>OX421404.1:27286846-27886846 GCA_949126875.1 Lochmaea capreae
CTTTTAGTGTATTTATTGTGATTTTTTTGGGTGTTTTTTTTTACGCTGGGTGGGGGTGGTATGTGCAACGAAATTCTATTTAAATATTCAGAAAATAAATCATTGTTTTGGAGCTGGTATGGCTCCTTCCAAACTTAGCACATTCAACAAAAAAAAAAGAATATGATATGTATGAACGTTTTAAAGTGTATAGTGTGGGTTTTGGGAGGAGGTGAAGGGAGTACGACAGCGATTTATGTATATTTATAAAAAAAAAGCCTTCTATAGGCATTCCACATCTCCATAAGCTTCTACTAATTATTGCACAAAACCCGAAAGCATAATTTTCTTTATGCCCAAACTAGTAGCATTTTAAAAACCTTAAGTAAAACTGGGTGAAATTAATTAAAAATTGTATATTCTGGTGATATATTTAATTTATTTTTCCCAGTTAAGCAATCTAAAGATTTCACTGACCTTTTGTAGCCTTAGCTACGTGAAGCCCGAGGCCTAGATTTTTGACAGAGTTCATACTCACATCCCACTCACAATTAGCTTCGATAACATTATAAATTCTTTTTATTATCAAGGAAGCTCAATTGTGAATGATATGTGATTCCATGCATACACAGTGATCGACATTTGAAATTTTGTACCTTTTGTCGTTGTTTTTTTTTTGTCAACATTATGGAGTTTGCAATCACGGTTCTCTAAGCGCATATCTGAAGCTAAGTGATCGAAGGGTAAAAAAGGAAAATGAGGAGTTTTTAATTAACCATTAATTGGAAAATTATAATTTTTATTTCAAGTAATGGTTATTAACGGAGATATTTTTTTGGAAGTGTCAATGAAATGGATCAGTGTTAGTAAGGCATGGACGAAGTGGAAAATACATAAAGATTTTCGATGGAAGCACAACTCAATAAATCAAGATTTTATTTTGATGTTTTTGTGAATTTCTGGGCACATAATAATGTCCCAATAGACTTACTGTTTGTTTATTTTGTGAAATTTGGAACACAAATACGAAAAAAAGTCTAATAACTTATTGGAAAAGGAGAGCTCGAAGAGTAGTTGCTTCTTCGTCGTAAAATGGTTACTCTGTCGTTAAATATACTTTTAAAGAAAGCTTCCAAAAAAAAGCGTTACATAAAAGCCTTCTTGTAAAGTATTACAGTTTCCTGTCGCTATTGCCACAACTTAAACATTTCCTTTACTGGGAGACATGTATTGATTGTGATTTTAGTGTCTTCTTCAGTTGGAGCTCTTGGATGGAGAAGATATACCTTGTACTGATGAGGTGCAAATACGCAGATGCTGTCCCTTCTAATTGTAAACCAGAATGGTTGGTGTTAAATATTTTGCAGATATACCGACCTCGTGTGTATTCATCCCGAAAAGTAATTGTTTCTTCTTAGTTGAACGGTCACTGTTTTTGAAAAATATTTTTCAAAACTTTATATTGCTTTATTTTTATAACTAAAATGCTTTTAAGTACCAAAATCCATAAGTCCTTTCCATATTCTTGGTTGTTCCAATCCCCTGCAATTTTTGAATTGGAAGACTGGATCTAAACAAATTAAGAAGTGAACAAGAGGAATTTGGAGATCTGGAAGTGTCTTCTAAGATTTTCCATGCTAGGTCGTTTAATATATCTTGATGTGAAATATTATAGTACGTCAGTAAGACGTCAAAGTGGACTTCTATTTAACATCCTTATATTTTTATTTTCGGAGATATTTAGGTACTAAAGCAAGTAATGTAATGTGGAGACCTTCGTCAGCTTAAGATTTTTATATCAAATGGCAGCAAATTGTTCAGAAAACATGCTTACAAATTTTTGTATTTGATCACAAAATAAAATGTTTCATTTTCTTACAATGTATAATCTTCTGTACTTCCTTTAACTAATATTCAGTTCCTTCGCAATCCTTCTTCTTTTTTTAAATATCAGTTTTGTCAATAAAAAGTCTTTGAAAACAGTTCTAGACTTGACCACATCTTGACTTTATTTTTACGAATATTTATACTAATACCAATTTTCAAAGTTCCGTTGTTTGTAGTCCTCTGTATTCAAAGCATTTGGTTATATTTTTTGACTAGCTTGAGAAGATGAAAAAGTAAAACCTACAGAGAATCGAAATTCTATTTTATTGTAGATACTTTTTAGTGAAACATCAAATTAAAAACTGTGAGTTATGTTAATACCAAATTCAACCGAATTGATTTCCAACATTGCAACAAATACACAAACAGATGTAGTATAATGACTCTAAATTAATAAAAATATATGGTTGAGAGTTCGATATGTAAAAGTTGAAAGCAATCTGATTGCAGATAACATTAAATTCTGTAATAATTAAAACACTATTATTTACAGTTTCCTGTGAAAATTGTTATATAAATAACTGTAAAATATGTAAATGTATTGTCTTCACTCTTGTACGGATGAGGCGCAAATTGAAAACCAGAATAGTTGGATATATCGTGCAGATATCCCAATCCCGTTTAACAATGTCAGCCCGAATAGATGTAGAGCAAACTCACTAAATACTGAGTGTTAATTTGTGAAAATCATATTAATATCTTTCGAAAAGGAAGATCTTATAAACCTCAATTCTTAACTGTTCGTAACACTCAAGGTTATTCGTTAATTACCAAATGTTTAAGAGGGGGTCACACTAGGCTAGCTGTAGCAGCTGGCAATACAGCCACTTATCTGCTGCTACTTGAATGCTTCTACCAGCAAGCAGTGCCTGTCAACCTGCTCACATTGTGACGACTGGCTACTCACTAGTTCACTGCTAATCAGTTCAGCTAATAGAGTGGTCAAGTTCCTCTATGGCTGACGGCAACTGGTGCGTGTGTCAGGTGTAATCCGCTAGTCGCCACTGCCTTCTACCAAAAGTAGAGCGCTGTAAACATAGGTATTCTCGTCTGCCATTTTGGTGCCTTGTTGTACGTTGACGTTGTTGTTGTGTTGGTCAAGTATTTGACATGAGATTTGGCATTTCTACTCAGAGACGTGGCCAGTATCCAATCGTTGCACTTTCTCAATTTTCTGGTGTTAATAGTTTGAAGCAAAGTTTGTAAAATAAAATGTTCTGTTCAACAGTTTCCTCAAATGGCGGCTGGCAAATAGCCCACGCTTAAGAATTATTCTTGAACACTCTCCGCTAAACGCACTCATCACCTAAATCTGTTTGTGCATAGTGTAACATTAAAACATTAATTTTTACAATATCAATCAACAAAAAAAGAATAAATCTTAAACATTATGTTAGTGATGAAATGAAAAAAGAAAATAAAACACAGAATGTATCAAACCACACCACATTCACAACATTAAAAATATTGCATGAAAATTAGGTGATAAAAGAAATGACAGGAAATGAAAAGCATGCAAAAAACAACGTTGAGTATCCCATGGATTTTGGAATGTCATTCAAGCTTATATAATAAATTTATTTGAAAGTATAAGGTAATGGATATAATAGTAACATATGAAGATCTCTATTGGACATGATTGAAAGGTCTAAAAAGTGATATTTGTCCCTTTGAAAAAATCTTCTGGAAGACCTCTGAGCGTTGTCGATGTTATCAGAAGAGAAAATATCACTTCTAGGATCCTTTGGTTTGTCAGTAGATCTTCAGATGTGAATGTATCCAGTACCGTTATTAGCTACAAGTACCATGGGACACCCGTTAGCATAAAAATGGTTTTGTTGGAGAAAACCTGCGAAAATTTGGTGTGCAGATGTCAGCTTATAAAATATTCATTATAATACGTTATAGATTCCGTTTTGAAAATTCAAAAGAATATTCAGTCTTGTTTTTTAATTTTTCAATAGTTTCTGATGGACTTCATATAGAAATCTAGAGGGATTAGATTAGGACTTCAAGCTATCCACTTTAATGATCCTTAGGACCTAGGAAACTATTAAGAAATACCTAGAGGGCAATGGGATTAAAAATTACAGAATGTTTGACAAGTGGGATTCAAAAAATTTCAGAATCTTTACAAAGTGTATTAATGGGGGTGCCAATAGACCATTCCAGAACACCTGACTTTGACAGGTCAGCCATATTACTTTGGAGGACAACCGATCAGTTTGGCATGTGTTAAAAGTCAGTTGGTTGTCAGTGTGACAGACTTTGTAGAACAATGTCATTGTTCTTTTATTTAAATAATAAAAACTTTACAAATAGCACATGGCGCAGTCAGTAAACTGTCTTTGAATTGAATTAAATAATAATTAAAATGTTAGACGACGGAAAAAAGCAATCAACAGAGGAGTTTAAGTGATACCAACGAAAGTCAAGGTGTAAACCAACAACAAATAAGTTATGCTGTTTGTGTTTCATGAACAAAATTAACTGATAGAGTCCGTTTCATTTGAGAACGGAAAGCTTGTTTACATGCGCAGAGACGAGTTTTCGATAGTTGCCGAGCAACAAGGGCGCCGTCGTCCATTTTCACCTTTATTATTGGTGCGGCCATATTGTTTGCGCACATTTCATCTGTCAGTGGTCCGTTCTCAAACGAAACGGACTCTATAGGTATACTATGCTCCCCGCGTTTTAAGAACTGATTACTAATTAAAGTCTATCTAAATAAAATATGACATCCTCCATCGTAATATGGCCTACCTGTCAGTGACGTCATTCTAGAATTGTATAAATTGTATAATCTGTTAGTTATGAAAATGTTCACGACAATATTTTTATGTTTAAAGACAATTCATTGCATTCTTCTCCATATGTATTTATATAATTACCCCAGTAGGTATAGTTTTTCTCATCATTCTATCGATTGACGTATGATAAAAATAATCAGATTTATCTATTTTATAACCTGACAAAGAAGTCGTAATGCTATATACAAAAAGCAGTGAGGAACAGAAGCTGATTGAAAGCTGTAGGTAGATTATATACTGCTAACTATTAGTAAGCCCTTTAAAATGATTTATTTTCTGGTTAATCGTTTTAGCAATGAATATTAGTAGGGCCGAGGGGAAAATTTATTTTGTTGTTAATAACTTTTTTATTTATAAATAGCTGAAGCCAATTTCGCACCAAAAGCATGTTGCACATTTAAAAGTGTGTTGTTTTGTTAGTGTACGTACAAAATGTTCCAAAAAATGACAAAAGTAAAATATTTATTATCATTAAAAAAAAAAAAACTGGATTCTATTTACGTTATTGTCATTTTAAGGAAAGGTATTAGAAATTTTTCGAGGTAAGGAAGATGGTTTGGACACATATTTTTAAAATAATGTAAAAATATCTACTCAGCGTTTGCGATTTTTTATTTTATTTTTTATTTCGACAAACGCTTATAACTAAAAAAAAATCTAACTGGTTTAACCGACTTGCAAACTCCATTTTAATGTGGCATATCATGGTAGGGGATACATAGTGTTCAATAACAATTTTTGTATAACTTAAGTCAGTTCCCAAATATTAATTAAGTTTTTCTCTCTTAACTAGAACGAAAAAAGTTAATATTTCCTCTATCAGTAATATTTCAACTTATTTACGTCAATTAAGCACGATTTTTGACAGCTCTAGCATTTACCTTCATGTCTATTTGACATTTCATAAGATACTTATTATATTGCAACTGTAACTATATGAAATCAAATAAGTAAGATCCATTCCCAGTGGATTCTTTGATAAAAATCATTGTGTAATAATAACATTCTAGTATTATATATACAACAATTTTATATATATACAACAATTTTAAAATCCCATCGTGCGTGATTTCTGTCATAGCTGGTCTACGTTGCCAAACTGTTGAAATAGTGTGAGAATCTAGTAAATGTCAAATGAAGTATTCTTTCTATTCGACTTAAAGTTCATCGGTTAGTTTTAATATTATTGGGTTTTAATTACACTTTCTTTGAAGATGACTTTAACTTTGATAACTAATCATTGCTTGTGAAATATTATTCACAATTCTTCTCAGTTTTTTCAATAACTAAATACACGCGAACGCCTCTGCTGACGACACTTTGGTCACGACGGGATTTATATTGTATGAACTATCGTTGTCTAATTTTTTTTGAAGTGTCAGTTTGGGAAAAATAAAAAAATAATGAATATACCAAAAGGAACGTACAGAAGATATAATAAAATTATATTTTGGAGGTTGGCAACACTACTGTGTCCACGTTTATGTATTAACGAACATTTCTAATAAGTATTACTGATACAAAAAATATTTTTTCCATTCTGGATAATTGTTAATAAAGAAACCTGTATTGTTATGTAGAAACTGACTTAATTTAGAATATCAAACACCTTACTTACCAATATTCTACGACGACAAACAAATCTAGAAAAATATCCTTTTTTTTTTCGAAGAACCGCCTAACCGATCGCGAAAAAAAACTACCGTGAACTGAATTATTCCAAAAGTCCAACGTAGATAGAAACTTAATCCAATTTGGCCTACGGGAGGCCATAGGATATGTTCATAATTAAGTCATGCATAAGTATGTCTGTGATGACGAAATAAATCAATAGAATATATTTTATACAACAAATTCAATAAAAGTAAAATTCTTTTCTTTTATTTAAGGGACATATACAGTATAAAAGAAGTGAAATTTGTCCAAATTCAATTGCAACTTTAACCCTTTTAATTTTTTTTGTTATAACTTCTTCATCTTCCATTAAGCGGAATGAATTCTCAATAAAATATTATACCTTAGTTTGATTCCAGTCCAAAGGAAGGAGTGAAGAGCAAAGGAAGGAGCGAAAAAGGACAGAGCAGAAGCGTTAGACATACCAAGACCACCGATTCAACTACTGAAGGACACCATAAAATATTTAACAGGGGCAGAACACGGGAAGAGATGGAGCGAGAGAAGCGGTTGCTTCACTTCGCAACAGCTCTGGCTAAAAATAAACAAGAGAGATCCTAGAATATAGAACGGACTCAATTCAGAAGATCACGGTAGTGAGCGCCAGGGGTATTTGGGAAGTAGACGACTTGAGTCTAGTAGAGGCAGCAGAGGTGGACATCGGAAATTTGAAGAACTTTATAGGAGCATGGAAATGCCTAAGACAAGGAATTAAAGGATAATATACATAAAGTACTAAGGATAGGTAAAAAAGGGTGGCTCAACACCATGAGCCAAAGGGTATCACTATTGGTCTAGGGCCTCTGAGTGGACCGGGGCCGGAACCTATCTGGTCGCCCATATAACCTAACCTAGTCCTACTATCGC
The DNA here is from genome assembly GCA_949126875.1 of Lochmaea capreae. Classification (NCBI taxonomy): domain Eukaryota; kingdom Metazoa; phylum Arthropoda; class Insecta; order Coleoptera; family Chrysomelidae; genus Lochmaea; species Lochmaea capreae. The sequence continues at coordinate 27,294,064 of OX421404.1, forward strand.
ACAAGTTTCCAAGTTTAAATCCTAATTAAAGCTTTACAAACATACTTATATACATACTTTAATATATTTTGTTTGATTTCTTTTACAGATAAAAACAATTTTTCTTATTTTAGATACACCTAGCACTTGTATGTTTGCCCCTACGAATCCTTAAATGTAAAATTCCGGAATCTTAATCGAATTACACGCTTTAAACACTAAATATTCTCACGAAGGTTTTTCCTCTTCTTGATACTTATTTATTTGACCTTGTTTTTCTATTAAAAGTCGTCTAGGTCGAATAGTATAAATTTAAACGGAAACTATGCAATTTAAAGTTATATCTACAGTATTCATCATGTTCTCTATAAATATCTTTGAAGCTAATGTTAATTGTCTCTTCAGATAGCTTCAAATTAGACAGATCTTTGTATCAAAATCTGTCGGGTATTGGATCACCTTGGAACATAGACAGAAAAATTCCTATTTTCTTTCAACTCCTCCAAGCTGTTGCAGTTAAACCTCGTTAGTTAAATAAAGTCGTGTGACTCTGCCACCTAAAGGAGAAGCCAGAGATCTCATAATACATTGGCTTCTTCTGGTGTTACAAAAAAGAGTTACTGTGCCCCCAGATGAAAGACAGCTTATTTGAGCGTCATTTTCAATACAAATGGATGGATCAGATTTTACAGACATTCAATCTTATCAATAGCCCACCATCATGAATAAGTTTATCTATGAAAGTTAAAATATCTACTTTGGTTGATGTTGCAGCTTAGGTGTCTTAACTATATACATTTTACTGTTGGTGTAAAAGACATTTTATAATTAAAACTCTTTTTTTTCATGATTTTAATTTTGAATTTAATAGATTTAATAATTTTTACATGTTCATTACATATTTTTGTAACTGTCAAAATAATAAATGTATCAGGAAGAGCAAAAATTACATGAAGTTGTTAGTAAATCAGGTAGTTTGGGGTTGATATGCCACATTTGGTGTAAAGAATACCCATCTAGGTTAAAATTTGATAAACAAATGAGTATTCTATACACAGAAACTACTAAAAAAGCGCTATGTTAAAAATCCAAGCGTAATTGACATTTTGAAACTCACCTTGAACTGAGGGAACCTGCTCTCTTAATGTAAAGTCGGCTGGACTAGGTGGTGGAGTCTTCGAGAATTTCGGTGATTTGGGATCTGAAAATAATTATTAAGAATCTCGATTTCTATTCAAATAAATATTTTACCTTCGTCAGCGATCAACTTCGGTATTGGTTTCTTCTTTTCGAAGCTCTGCGTCACCTTTTCCAACAGCTCCGCGTCTTCGGATAGTTTGTGCGGTTCTTCTAGATGGATTGTTGTGCGTGTTTCCGTAACGACAGTGGATTTTCTAGCTTGCGTCTCCTGTGGAGACAAAGCAGCTTCCGAAACTGTTGATTCAGATGGTAGTGTGGTTTTTATTTCAACTGTTTTGGAAACCGTCTTAGACTCCGGCGAGATTGTTGTTTTCGTTAATGTTGTTTTTGTGGTTATTTCATTTTCTCTTTCTTTAACTTCCGCAATTTTGTCTTCGACGAGACTTTGTTGTTTAATACTTGTTATTTCTTGAACTATTTCTCGTCGTTGTGAAGACGCGGGAATGGCTCTTTCGGCCGATAGGCGTTTCTCTATTTTTTCTCTTCGTTCGGCCACTGGCTTATCGAATTGCTCTTCTTCGTCGTCTTCGTCAGATTTGACGAAAGCTTTCTCCTCCGCAGAATACTTATCTTTGATTCCAAACCGCTTAGCTGAAATTTAATAAGAGTACACTAAATACTAATTTCACTTGAAAATATAAGTAACGAGCCAGCAAATATAAGGGTTGTTAAGAAGAAATCTAGCTATTGGAAAGACCTAGCAGGGCTGGTTGGTACCGGCAAATACATGAAAACTATTATTGCACCATTTTTAAAGTCAAAGTACTGGTTAAAACTGAAATCAACTAACCTTCTTGTGTTTCAGCTATTGCTCTCGGGGCAACGTCATCTTTCACAGCACCTTTTTCTTTGTCTATACTATCTACATCTTTTTTCAGTCTATATTTTCCTATCTCCCCTTTTTTTATCCTAGTGATTGTTTGACCGCTTTGGTCAACATTCAGGCACTGGGGTATTATGTCCTCTCTCCCTATTCTCTTAAGGGCGTTTTCTAATGTATTCGTCTGTGCTTTGTTGCCGGTTTGTGATAACCACATCCTTAAATAAAATATTTTGCTTAATTGTTAAATAAAAAAGATGAATATGATAATATTAATTACCTCAACATGCTTTGAGCTTGTTTGGCAACGCTGTCAGGATACTCGGATTTGATTACGTTTATTTCGGAGGTGGTAAGTCCAAGTTGGTTCGCTAGAGGTACCCAGTCTTCACCTAATAAATTGCTCATGTCTGCCAGTCTGGGGTCTGGTCTGTAATAATCGAAGTTTTCAGAAAGGAACCTGTAATGTTTGACCGAATCGCTATCAGTAAGAGATATAGTGTCTGTTACTATATCCTCTGGTAGGACTATGTTGAGAATACATATAGGTTGTTGCGGTTGCTCTCCTTTCGGTACCTAAAATAAGTAATTAATAAAACAATCTATAATTTTAACCAATTTTGATGATTCTATGGTATGGAAGAAGAAACCTCCATCCATATACAACAATTCATCATCCTAGGGCCCAGCACCTAGGACATTACTGGATAGAAGAGGGACATTTACCTGAAACCTGCAAGTATCCTAGCATAGGAAATAGGACTAAGGAAGCTACTAGTCTCTGAGCCGTTCCTCAGGAACTAAGTAGATGTAAGGGGGCACAATAGATCTTTTAGGTCTCAGTGAATGTCACCCCATCCATTTTTGATGCTTACCTTTGGTTCTTTCATGAATAAACATCGACTAACAGCTTCTGCGTGCTGGTCTTTCACCCTAACAGAGAACGGAAGTCTATTTTCTTTAAACGCTCTAAAGGAAAAGGCTAATTGCTCCCCGCTCTTCGTAATAGGCACCAAATTTCCAGCAAATTCTACGTACTGTTGTTTTCCTTCCAATACTTCCACGTCTCTACTTTTAGCGACTTCCGTGAAATGTTCTTGATGTTCTAGAGTCTTATCCTCTTTGTCATCGGTCATACAGAATACTCTCAGTCTTGCTTCCAAAGGATCTACTCGTTTAGCGAACACGACGAATTTAGCCATAAACGGCACGTGAATTGCTTCCCTGGAAAAAATAATAAATAAATCATCATAAGGACAATTTGTGGCTTCAATAATTAGTAAGAAACTTACTTATACAATTCAGTTGCCATTTTTGTAGCGTCGCCTATATTTCTACAGTCCATTAGCCAAAATCTGGCTGAAACTGTCGTTGTAAAGGATACGCAGTCATTGACGAATGTTAAAGGAGTAGACCCAGTGACATCTTCCCATTGCGCTCTTGTTGTTCCACCTGAAGATAATGAAAACGTTGTTTTCTTAATTTGAAATTTTAAGGTTTAAATACTTTGATCATTCCAGAGAAATATGTAGATTTTCAAGTTCAAAATTATGATTTTTGTATGTTCCCTTCCCCTTCTTGAAAACTATGCAATTATCACCGAATATCGAACTGTGTTTTTAGGTTTTTGTCTTTTAACATACCAGAAAAAGTTTAGTCTAAGCTCACAACTTTATTGTTGATTCTAACTTTTAAATATCCCAGAAGCCACCTATCGAATGAATCGACACCATAGATTACGAAAATGATTATAAAAACTACCACGACCTTCATTCCGATTCAATAGCAAAAAATTTGCTAGCTGTAGTGAGTTTCTAAATTTAAAATTGTCATCGTGATGATTTGTAAGTACCTATGTGACCCCTAATACTATTAACATCTTCTGTACTGCATGTGCTGTATTGATTATTCTTTTTGACTCCTCATTGTTCATATTTAGACTGTTGGACGAGATTCCAACGTTGCCATTCAGTTCGAATTTTCAGGTAATCTGTATAGATTAGTAAAATTGAGGCATATATCTTTTATATAGACCGTGTTAGCGTAATTTGTATTGGTTGTTGTTGTCATCAGTTATCGAAAAAATAGCATTTTAGGCAAACATATTTCTTTTTCTTTTAATCTACTAATATGAGTGTGAGTACCCGAGCATCAGAACGGCATCTGAAGCACTACCAAAAAGCCACATCAAGCAGAAACAGCATAACTAGAGCTTCTTAAGCTCTGATTGATAGTAGAACTTTTACTGAAAGGAGGGAACAATTTGACATATTTCGAAATCTCTACCAAGAAATTTAACTCATTCATCAGTAGATTCGGATCATTGACAATTTAAAAAGCTTTTTTGAAATAAAAAATAATATATTCCAATAGAATGATCTTCGTATACCCACTATAGTTTTTTTAACATGCGTTTACAGTGACATAATTCAAAATTGACATTATCCAAGACCACATCCATTGATAAATATTTTAGTGTTGATGATTTATGGTATACCTCAAGGCACTAATATGTAACCGGTGATGTAAATGCCATGAAGGTGATGAAATATTATACAATAAATTGTATAGTTTTAGAAACAACCAAGAATGAAAGTTTGTATGAGAGTTAGAAAATTTATCCTTTAAAAGAAATTACAATATATTTATTGCTCATGATAATTTAAAACTGAACACTTCATTCTGATGGTTTTTCTTTCCGAATAATCAAAAATATCAAGTGCGACTACAAAATTTGCTATAATTTGTATCTACTAACACACTTTTAATCTTCCAAAGTGAATTTTGTAGAAAAATGAATTTCTCTTCCAGTTACATGCTCTGCTATGCGTTAAACACAGTTTGACGGGAAAGTGACAGTCATTTTTGTCGAACTTTCCGGCTCAAAAAGTATATTAGTAGTTTATATAAAATAGCAAACTTTCTAAATTTAAAAATATAAACTTTTTTTTACATGGATTTAATCATAAATATAATTTAATAAAAAAATTATTGTCTCTGCTACGCAAAATCCGTTCTATGTTTCTGTAATTTGAAGTAGATCTAAGAACTGTTTTTGAATTTATTTTATGAATCTGTTTCAATATTTAAACCATATTGAGCTTTAGAAGTGCTCTGTCAGGCTATTCCGCAGCCATATTTAATACTTGACAACTCTGGAACTATCTGGAAGTTCGTATTGTCACTTGTCAATCAACTGTCAATTGTCAGTTGATGTACTATCTTTATAAATAAAGTTTTTTCCATTCTTCACTTTTTAAACCACAATTATTGACATACGTATCCTGGAATTGGATGTCTAACAAGATTCGCCAACTTCACTTGTCATTCAACATACTTGACAGTTTGGTTTAAGCGGTTATTATATCACACAATCTTTTTATTTACTGTAAAATTAGCGAGAAAGATCATATAAATATATTTTTGGCATTTCACGACGATGTTGTGAGATGTGTGTTTACAAAAAGGCTGCTATCTCCGAGAAATTTAGTCTTGCCTTTGAATATGAAGTGAAAAACAACAAAATATGTACACGTAATTAATTAATTCCACTTTAATAAACAACACGAGCCTACGTGTCGAAAAAAGCAGAGGAGAAAATAACAAGCTGATGAGCTAGTTAGGAAGAAAGCGTACATTCTGCAGGATTGGCTCAATAGACGCAGTGATACAACCACTTAATTCATACATGAGTCTGTGTAGTGTTAACTGGTCTGTTCCTGAGACTGCTTGCACGTTTACAGACAGAATGCGGCCTTTGCTCAATTACTGAAAACACTTCTCCACCAGACCGAACCTTCAGTAAAAGAGAAAGAAATCCCATTCTTTGAACGCTCATAGCTCCTACACTAGATGGAGGGAATAGGATTTGGGGTGAGCTTTAACAGACAGAAAGTGACAAAACTAAACATAAGAGTTACTGAAGCCATGTGCCAAATCAGGAACTTCGAATGTGAAGCACTGTCTCATTGGAGATATAGACTCCTAGGACTAGTGTAACAAGGGAGGATTTCTCCAAGAAGGATCTAGTGAAAAGACTGAAACGGTACAACCAAGAAAGAGCACAAGGTGCCAAGGTATCGAAGCCTCTGACTGGTAGTGCTGAACCAATCAAAGCCTGTGTAGATCCAGCGTTGATGAGGATTTCAAAGATTTGGAATATTTGTCGATAATATTCGTCACGTTAATACTATTCAGTTAATGTCAAGTAGTACCAGATAGTTTTGATGAGTAGTAGCGACAATAATAACGTAGCCTAAAAAGCTATAAGCGTATTTGAGCATTCACTAAGGCAATCTTTCTTTCGACTAAGTGAAGCAATGCAGTGGTCAAAAGCAGCATAAGCAAAGCATTCCTTAAACTGTTTCAGAAAAGACCAGTCGAATGGCAACTAACTTAGGATTTAACCATTTTAAACTCAATCTTTTCGATGTAAATTCTTATCAATTTTTTTTTTGTTCAACTGATCTAACATAATGTAGGAGGGTCGAAAAATAAAATAAATAAAAAAACATTATAACGAACAAATGCAGCAAATCTATAAGGTGAATATATTGCAATTTGTGTTTTCGTGATTATCATCATCTGTTTGTAATGTAACGACTAAAGGCAAAATAAAATATATTAATTCATAAATTCAAAATATCGAAGTGAAGATACACAGTTTTGGGGAATATTTACAGTGTTATATTTACGACTATGTCAAGTAATGTATCTATGGTCAAGAAACATTTACAATGAGATGTTAAACGTAATCATAAAGTAATAGAGAAGCGTTCTTTATTTTGCGCAATGAAAAAGAAGTTAGCTACATGAGAATTGACAGCAACACAATTTTGTCGTCTTCTTTTTTAAAATCAGGTAGCCTTTTGATACGTACGCGCACTTCAGGCGTACCGTACGTTTTGATATTCTTGATTGGTCGCGTGAGGCGTGTACGTTTTCAAAGCATAGTTTCGTAGACGTGTGGGTGGCAGTGTTTCTATATATTGATAACATACATTTGCATGAACTGGAACGCTGCTAAACAATGTTTCATTTGGTGCTCGCCATTTCTATTATGTCCTGAAGGAAATGTGGAGCGTGTAGTGTTGAGCCACGCTCGCGGAGCGCCACAAAATATTGCAGCTTTATGTAGCTCCTTAACACAGACTCGGATGAACGAAAAGTCATTTGTAAATTCACCAATAATCGAGAATCCTGCCCCTGTTTGTAATTTCACAGAGTAACGATGAATATTGTATTTACTATAAACTATAATTATTTTGACAGCCATTAGCTCATGAAACATGTAATTAGGAAGATGTTAACTTCGTCTTTAGTTAGTTAATCTGTAGTGAAAGTTGCAAACATTTAGGAGTTCTATAATTCAAGTTTTCTTATGAAGTATTCGTTTTGCTTGATATTCGTTTAACACCTCATTGATTTAAAAAAATTTACAGGAAATATTTTCCAGTACTTGATTGGTCAGGTTCGGTAATGTTTTGAGAAAAAATTTTCAGTGATCATGCTTAAATAAAAAAACATACTTTCTAGGACAGTCTCTAGCAAAATGTTAAAATAACAATTATATATTTTCGATATTCATCAACTGCGTACATTCATTTCTCAAAAATACCTAACAAATAAAATTATCAAAGAATATAAGACATTCTAAAAGGGGGCAGCCCACAAAATTTTCAGTTAGTTACCTTTGAGAGATCTTTTCCGAAACACCCCTGGGTACGCACGTGAAAAAAATTTTCAACAATTGCGCATTAGTATTTACCAGATTAGTGACATCATGACGTCATTATGAAAATAATTTTACTGTTACGTTTTTCCATACAAAATTATATATTATATACCTCATGAATATACTGGGAATGTAAAAAATACCATGAGGCTAGTTTTATAAGTAACCTTTTGAATTTTCCACTCTCTCCGTCTTCTATTAGTAGATTACTGTCAAAGTAGTAGTAGATATTCTAGACCGATTCTAGCGCAGCAGCGTGGACACTAACCCAAGATAATCCACCACCCCCTCCACAGCAGTAGATATTCTAGACCGATTCTAGCGCAGCAGCGTGTACACTAACCCTAGATAATCCCCCTCCCCCTCCACTTGGAGTTTTTTGGCCATCAAATTATTGACTGTCTCGAAAAAGATGAGAGAAGCTTCGGCGAATTTTTTATTAAGACGTTTTTGACAGATTCATTATTGATTTGAAGCAGAAACGACATCCAGACGATGCACTACTACTTATTTCAGCATTTGTTCCAACGGTTCTACAGTGACCTACTTATTAGTGTATCTAGGGATTTTTTAGGTTTTTTGCTCTCCATTTTGAAAGATATTAATTTGAAAAATGACTAATTGAAATATAATTTCAGTCATTTGTCAATGTTTTATGAAACTTCTGTAATGTAAGATCTATTTTTCCCCAATACCAATTTTTTTTAATAATGGGGTTGGAATATATAATTCTGTATGGGATCTGTATTCCACATGGGTTATTCTTTACATTCGTATCAACACTATTACTCAAATCTTATTGTATTGCCTAAAGTCATTTTTGTTTGTGACGTCACAATGACGTCATTCGTTTGATTGAAAACACAAAGCACGAGGCTGGCAAACTCTGTCCCTGAGTTTATATATCGTTTAACGACTTTATTTTTCTCGCAAGTTTCCATAGAATATTTTGTGATTTTCGCCTAAAAATCTGTACATGGACTTGCAAACTACTAGTTAATAAATATTTGTTTATCTACACCTATGTTTACTCAAATAGTTTAACTATAATTTTAAGCATATATACATGCTTACAGGCTGGTTCTGTAAATCGATTAACCCAACTGAAAGTAGGTTTGTTTTATATTTTATGTCATTAATTAACTAACAAATAGCTAGGAAGAATTGATGCGTCTGGAATACAATTGGTTGGTCGGGAAGTTGAAATTATTTGGTGAGGTATGGATTGGTATGAGCCTCAATAGATCTGCACGGGTTACAAAGAGGAACCGACTCACTCACTTTCAACTTAAATGGCTCTAAAACAACAGAGGAAGCTCTGGAGCCAGTCTCAAGAAGACTTCACGTATTGCGATGAAGGGCAGAATAAAATCACTAACTTTTAGAAGTAGATATACTAGAACGATTCTAGCGCAACAGCGTGAACTCTAACCCAAGATAATCCTCCTTCCCCTACACTCTTAACCTTTGTACGTGACAGTTGATATATGACATGGAACATGGAAGATTTTCAGGCATTCACCTAACCTAATAGACGTTGGGTTGGTGGCTCTAAAACAGTAGAAATAACTCGGGAGAGAAGTGCAATAGATATTTACTGGCTGACATGAATGTCTAGATGGCTCTTAAACTACAAAGGGAGCTCTGGAGTTAGCATCAATAGAGCTTCACAGGCTGCGATGAAGAGCACTCACTTTTAATAAGACTTAGATGGTTCTAAAACAGCAGAAAGAACTCTGGAGTGAACGGCAATGGATCTTCACTGTCTGTAATTAAGAGCTGAACAGATTTACTCACTTTCAATGGCTAAATGGCTCTAAAGCAACAGAAGGAGCTCTGGAATAGATACCAGACGTTGGAAAAAGTATAGGACTCTGACGATTTTGTGAGGTTAGAAATGTTGAAGAGAAAAATGTTAGTAAGCTTGGTGATAGCATAGATCTTCTAGATGAGAAGCTCTTTTAATGTTGTGGAATTTCGAAAATTATTCTTTGCTAAATATATCGTTAACAATTTAGAGAACAGACCTGGTTGATACACTATACTATTAAAAATGTCTATTCTAAAAAGTACTCAATGAAAAACTACGAATCTATCCTACTTTTTTACTCATCTACCTTTTGTAACGAAAGCTTGCCAACCCCTTAACGACAAAAAACAATTTACAAAAAATACAGGGCACAACACAACATCAAGACAATTAATTTGTTTGATGGCAATGAACGAAACAAAAAAAAAATCAAAAATTATAAAGAAAAAATTTGGGGGATTTGTTACACTGTTATATGAAATGATACTATTTGAATAAGATATTTTTTGAGTGTAGAAGCAAAAAGAATATTCCATCTTAATTAATTTTAAAACTTGACCCATAGTATAGATTTAAATGAAAAAAATAAGATATCATTGTAAACTGGTGGGAAGTTCTTCAATATTCTTGTTGACTCTACTCTATTAGGCTTATTATAATACACTCAAGGATTTTTTCTAACCAGTGGAAGTAAAAGACGGTAAAGATGATAGATAATGAACAAATAGAGCTATTTTTATCTTGAAAAGTCATTTATATTTGATTATAGCTGATTCAAAAGGCAACAGCTATATATGGAGCTTATGTGCTTCTAGGAGCCTCTCCACTATGACCTTTGCGCTCCTGTTATTCTAGAGTTCCTTCTCTATGCCCATCCTTATTACTAGACTTCGAATGGCAAACCTCAGGTCCTCCAAATACTGGGAGGGTTGTGATTTTTCCTTGCCCAGTATTGATATGTTTGGATCGTTAAGCTTTATCTGGAAGAGGTAATTTTTGTACCAAACTCTTACATCGGTCCAGGATGTTTTCGCTTCTATCGAAATCATCTTCGAACCACTTTTGAACCAGATTTACTTTGCAAGAATTTATCCCATAAAAAGATTAAATTCATGTGCTTTCAAATTCTAGCTAATTCACAGGGTGTGATTGAGATTTTCTCGATTATTAATTTTGCATCATTGAAAGATCACAGTCTACCGGTTCGTTAATTATTGTCCAGTATTTATTCCGGAAATATTTATAACCTATAGATCACTTTCCACAACAGCGGCAAAAGTAGTGGAAATGGCTTGTGTGGATAGAGTTTGCGCATTGTATTTTATGTCAAATTTCAAAGCAATTCAAAGTGACGGACCTTTATTTTAACTCTATCTATTCATTATTTATCCCTCTCCAAATTCCAATATCCAAATCCCTTTTTTTAATGTATACCTAGGTATAATAGATAAATTCCCCCAAATGATACTTACCGGTAATCGAACAAAGCAGCCTTAAAGTAGGAGCGGATCCAGAGTATTGATTTATCATTCCTTGAGAATGAGCACGAGGAGCTGGCATACTTAACGTGATGGCTTTGTGGAATTTTCTTCTTCTCGGCTCCACTGTTACGACTGGAGATACAGCTACGCCGTGTCCGAGTAGTTTTGCTGTTAGTTCTGGATCTATCGGTTGGGCCTGAAGAGAAAGTGGGGGTATGCAATGGGCAGTAGTTTTGTTTATATTTATTATTAAATTGTTTGTATTTAAACGTTAATACGAGGGTTGTCTTTTACATTTTGCATATAGAGCTGACAAAAAAACTTTTAAATACTATTCTTTTATTGTTATAACTGATATTATTATCATTTATCCTCTCTCAGACTGAGACACGCGGACTTTTGTCAAGCGTGTCTTCCTTATAACTGATATTATTGTGCGGCTAGAAATTTTCGTGTGATTGAAGAAGTATCGATAATGACTGTAAAGACAGGCTGGCAAGACAACAAAGTGTCTCTAATATCTATTGTTTTTAAGTATTCTTTACAAAGTCTGCATTTGTCAGTCGTGGTGTTTTGGGTCTTTAATAATATTTTTGCTGTCATATCGGCGGTCTGAAACTGAATTTAACTAAGCATAACACATAATTTTGATTTGATATTTTTGTTGACAGGCTCAAACAATGTTGTTATATACAGTACTAACAAGACAACCCTCATGATTGGGACATTCTTTATAACGATATTGAAAATGTCGATTTTTCTATAAATTTAACTGTAGAAGTTGCATTTTTCATAAATATATTTAAAAAAAAAGTGAATTTGAGATGTTTTTTTTCTGATAAATTTAATTACTTTAGTAAAATAAGTCTACACAATTGTTTTTTTGATTTGAAACCTTGGGAAAATGTTTGCCAGAGTCAAAAATTGTTTTACTTTCCCGATTGAGATGGTAAGTCCAAAAAAAACTATTTTTCGTTGCCAGTCCAAAAATATTTACAAAAATAGTTATTTTTGTATTAAGTGCGTAAAATCAGTGTATTTTTAATGGCACACGAGAGTGTTGGTAAAAATTCTCTCGAATGTGTCATGAAAACACGAATTTTATACACGAAATGCAAACAACATTTTTTGTACAAATGTGAATGTGAATTTCCATCGTCATAAAAACTTCCAATACATCTTGACGTGGTTTTTTGTCCCGATAAATGATCGGTTTTAAAATATTTATGTCTAGTGGTTATTAAAAAAAAGAGTGTAAGATGATAAAGCAGTCTCGATCGATAGACACCAGAACAGCAAAAGCGTATACTCACCTTAAAAGAGAAACACAGCAAGATAGCAAAGAAAGGAAAAGAGGATAAGGAAGAGGGGTGTGACACAAAGCAAGGTTCGACAGCGAACACAAAAAACAATAGCTGTGTATGGCGTGCAAAATAAAAATAAAAGAATAAATGACATGAAGAGATGATGTGATCTATTTGGTATTTTTTTGAGCATGGAGCCCAATAAAATAGTTAAAAATCTGTAAAATTTATGCGACAACACATTTACGAACCGTGCTTTGTTTAGGTCAGTTTTTTTGGCTACAACATTTTGAATTAAGAGACTTTTAGATTGTCCACTTTAAACGTACATATTTTTCTTTCAAGTTTATAATAGAGAAGGTAAAATGTTAAGAGTATTATTTTTAGTCTTTCTTTACATAATATTAGTGGAAAGGAAATAGAAATAATGCACTTGAAATGACATCTCAAAAATTGCTTACGTTTAAAGTGGAGTTGTCTCGAAAAGAATCAAATTGAAGGCTTCCTATTATTTTTTTGTTTGAGTAGCTTGTTCTTGAAAAAACAATTATGCAATCAATTTTGCGTGAACTGTGAAATAAAGCTGTAAGAAAATAATTCTTTTATTTTATTTTGATTTTTCAAGATTTTGGGTGTCTTTTTTTAATCGATTTTATGTTGTAGCCAAATCGGTGATTGTTTTTTATTGAAAAAAATGAAACGTTAATTAATTAGTATAACTGAAATTTTATTGGGCACTCATACTGTATACATCGAAGAATTAGTGTTAGAAAAACCAGTGATGAACTTATTATACTAACTTATTTCTCTTCTGCTCAAACTAAACGTTAGAACTTGTCAAGTTTCACAATTATCTTTTATAATTTTAAAGTATGACCAGAGAAATAGTTTAGTGCAGCCGATTGGACACAAATGTATAAATTATGTAAAGTATAAAGTTTGTTTTAAAATCCGATTGTTTTGGAGGTTATGGTAGTTTTCATTCCAACTCATTCACACTTGTTAAATTCTAAAGTGGGAGTCACACTGGGCTAATTGACAGCTGATAGAAGTAGCGAGTGAGTTACTACTGTCTGCTACCAAAAGCTGATCGGTGACAGTCAGTAGCAGGTTTCTCGAAACGCGGTTGGCAATCAGCCTATTGTGACCTGCGCTTAAGGAAGTTAAAGCGCAAAATAGTAGCTCTGAAAATTAGTGATTCTTAGATACAGTTGGTTCGGTGGATCTTTTCCCATGCGTCATCATTCATATACAAACGCAATACATCAATACATTCAGTAACACGTAGGTCGTAGATTGATGGTTTAATTAGAATGTGGCTAAAATGACGGTGAACGTTAGTTATTATTGTATTGAAGCTGGTGTAATAATATTTACTTACCACAATAATTCGATCACTCAGGTATAAGATAGTCGTTATAACAACTGTTTTTGAAATAAATTTATATATAAGGGGCAAAAAAATGAACAAAAATGTAGAATCAAAATGTAAACAAAGTCTTTCGTCTGTCAATGTACAAATTCAAGTTTAAACCACAAAACTTCTGTTGTGTGGGTTACACCTATCGCCGACATTCATCATATGGCTATCTCTGTTTGTTATATTATGTTGTAATGGAACAAACGGTTTCATTTCGAGGGTTTAGATTCTGTTAGTAGAAACGATAAAAAGTAGTATGTGAATAATTTCATACATGGGAAAAGATTCACCGAACCAACTGTAATTATTGTTTGTGTTAAATCTTGAGTCCAAAATAAAGATAGGCTAACAGTCTTCTACATTTTTCATACAAAGTGTCAAATGACTATCCACTAACGGCTAAATGGGAATGAGGTACATGAATGGTACGATGAGAAAGTACGTTGTAGATATTTTCAGTTTGTTTCTTCTAGCATTATCATAGTTATCAAGACAAAATTTAAAATCTTGAAATTAATAGTATTCAAATTACAATCCTCGATTTTGTGGGATGATTTAAATACCCCCAAAAGGCTCATTTTTCTTTACCGAAATTTTCATATATAAATAATTCCCTCAAGAAAATTTTATTGGTACCCATCAAAAAAATGGATGGAAATCCGAACTCTGAAAGTTGAGCCGCAGACACCTGTTCGTTGTAGGTACGCCCGGCTAAATTCTTTCACATTCTATAGCACGTTGATAATAAGATTTTGTCAGCAAACGTTTGTGTATTGATTGCGGCAACTATAAATGTTACAGTGGAGGGGCGCAACAGATCACATTAACAAGTCGATGACGATGGTGACGCTCCAACCAAAAATATTTCATGCTATACACTGTGTCCGTAAAGTTTGGAACAAATTCATTTTTTTGCTAAACAGGCCATTTTAAGAAATAATTTTTTAAAATGGTCTGTTTAGCTAAACATGAATTTGTTCAATACTTTGTATGTATGTATGTATGTATTTTGGGGTAACATTCACTGAGACCTAAAAGATCTATTGTGCCCCCTTACTTCTACTTAGTTTCTGAGGAGAGTCTCAGATACTAGTAGCTCCTTTAGTCCTATTTCCCGGAGGAATTTTAGGATATCCGCAGGCCTCAACTTAGGTAACTGTCCCTCTTCTATCCAGTAGTCTCCCAGGTACTGTGCCCTAGGATTCTGAAATACTGTGCAGTTCTCAAGTATGTGGATGGAGGTTTCTTCTTCCATTCCACAAAATCTACAATCTTCTTCCTCCACTATTTTGAGCTTTTTAAGGTGTCCATTCAGGCGACAATGTCCCGTTAGGATTCCTGTTAAAACTCTTAGTGCAGTTTTGCTTTGACTTATGCATTCATTTGATCTCAACAGGTTGTAGTCACCCAGAAGAATCTTTGATTGCCTAAGCCCTACTAGATCTTTCCAATTGTCAGATCTTCTCTTTTCTTCGGCTTTACCTATTTCTTCCAATATTACATTGGAGCTGATTCCGCAAAAAGGTTCCGGCCCCCAAAAGGGTATTTCACTCCCCCTCTTTGCTAGTTCAATACTTTACGGACACAGTGTATAAAATGTTGAGATTTAAAAAACTAGGAACCACAGTAATTTTACTTTTTAGTATCTCCTTTTCCATACAATCAAACGTCTATAAATATTCAAACTCAAACATCTACAACGTAACGTATATGAAATATTACATGATTCAGTTTACAAGTAAGTCAATATCTGTCCTATTAATTTATATGGTTAACGTGAAATTGCCAATTGAATTGTTTATTGTCGAGGTTTTCAAGGTAAGATTATTTTAAACCTTTATCGATTTATATATTCCACCAAAAACCATTAGAAATGAACAAATTCTTTAGGTGGAATATTTGGGACAAGATATTATACACAATCTTAAATTAAAAACGCGATAAAAATGGAAGAGATCCAATTGAGAAATATCTACGATTTGTCGTTTTTTAAAAATCTACTGAAATATTTGTACTATGCAAAATTTACAATAATTAATATGAGGTTACAACACGATGTCATATTGTTACTCAAATTATTACAACAATGATTAATATAAAGGCTATTATTTAATTGATTTTCTAATAAAGACTTTGCCGTTCATTTAAGGCGTCTGAATTACGTGATAACATGCGAAATGAATAAATGCAGTTCGTTAAGAAACTATCAAGAATTGATTATTTAAAAAGTCCTTTATATTTTACCTTTTTGACATGGAAGAATAAACAAAGTACTGTGAATCCTTAAAAAGGTGCGAATAGACACGCGCTGTACGCTACGCAAGCTGCTGCAAGCAATTTTTTCAGACACGTCTGCTACACGCCAAGCAATCTAGAGAATTGTGAAAAGTGAGAGGTTTTTGAAAGCATTCTCGAGGAGCGAATTGCTGCGTGCTCATTTTTAAGTGGAGGAGCGATTCTGGATACATCTTAATTAATAAAGGCGTACAGATCTCTACAGAAGGAAAGCCGGTCTGGAGATATTGCAAGATATAAGCTTTCAGCACACTTTCAGCAAACTCCTGGCCAAAAAACCATCGGAGACGCTGACCAACGAAATACGAAACCTTAGCAGGGGCACGATAAGAATAGTGACGGGTTTTCTCACTGGTCACTGTACCCTAAGGAAGCACATGCATACAATCTGCATATGTAGGGAGAAACCTATCTGTCAGGAGGATTTCTTCAAGAAGGACCTAGTGAAAAGGCTGTTGAACCTGATAAGGGCTACTGGTCTCTTCACATAAACCGCACAACCAAGGGCACAAAAAACCTAAAGGCTGAGGTGCCGAGGACTCTGACAGGTAGTGCTGAACCAAACAATGAATCAACACTTTCACAAAAATGACCCGAACAAAATATATTATTAAAGATTTAATCTAATGCCTGGCGCACTTGCTATGCACTCTCAACTCCTCCAAACTGCTTTCGAAGAGCAGACAGTAGATCCTTGAGATGCGGTTAAGTGAGATGACGCAGAGTGACTATAACTGCAAATTTTTGTAACCAATGTACATCAGCGAATATTTGGAAGCTACGAGAGGTGGCGAAGTTTTTAGCTTTATTCGGGTTCATGCAATTACTGTTATAAGACTGTCCGGAGTTTGCGCAGCCGAAATTGGCTTGTTCGGGTTTTAACAGGATGGTTCTGACACCCGCAGTATGGCGTTCGGGTTTATTCTAAGCCAGTCCCAAGTCTCGAGCTAGGACGATTTTCGGATTATTCTTTACACATGCTCAAATCATTTGCAAAGGAGGAGGGTGGGAGCTATTTTGAAAATTCGCGGAGGAAGGTGGTTAGAGGAAGAAGTTTGTTTATTGTGTTTTGATACAGGATACATAACAACAGTGATGATGATAAGATATCTTCATTTGTCAATTTAGTTAGATTAGTTCAGTTCTATAGACAATTCGGGATGTTCGCGTTTTTTCAAACTGTGTTCAATTTTGAACGGTCCGAAAATAGTTCTTAGGACTGAATAAAGTACGCAACTAGCTCTGCACAATTCCAGATTGGTTTACGGACTGTCCAGAAACAAAAACCCGAATAAAGCTTTTGTACACCGTGAAACTCCGAAAGCCTGCGATCTAAACACAAAACTGTGTTGATTTTTCGTTCATGTGTGGGTAAAAAAGATGCCAGAGGTGTTAATTACATAAAAACCAACGTGACTATGACAAACTAGGATGGTTTTTCGTGCGAATAGCGCAGCTCCCTCTGTACAGTACATTTGGAACGTTTCAAAATTTTATGCATTTTCGACGAAAAATAATGTGAAAAGTTCATAGCAAATTTAATTCGAAGTTTGGTAAATTGCGCGAAAGTTGTTGTTGTAATGACTTAAGTAACTCTATGTAGCAAGGTTGATAGAAAAATTAACATTTT
The DNA here is from genome assembly GCA_949126875.1 of Lochmaea capreae. Classification (NCBI taxonomy): domain Eukaryota; kingdom Metazoa; phylum Arthropoda; class Insecta; order Coleoptera; family Chrysomelidae; genus Lochmaea; species Lochmaea capreae. The sequence goes on from OX421404.1 coordinate 27,311,737, forward strand.
CAAAAAATGACTAGAACACTCACCACTAGATTATTTAAAAAAATACCTTGTACTTTGTCAGTTAAAATATGAAATATAAAATTTCTAAATGTGATCAAAATTATTTTTCTTTTTTTTTTTAATTCGCTTTCAAAAAATACTAACAAATTGTATTTACAAATTTTATTTGGCATGTGTAAAACTTGAAAAATAAACCTTTTTCTTTTGATGTTCGATACACTTAAAGTGTGATTTTTTTACATAAATTTACAATTTCTCGCGTTTTTGCTTAATCTACTATCGTTTCCTATACTTTTCCTTCGCTTCAGCAAAACTATCATTTGATGCGTCTGGTTTTTTAGCTGCAAACCAACTACATTTTTTATCAAAAATATAGACCATACTCTACATTTTTAAGTATCAAACATCAATTAAAAAATTCACCAGACCAAAGACCACCGTTTATTTTTCGGTATATGATTAACAGTAATTTTTCTCAACCTTTCCAATGGTACCCCTTTCCGAGGTTTGAATAAATTTACCTGAAGGCCAACTTTAATTTTCTTGGTTAGTGCCCCCTCTGGAAAGACTGCTTGAACCTGAGGCACCACAGTGCTTGAAACCATCCCACCTTCGGGGCCTATGGCGTGTACTTCTTGTCGCACCCTAGACACCACCGCGAAATATTGTGGGAAATCTTGGGTCACTATTCTTGTTATTCTTCCTGAAGAGACGTCTTCTAGTTGACTTAAATCTGGAACAAAATAAAAAAACAGTTTTTATAAAGAAAGAAATTAAAGTTTTAATAAAAGCTTACCGTCTGCTTCAAAGCTATCGTGTAAGACTTGGTTTAGGATTTCTTCGCTAGCATCTACAGAATGTTCTTTCCAAGATTCGCCGTTGTCAGATCGGAGTATCACAATTTCACGTTCTTTACCGCGCAGAGCAGCAAAGTGGGGTACTTCTATTATTACTGGCCTGAAAATTGAAAAACATTTCATTAACAAAAAGGGTCAGTCTGCATCTAGTTGTGGGATTAACTACTCCCTACAGTAAATCTAGATCGTTATGGAGAATAAAAGACAATGTCATCACCTATCAAAAAGCAATTTGACCACAAGTTAGTTTATTAATTTCGTGGTTTAAAATATTTTTGTCAATAAATCTGGAAAGTAACATTCGAAATTTTACTCGCGATTAATGTGCTCACGCACTGGTCACACCCTGTATGTTGATGTATTATGAAATATTCTTCTTCTCTTTAATAATATTTTAATATATTGACAATTTCCATCTAAGTATTTCTCAATAGCGAATATGCTGACTCTTAATTACCATTAATTATATATTTGCGAATTCTATAATGAAGGGTTACGAAAAGTTAGTGGTATGAAGAAAAATGTATTTTTATCAAACTTATACCAAGGTGTAGTTATTAACATTGACCTTAATAAAGTATACAAAGTTTTAGAAGGCTGGGATTGAGTGAATAAAGAATATTTATGGTTGGAAGAATGAGTGGAAGCAGACTCCTTCTGGAGGAAAGTGATTTTACTTTGAAGATTTATAGAATGGAAACCCTTGAGGTTATGGTCTTGTAAATTTTTTTCATAGTAAATTTGTCTTTTGAGAATACTGTCCTGAAATTTCAGTTCAATATTCATATTTTTATGGTATTTACAAGACTTTTTATGTTGAAAATGCGTTTTTTCGAAAATTTCATGACACTATTTGTAGGTAAAAGCTTAAATCAGTAACTTTTTTAATACTTTACTATAAATTTAAAACTTACCCCAAAAATCTGGCGCCAACAGGCCCCAATTCTAAAACTCTGCTGGCTAACGCCTCTCCTTCCATCAGCGGCGGCGGATGAGGCGTTCTTTGGGGTCTCACATATCTGCAAGTTATTCTTGTTGGGCTTGGAGCACACCTTGGTGGTACTATCACTCTCACGCCCGAATGTCGGCAACCACGCATCGCACCTCCGCGAGCATCAACCAAGAACGAAACGAGAAAACTGAAATGAAATTATCGTTAAATTTACGATGATCTCATATAATAAACAATCATTGAAATGGATTTAAGCGATTGTAAGATTTTGGTGTGTTCAGTCTAGGTAATTGTTATCTAATCTATAGATTAGCATATTAAGTTGTAATTTTTTTGGTCCAATGAGTTTTTGAGTCTAAATCGTGTATTTTAAAAAAGTACCAAATAGACAACACTCAAATTACTCCTAATCTACTAAACCAATGAAGTTGAACTTTAGTACACATACGAATCTTTGTGATCCGAGTGAATGGATGAGCTCACAAAATGGGCGTCCTTTTTTGGGGGGCGAATTAAAAATGTTTTATGTACTATGTGACATATCAAATTAAACAGCTTGTTGCGATGGTCTCAAATATAGTTTCTTAATAATTTTAAATTAACTAGTTTCAAAGGTATTTAATAAACTATGTGAAAATTGACAATTTCCACTTTTATTTTCGATACATTTTTTGTCACACTTACATTGATCTGAAACTACTGGACCGATGAAGTTGAAATTTAGTACACATATGAATCTTTGTGATCCGAGTACGGATCTGTAACCTGAATGGATGAGCTCACAAAATGGGCGTCCTTTTTTGGGGGGTTAATTAAAAATGTTTTACAAACTGTACTGTGTGACATATCAAATTAAACAGCTTGTTGCGATGGTCTCAAATATAGTTTCTTAATAATTTTAAATTAACTAGTTTCAAAGGTATTTAATAAAATATATGAAAATTGACAATTTTCACTTTTATTTTCGATACATTTTTTGTCACACTTACATTGATCTGAAACTACTGGACCGATGAAGTTGAAATTTAGTACACATATGAATCTTTGTGACCCGATTGCGGGCATGTAACGTAAATTGGTAAATTCACAAAATGGGGATCCTTTTTTTGGGACAAATTAAAAAATGTTTAAAATTGTTTTCGCAAATTGTACTGTATGACAAAGAGCTTTTAGCCGGGGTCTCAAATATATATTTTTGACAACTGAAGGGCTTAATGTGAAACATGGGCTCAATATACTTCTGTTTTAAAGCAGATACATTTGGACATCCCTTCTTGCCAACAGTAACGGGGTTGTAGGTACCATTCACAGAATGCTTAACGTAAAATGCTTTTTTGTTATCACTCTTGAATAAAAATGAAAAAACATTGGAAAAAATCCAAAGATTTCTGGTCATCAGTGCGAGTACTTTTTTTAATGTTCTCTAACAGTGGTTGTACATTGAGAAAATCTTCCTGTTTCATAACAATTACACTGAAGGGCTTCTTTTTATTAGATTCTCTTATAACTTTGTGCCACTTCTCAGGAGATAACAAAAGCAGAGCATACTTTCTATGCCGCTTTTCGATGAGAGCAAAATCCCTGTCAGAGGGAAGGTGATTGTGCCTGCTGACTGAAAAATGGTATGTAATAGACTTTCATTTTTGTTCCTTCACTAGCTGCTTCCGTGAAGAAAACGGAATGTTCTACTGCACTACTTTAATCACTACTTTACTCATCATTTGAGTCACTTCTAGATTGTACATAGTCAGAGCCATGGTCACTGTCATCGAATGTCGACTCAACTTCACTATTTTTCTTGCTAGAATCGTCAGAACTCACAGAATTATCCGAATCGCTTACACTTATGTCTGCCATTTTGATGTGGTTTGTCATTATTTCGAGTAAATACTAGAGACAAACTAAACCCATGCAATAGTGTGACCACAGGTTTATCACGCCATCTATTAACGAAGGGCCAAAATAATTTTTTAGTGGTTTGTTATACTATTGCTGTAACCGAGCACAGCACTAACTCTTTTTGAACTCATGTGTGGCATGTCATTGTTTCACAATTTTAAAGTAACCAGTTTTGAAGTTGTTCAAGAAATTAGAGGAAAATTGGTCATTCCCAATTTTATTTTCGATACTATTATAATTCTAAAATTTTGATAAAATACAATTCCCAAAAATCCTTTGGAAAACTTTAAAATCCTTCAGTTATTTTAACATTTTTGCCAAACTCATATGAACTCTCATGTTTTTTTATTATTTCTTAAATATTTTGAATAACTTTTCACCCAAAATTTTATATTCTATATTCCAATTTGTCAAACTCGCTAACGAGTATAATTTCATATAAAAAGTAACCTTGTTGAACAACAAAATAGCAGCCGCATTTATTGAAAGTGTACGTAAATATATAAAATAAGAGATGATATCATGAATGGCTGCACAAGGATAATAAAACAATTTACAAGTTCTGAGAGCTCAAAATATTATGTGTGTTTATGGAATTTTTTAAATAGATTTATTGAATGTTCAGTCACACAATACATTAAGAGTAAATATAATTTCGATAAGATTGCAACAAAGGCTATAAATTAACGTCAGGTTTTTATTACACGCTGATTAAAGTTAATTAAAAAATACAGAAAACGTTCAGGTTTGTTAAGGGCAAAATCTAAGCTCGATTTTAGCCAATATTTCGAGTTTTTGAAAACCTACACGTCCAAAACTAAATCCAGCGTAGATATCTTTAATCCTGACTCAAGTTGCAATATTTTTATAAGTTTCTAGTAATTTTACACAGCCCTCAGATTTACACAATTATTTTTTTTATATTTTTGTTAATTTTTTAAAAAATAATATTTTTGGCTCGTTCACCTATCGAGTCTTTTCATTGATATGAAAATTTTTATTTGTGTAGACTTGTCTCGTTTAAAATATCTTTGAACTTGAAGGACAAAGCCAGTCAAATAATAAATTTTTTTAAATCTAGCTTTGTTTACCGAAAATTTCGATTTTTTAAAAACATACACATCCAAAATTAAACATATTTTATTCTTTTCAAAATCCTACACGCCCAAAACGAAAATTAAAAGTGACACCCTATATACATCTTCAATTTTGAGTTAAAATACAATATTTTTTCATAAGTTTATAATAATTTTGGACATCCCCAAGATTTCCAAAATTACTTTTACACCCCCAAAACATAAAAATCTCTAATTTTCACCTAAAATATTTTTTCAATCCCAAAATTGACCTTCCAAATATATTTATTCTGGAAAAATATGGTGGTAAAACATCATAAGCCAACTTTCCATTAATTTTTAGTATTTTTAGACACTACCCGGATTTAAAAAAAATCAAGTTTTTCATATTTTAGAAAAAAATTTAAATCAAAATTAATTAATTCAACTTACAATTTGTATAAAACTTTACTATAAACTCTACACCACTTTTATCACACTTTTCCAACCAAAAAACCACACTTTCCGTACGCTAGAACCACTTTTCCGCGAGCACGAACGTTTGCAAACGAAGAAATCGTGAAAACTGAAGAAAAACATAAAGTTACTTTAGCAATGATGCTATTGTTGAATCATAGTGAATATTATTAATAACGTTATTAGCGTAGTAATAGGAGATGGTTGGTGTTCCGAGGTTGTGTACGTATGTAACTAATTTGTTTTGATTGAATATATTAGAGTTGATTATTCGATGGGTCTATATTTTGCGATTCAAACATATGATAGCTATTCAACAATTGGAATACTTTTTTTTTCGCAGTTGGGAGGTATCTATAATTGGAGTTCAATAAACAATACTGAGCGTTAAAAAAATACTATAAGCAAGAATGAAAAAAATGCAGGAAAACATCAAGGTGGCTTTATTTTTTACCAGTATTTTACCTGTAACATACAATTGACATACGAGAACTAGAACATATCTTTGAGACAAACTATAACGTTCACAACATTTCAGATGGCCCAGTGCTCTTGCAACGTGATCAAGAAATATTAACTGAAATCAGAAATTTCTGTTTTTCTCTACACCTTCCGCAATTCCCTGAAATTTCTTAAAGCTATATATTCCAAAATCAATAAGTGGCCGTGTTTTCGAACAAGTTCAGTAGTGGGGCCGGTTTACGGTTAATATCGATGAGATTATCAAGTTTTTCTGTCTTCTATCTTATCTAAACTTCCGGATGCCAAAACTTGAAATCTATCAATTTTTTCCAAATTTCAAGACTCGATATTCTCAGAAATGAGGAGGGGAAGAAGCGTACTACACATTCTAAAGAAGGAATTATAAACTTTCGCGTTCAGTTCGTCGTTGGCAGTTGGTAGTTCAGTTCAGTTGAAGTTAAACTAAAGGGATCACACAATTACGTTTATAAAGTCAGTCAGCGTTCAGTTCGCAGTTTCCATTACCCCTGATTTATAGATTCCGTAACGTAACGTAACGCAAGGATATCCGCGATATACGCCCGTTACGCTGCGTCCGCGTTCGAGATGGCCAAGATTTAAGTTCGCAGTTGGCAGTTCAGGTATAAACCAATCAAAACTAAAGTTATGCACCACGTGAGAAACGTCATTTGTCAACTGTTTACTGTACTCTTCAGTCTTCCATTTTCTTTGTTTGGCTTGGCTTTGGTTGAAGTAATTGTTTGTTTTGGTGTGTGCAAATACACTTGAAATCAAATAAATATTTTCATCCATCTTTATTTTTTACAAAACAAATATAAATAAAATCAGCTGAGATCTATAAAAATTTACAAAATAATTTTCAATCAAACAAATCCCTAGCTGCCAACTGAAAGTTGTGAGGTTTATAAACTCCAAAATTTACCAACTGCACTGAACGGCAGAATGGAAACGACGCCAACGTCGCCAACTGCGAACTGAACGCGAACGTACAGTTTATAATTTCGCCTTTAAATTATTAAAAAAATATATTCGAGATTACCATTACTCGATACAGTCATTTTAATTTGACCTCATACGAAAACCATATTTATAATGACTCAACTTCATTCATAATACAATTTTCGATAAGATTTTCCGTGTTACTACAATTTAAAACCACAAAATATAGATGATTAACATTTTCACACAATTAGTGATAGTTAACCAACAAAAAGATAATAATTCTGGCTCAATTAGTGTGCTAAAATTATTTGTAATTAACATTATCTGTTCATTCTTACTAAATCAACATGAATAATGGAATTATCGCTAAGGAATGTGGTACTCGTTGAGTCTAAATTCATTTTTTCGCTGGAGTTTACGTAGGAGTTAAAAATGTGTTTCCAAAATTAAATATCATACTAAATAATGATAATAAACCAGTTTATTATCATTTTGTTTATTGTATTTTAGTTTTTAATTTAAATGTTATTCAAGATCGATGTGTATTACACACATTATTTAGAGTCTGACCACAATAACTTTGGGACACCACGTGATTCAACGTAGGACCGCCTCGAATGCGATGCCGATCTGTGACTGGCTGCGGTTTCGAGCCAGCGGCGGAGCAACGGGCGCTTTGTTTTATCTAGCTTAGTTTTCATTTCAGTGTTGACAGTACTTTGCTTGTGCGATTTTGTTGTTGCGAATAGTGAGTTTTTCATGTCTTCGAACTTTTTGTGTCATGTCTCCTAAGAGAGTGAAACAAAGAAAAGCTTTGCATATTCAAACAAAGAAAATTATAGATCGGGTTGCTGCATTTATGCAAAAAGAAGCAGAGAAAGGTGCTCAAATTCCTCTTAAAAACTGTAGGCGAGTGATAAAAATCTGGGCATCAGTCAAAAATTGGGTAGCAGCTCATAATACTACATTAGTTTTAAAGGATTGTCTCGGAAAAGATTCGACGAGTTGCCACTTAGTGAATGGACGAATATTGGACGACAAGTCAAAGAATATGAAAACTCACAAATAGAACGAGAACACATCCTCGATAATACGTTGGATCATTTATGTTTTAACCTTAATACTGGCTCTTCTGATGAAAGTTTCTCAGATCTTGATAGCGACAGTAGTACACCTGCACAACCATTACAATCAGCTGATGACTCAGATTAATAATAAGATTTTATTTATGATAAGTTCAAGTTGACATGCTAGATACATTTGTTAAAGTGTTTAGGTTTGGAATATATTAACTTTAGATTAGGTAAATTGTTTTCTTCCTTGCTAATTATTTAATGAGTTCAAAAAAGAACCAGCTTAAATACCGTCTCCTACCTGCATAAAGCGAGTGATACCATTATGTACTTTTCTACAGGTATCCAAAACCATAAAGTTTGATACATATTTGAAATAAATTCCTAACAATAAATCAGTGCAAGTCAGTAACGCCACTGGCTGATACGCCACACCCTCGACCACGAGGTATCCCAAAGTTATTGTGGTCGGACTCTACTAAGAATTCTATCATCTAAACTATAATAAAGCCATTCATTTTAGTGATAAAATCAAGTAATGACCAATTTTTTTTTTAATCCCAGTTATTACTGATTTTATTACCATGCAACTTTTCTAAACAATTTACGAAACTTACTTTTTCCAGTGTAGTTTCCTGAAGCGTTAAAAAACAAAACATATATTATTATTACTCATTCCACAACGAACATTAACAAAACAAAAGGAAGCATTATTAGGAAAAAGGAATTTACATCAATTTCAATGTGAAAGATTTAACGAAATTATAAAAGGGATAATCTTATAATTAAGTTATATCCGTGACATCATCACCTGGACTATTATTAACACGACCTGAAAGTATTAGTCCAGTCTGCAGAACAGTCTTAGCTCAAATTTTCATTACAATTAAAAATCCTTTTTCTTAAAAACATTTATACATTATAAACAAACGACTCACCCTATATTTATCGGATGCCTATTAATATCCACATTGTCAGGTGCATATTTTTTCATATATTCCACATAATTTTGCGTAATATGTTCAGGACTAATGGAATCTTCAATAATAAGAGGCGGCATCGAATCTGAACTAGAAACCATCCTGTTGGAATCTATCCTTTCGTCTCTAGTGACATCTATCGGTAGAGAATCATCGCCTAATGATTTCATTTCATCTGCGGTGAGGTATCTGTATGTGTGGTCACCCAAGACGGTGTCTTCACCTAGAAGTAAAAAAAAACAAAAATAAAAAAAGATTGTGTAAAGCCTTACACAGTTTTCAAAATATTTTTAAAAAACGTGACCGTTCACTTAGAAGAAACAACTACTTCTCGGGTTATATGCTATTCTGGTTTGCAATTAGAAGGAACAATATCAGTTGTAAACCGGTTTTGTTATCACAACTGTAACATTTCCTTTACTGAAGGATATGTATTAAGTTCGGGATTAAGCTCACAAAGCTCTCGGACGGAGAATATCTACCTTGTACTGATGAGGCGCAAATACCCCCCGTTTAACTGTAATTCAATGTCTGTCGGGGCATATAGCCCGAGAAGTTCTTCTAAGTGAACGATCACGTTTTTGTAAGGCGTTAATAGTATAAAACTATTACTCGTTATCCATTGTATTACACACTTTTTACATGAAACAAACTTGTTATTGAACATAAAAAAGCATGTTGGCGGGCAAAATAAAACAAATAATGTGGGTATGTAAATTTGGTTTGATAAAAGTGATGCCAGATATTACGATTTCATTTTTTCTATAGACTGTTTTTAAAAAAATAAGAAGCTTTAGTTAAAAGTTTATGAAAAACTAAGACTTTTTTGGGTTAGTCGAAAGGTAATTAATAGTTATGTAACCAACAAGTGTATTAATGAGGGCCATTAACAATCGAGATCATGTTCGAGATTGTTAATTGCACTTTTAATACTCATGTTGGTTACAAAGCTTTTCCGTCGACTGTACAAGTTGTTTTCGTGTTTCTCAATATTTAAAAACTAAAAATATTTATTTGTTTCATAGGTAAGTACTGTCAAAAATAAATAATGACATTGAAATGTCACAGAGATGGTCGCTGGTTCAAATATTTGTTTTCGTTTTTCTTAAATTCTTTTTTGGATGTCAACACTAATAATTATTATAATTTTGTAGAATAATAAAATAAAACGATGCGTAAGTCAAAAACTAGAAGTATTATAATATACTAGTTATCATTTTTAAATGTGTTATTGTATGTTTGGTTGCCTACACCACAGGTTGGGTTGCCTGTAGAAATACGTTGATTAATGAAAATCATGCATTAATAGGGGTCATTAATGTATGATTTTGTCTGATTTTAAGAACGAAAGTAGCATATGTTAATACACGGTCGACGGAAAAATGTTTTTAAACAGTTACATTCTAAGAATATCTATGATTGTAATGTCACCTGTTATCAATAGTATGGATGTTTGCCTTTGATAATTTTAACTCTCGAAATTTCATTGGTTTTTTTTCATAAAAAATTTACGAGACAAAAATTAACTTTTGACTAACACTGTATATTTTCCTTATAAATGTTCTCGGTTTTTCATAGATGTTCTGGATATTGTTGACATCTAACACCTGGCAATGTGTTTCGTACAGATCCCGTCGTAAAAAAATCTTAAAACTAAAAGGTATGCAAAAATAATGTTTGGCAAAATAATTATTTTTCGAATGTACAAAATATTCAGGACTGACTGAATGTTTTTCAATTAAGAAAAAGTGTTTATTTGTTGTGATTGTGTGTGTATACGTGTTCATGATTTTTCACACTTGAATGAGATACGTGTGAGTGCATAAATGTATATTTTATTACCTAATAGTAGAAAAAAAACATAAAATAATATTATGGTAAGTAAAAAAAACCGTTTGTTATTCGTATTATTCAAAATATATACCTTTGTATTAGTTTCTATTTAATTCTAAACGACGGAATCTGTAGATAATCATGACTGGTTCATAGCATTTTACATAACATAATTTTTTTGCGTCTTATTTCCTTATCTGTAATTTGTTGTCAAATTAATTATTTATTTAGGAAATCCGATAAATTTTAAGCGTGAATAAGACCTATTTTTCATTAGTAATTTCGACGAAAAAATGTAATATGCACCTCGGCGAATAACCGTCTATTGCTTCGCTTGTTTGCTAATCTCGGCTACGCCTCGACTATCAATTTGCAGACTACACTATAATTGACAGTTATTCGTCCTTAAATAACTATTAACGAATAACCAATAAAAATTAAATAAGTATACGTGTTGGATCACCGATTTTTTTTATGTCACGGACAAGTAGAAACGCTATTATAGTTAAGTTGTAAGATCTATTTTTACGAGGTGATTTTGAATTTATTAAATATTTATTACCAGCGATATTTTACATTTGACTTTTCTTTTATGTATCAATTGAGGTTGCTAATTTTATTTCGGGAACACAATTATATTTTTACAAATAAAAAAATTCCAAAAAAACGTTTTCTGATAGTGTTTTTCTTTTGTATCTCGACATAATTTAAAATTCGTCAAAAAACTTTAACTACGCTGCTTATTTTTGATGAAAAAACCGTTTAAGGATAAATCAGGACTGTACGTAGTAGTATCCAAAACAAGGATAGCAATACACAGCCAAAAAGATAAGATTTTTATTATTACCAACAAAATAAAACAAAATCTCAATTACAGCAACATCTAAGAACACGATGTCTCGTAAATAACAGAAATGAACTAAACCTACCTTGGGACAGTTCACAGTCAATGTGGACTAGCAATTGAACTAAATTTTGCATAGAATCAGTGGTTCGCTTGTGGGTAGGCCAAGACTCGAAATGATTTATGGCTTTTTTTATCTTTTCGGCTTTTTTAATTCACTGTTATTTTAACATGAAAAGGTGCAAATAAATTTTACTCACAACTATAACTTGACAATTTTTAGTGGTTTTGAAATCCCAGTTTTTCTTCTCCAAATTTTTGAATATATACTATTTTCAATGATGAACCAGTCACAACATTGAAGTAGATAAAGTTTTTGTGGTTTTGGTAAAGACAGAAGAGGTAAGTATAAAATTTTTTGGTTGTAGTATTTTTTGTAATAATCACTTACGATTTAAAATTGTAGTACCGCAGAAATACGGCAGATAGACGTGACGTTCGTGTGGCGCAGAACTACCGAATATCTCCAAAATATCCTCCCCTGTTGTTGATGATTAGTGTTTTAGTTCGTGAACACAACCCAAACTGTTTTAATTGAATTTCAACATACCACAACCCATTGACATCGCATCAATATCAAAAATTTAAATTATCTAAACAAGACTAGATGTCAATTGGTTGAACAGATTATTTTCAAATTTATATTAATTTGACGGATATATTATAAAAAACTGAAGGTTAAATTTAGTGATATTAAAATTACCCCCATCATCACCAATCCTTTTTCGGCCTTCACGCTACTTCCTGGAGCCTCAATACGATTTTGGAATATGTATAGTTGTGAGTAAAATTAGTTTGCACTGCTTCACAATAAAATAACAGCAGCGAGGTCTCTTTGAGGATTAAAAAGCCGAAAAGATAAAAAAACCATAAATCATTTCTAGTCTTGACCTACCCACAAGCGACAATTGATTCTCTTTGGTACAATGTAGCTTCGGATTGGTCTATCCAAAATTTACTTGAATTGTTAGTCCACATTGACTATGAACGTCCCATTGTGAAAGGGTGCAAAATAATTTTACTCACAACTATACAGTTCTCCTCACCCTGTATTTCTAAACAGAATATGTTTTTAGTCAAACAATAGGAGCTTTGTTATAATTTTTGGTCTCGATCCGCCACTGTAATATTAATTTTGTTTGTAAAACTATTTCTATAAAATTACAACCTTCAGTTTTCAAATCATGCATTAATCTGTTGGTTTAAAATGAAAATGTTCAATTCTACCCCCTTTTAAATTCTTTTTTCATTTCCAGTTCAAACAAATACAGTACAAATTTCCTCAAGAGTTTTAAATTATATCCTACAGATTTTCTTTGAACAGGAAGAATTCTTATAATTTATTATGTCATGGGTTAACATCAAGCACAGTAAGCATGAAGCAAAAGAGGAAGGTCTTTTTTTAAATATCTTTTAGGAGCATTAACATAACTAACTTATGTAGATCTAGTAACTATTTCTAAAATAATGAGAGCTAATAATTGGGAGTGAGTAGAGCACAATTTATTCAAGAGAAAAAAGTTAAAAAAGACTTTAATTTATATTTTAATAGATCCATTTTTAAGTGGTAGGTATCGAATAAATGTTGATAAGAGTACTATAGTAAAACCGCAATCGGTGCAGTGTAATAAATCAAAATTTTATGGGACTTGCTCAGCACAAGTGGACCAAACAAAATATGTAATTTTACACTACCTGCTGTAATGAATGTGAAAACAAAAAATTTATTTGTGCCGACGGATATTGTAGAAAGATACTTAATACTTTCTAGGGGTATAATAGGCGTAGGTTTAGGAACAGTATTAGGGGTTCGTATGTATATTGTTAATATTTGTTGTATTAAATTATGAAAATACGTAGATATCCTATTTAATAAGTGTGGTTTAAAATGTTACCATTAAATTATGGCTCGAATTCTAAATAATATAATGTTATGATAGGTACTAATTGTAATTTGCTTACCAAATTAATATGAACATGCCACTTGTAAATTGTTTTAAATAGTTCTTCCTTCATCTTAGTCTAGATTACAACCGAATACACCAAATAAAATTCAATAATATTCGTGATAAATACCTTAAAAATAATAATAGGTACCCATCCCTGAAATGACCTGTTCCGACAGTTTTATTACCCCGCATCGATTGCGATTTTACTATAGCTGTGAAAATTATTAGACGAGGCGCCAGCCGAGTGTGGTTTAATAACACTGTTATTTATTATGAGACTGAAAAAACTCACCAAACAATATTTCCGAAACCGTTGTGATAAACATATTTTTTTTTTAAATAAAAGAATTTGGGTATAATATAATAATACCCCATAACAATAACAATAATATTAATAATTCAGCTAACATGATTTTTAAAAACTTGACAATACCGTATGTTAAGGGGTTTATTAGGAAGAATTAAGAAAATTGGTAATCAATTGAATATTCGAACTAGCTTCAAATCTAGCAATACATTGAGATCTATACTAACAAAAACGAAGCCAAAAAATGAAGAACAATCTTCAAAAAATTGCATATATCAGATATCTTGTGAATGCGACAAATTCTATTTAGGTGAAACATATAGACCATTGAAAGTCCGAATAAATGAACATAAAAAGTATATCAAAGATAGGGAGCTCTTTAAGTCAGGTATTTGCAAACATTCTTGGGAAGAGGGGCATAAAATTCAATTGGATTCGACAAAAATAATATTGAAAGAGCCCAATAATAAAAGACGAAAAATCAAAGAAAGTGCTTTAATACAACTAAATTCAGATAAATGTGTAGCTAGTATTCCAGCCGAATGTAGTCAAATTTGGTTACCAATGTTAGAAAGAGAAATTTCCAATAATCAATTACCTGCGTTATCAGGAAAGCATCATAAGTTTTTATCCAGGTTTTCTTATGATTTATCTTTGGAATGGTTGTTAATCGATACACATTTCAATACACAAAATCACCAAAGTGAGTTATACATATTTTGAAAACAAAAATAATCATACACAAAAAAGTAACAACAAACGCGTTTTTATTAACAAAATTTCCAAAATAAGCGAAAAAAAGCGCTATCCCAATAAAAACCGTTCCTGGAACGTGCACTTCACTGGATTCCATTTCTAGTGGACATATCGTTAGAATGTCATAAAATAAAATATTTTATTTCTCATTTTACCAGAGGTGTGATCTACTATGAATGGACCTTAATAAAATTTGACAACAAAGTTTTGTAGTCTTAAACTTCAAAATATTATTGATTGTCTAGTTCATGGAGACTATATAAGGAGATCGAACTCCATGTAATTCAATTTTTGGTAATGGTAGAGGGCGCCAGTCTTAAACGAGTACCAAAAACATCTGACTGCAGAACAATAACAGCCAATCATGAGCCTTACATGCACTTTCAGTTCATGGTTTTTTATTGGTTGCTAGCTCATTTGACAGTATGTTAGGTAAGTGAGGTTAGGGATGAAAAATTTTATGACTAAGAAATCCGTTTTCGTTCTCGTCTTGGAAAATATCTTAAATTGTGATCGTTTGGTAGTAAAATATGATACATCTTGCCAAAAACATTTCTCTTCGCATGGAATTTTAGAGGACTTGAAGGTTCGGCACAGTCATAATTAGTATAACAAGTATTTGAACGAAAAATGTGAAAAAGACACCCTTTAGTGCAAGTAAGTATAATCTAGAACTAATTTGTTCATTATATATGAATTTTGTGTTTGTTTTTCAGAATTTGGTTTTCTACACAGTAAAATATGGAATATGAAAATCAATTTAAATGGCTTTGAATAATTTAGATTTGAAGAATATCTTGCAAGTGAAAAAAATACAGTTTGATAAAACCATAGAAGGTATGTATAGATAAATAGACAGTATAGTCAATGCTCTAATAAGAGGATCAATTAATTACAAATTTGTTAATAAGTAATATCTAATATTTTAGGTTATTTTCTATAAAATGAATGAAAGCCCATTGCTCCTGAACATGCAAAGCCTTTACAAGAAGAAATTATGAAAATGATAAATATACAGAATTGCTGGAGACTTGTAATTACTATACATTTTGTAACTTTCACCTAAATATAAAGTGTACAATCAGTACCTAAATTGTCTCTAACTTTATACCTATCTACCCTATGGTCTGCTATATGTTTCTAGCTTACTATGAGTTATCAGTTTACTGTTGAAGTTGAAATGAGATAATTAGGATATTTAATATTCTCTACTCAAGGCTTTATAGCATTATGATTGAATTCTGTCTGTACTGGCAAATAATTTTTAAAACAAAAAAATATTACAAAATATTGACAAATACATAGATATCTTCATATGAGATTGGTTTTAAGGAAAATGGTCCATTATATACATCCCACTATTGAACCCAAAATTGTATATACAAACATCTAGGCTACCAAGAAAACATGTGCTGCTTTTTTTCTAGGAATTACTAGAGCCTTTGATGGTGTTAAACACTGTGGTATTTTCTATACACTATATTAAATGATGTGTCCAGAATACTTGCTATTAATCCTGAAAGCTACCTTAGTTATAAAAAACTGCGAGCAAAAGTGAATTACAGTTTTTCTAAAAAATGTATACCTCAACATGAAGTCCTCCAGTCATAATAATCTCAAAATAACAGTGAATGAGCTACAATAACTTACAGCAGAATAGTGAAATGGATTTAAAGGTGTAGGATGAATCCCAATGCTTCAAATTTATCTATGCACAATCTTCAATCTGTTTAATTACAATAAAAAATAGGTACAATATATTATGTTTAATCATCACTGTCAACAGGTACAACTTACTAATGATATTAGTTCATGCAAAGGTTTTCCATATAGGTAAAGTACATATTATATGTAAATAGTACATAGGTATCATGCAAGAAAATTATTACTTTATTATAATACAAAAACGTACAAAAAATTACTATTCACAGTTTCCTAATAACACAAACACAGTGCAAAGTACACAGAATATAGATATATTCATACTCTGACCAATTTCAACATATATAATTTTATTTTTATATTTGCAACAGATTGTTAGTACCGTGGCAGACTGTTGAATGTCTTTATACTTATTATGTTCACTGGGCTGTTCAGAGCTACATGTATATGAAGAATGTACATTATTCACCATCCCTTATTGCCAGATTTCAAGTTATTATTTAATCACTTTGTACAAAAATTCTCCTGGGGAGATATTGGCCACTTTAATTGGTTCTTTGGACCACTCACTATTCAGATACACCTACTCAAGGATATACTAAAACTACAATTTCCAATATTTTTGTCATCTGAAGACCAGTTTCTTTGAAAATTACATCTGTTGACATTCTATAACCTTCACTACACTATTTTAAATCCTCTGCGTTTTATCTGTAGATGTTATCCCACAAGTGCCACAGACTGAAATTAGGTACTTAGCTGAAGATTGGTAAGAAAGAAGTGTTAAAAATCACTTTCAATGTCGAATGGTTTTGGTAACCCCTGTAGAGGTAGAGTGTACCAATAATTTTTCCCATTTGTTGTATATTTTTGCTCCAAAATTAATAATTTGATTTCCTATTTATATCACTGAATTCAATTTATATTTTTCTGTATACAGAGTATACCTATTAGTAGTTTTTTCAAATTACTTTCACAGCTTATTCCTTATATCAACTATCATATCATTGTTCACCTTTTTTCTTCCAGTTCTCTTGAATTTTACTTGTATATATCAGAATGGTACCATCAGCAAAAGTAAAGTATTTTGTGTGCCATTGTGCTTTTTCTAGACTTCTTACGAGTAATGTATATAATTTGAATCCTAACATAATAAATATTCTTTCCTACTTTATTTATCTTTGAATATTTCCAATCATCTTGGGTAGGTAACTGAAAACACTCTGGCTTTCTTAACTTCAATTCAAGTCTTATCGTTTTAAATCAGATGCACTATCAACCACTATTATATTGCAATAATTTTCAACAACGCACACACTTTGTCTTTTTTTAATTTTTAACAATAATTTTAATCTTTCTAGCTCCTACTTTTAGTTTTTATTATTGTCATAAGTAATGTTTACAATTTGATTACTGTCACTTATAAAAACTAAGGTTACTTATTTGGATGGTGCCCGTGTTGCAATGCGCAGCGTAGCGGTGAAAATACAAACTGCTTAGATAGTCGATTTTGAGGTCAGGTTTTGTCAATTTCTCCGTATGAGTTAGTTCTCCTTATATAGTCTCCATGGTCTAGTTGTCAAATTTTTTCGTTGTGTCAGATAGGGACCAAAAAATTATTTTTATACTATAAATAGTTAATCTTGACAACGGTAGCTGGAACGCTACCGAAACGTCGAAATAAAAAATAAAAAAAAACTGTATTGTGGTTTGATTCCCAAAAAAAGTATAATATTTATGTTCTATTTT
Organism: Lochmaea capreae; assembly: GCA_949126875.1. Classification (NCBI taxonomy): domain Eukaryota; kingdom Metazoa; phylum Arthropoda; class Insecta; order Coleoptera; family Chrysomelidae; genus Lochmaea; species Lochmaea capreae. Next base: position 27,329,615 of record OX421404.1, read on the forward strand.
TAATGGCACACATTATTTAACAATTTGTTATAATTTTAAGCATTTACCTTCGAAAATTGTTTCGATCGCAGATACTTTTATCACTATCCTGTTGAAACAACAACGTTTCAGCTGCAATTGCTTCAGTTTTATTATTTAAAAATTAACATTTTCAGGAATATTTACATTAACGGCAAATATATTCACTATGATGTCATGTTTTTGCAATAATTAGTTATAAACAGCATTAGGATTTGACGGGTGTGTACAAATTGTGAATTCCTAATGATATTTATGTTATTTTAAAATATTATTTAGACGCCATAAGTATCTGGAATCCTTGGGATAAAAGATACAAACAAATATATTATTTTTTTCTTGTTCCAGTTTACAAAATAATTAATTATTTACTAATTTGTTTAAACTTTAAACATATATAGTTGCGCATTATTGTAAATAAAGAAAATATATTTATAGATATTATTGTAACGCTTTAGAAAGTTTTGAAAAATATTTTTTAAAAACAGTGACTGTTCAACTAAGAAGAAACAATTACTTCCCGGGCTATAGGCCCCGACGGACATTAAATTCTTAGTCAAACGGGATCGAGTACCTTTTTTATTAAAGAAAAAAACATTGGTAATGAAATATTCCCACTTATCTAATAACCTCTTTCACATCAATATAATGGTCAGGATTGTTGTTTTTCTTTTGTTGAAAAAAATTGAATGAAAATTCCATATTGCATATCGATTTCACCGATTTACGCAAATTAAGATTGATATAATTCTTAAAGAGATGCTATATTTTCAAAATTATAGATTTCGGAGCGTTCTTAGTAATAATCTTTTCAATTTTCAAAGTCTTTTGAATTTTGTATGATTTGCACTTACTAGATCCACCTTAATTTTGGTCTTTTTCGCGTATTACGCTTTCTCAATAAAAATGTGTAATTAAAACTTTTTTTTTATTGATTGACTCTTGAAAGAGGGCAAATAATTAATATGCTATTCGAATACCATGACTTTTTATACGTATTTTCGTTTTATTAACTGATGCAATTTTAAAATTTTTTTCTTTGTATATTTAAAAAAAAATAATTTTATCAGCTTTTTTTCCGGAAATGTGTAAATTACTAATCGCTTGATAAGCATAACATTTACCGGGAAAATTAATGAGTCGTAATGGAAAGTAAATTATTTTTCTTTTTGAATTTACCCAGTAGGTACACGGTGGTTATTTATTTTTATATTTCATTTTTTTTAGGAATACTTTCAATAAAATAAATTTTAATATTCTCCAGGAACATGTTTGGTAAAAAAGTTGCTGTTTATTTTTATAGTCTATTTCGGAAAGGTATAGGGTAATAAAATGGGGAATTCTGTCCATTTCGGCTCAATTTCGTTGTCGGCCATAGGCGTAGGTCTTGAAATAGTATTGTTTGTAATGTTAAAATTTCAAGTAATTGCGTAAGAGTTTTAGGAAAAGTATGTTTTCTGGCCTGAAGTGCCGATATCGAAATATTGTGTAGGGATTACTTAGGTAGTAGATTATACAGTTACGTTTTGCTTATATGGGCGCAAGTGAAAGGATTTGTGGCAAGAAACAACACGACATTCGAAATGAAAGACGTTAAGCTACTGTTTTATCAAGCCATTGAGGAGGTGACACCAGAAAACTGGCGAAAAGCAGTCCAGCATGTCATTAAAGAAGAGGAGAAAATGTGGGATCATGACTACTTGATCGATCGGACAGTCGACCCGTTTATTATAACGTCAAGAGGAGATGGCAGTTCCTCAGATGACGAAGAATATTATGATTTTTTATAATTTAATTTCTGTATTATGTTCAATAAAAAATAAGTGTACCTAATACTATGTACATAATGCCTAATTTTTATTCTGTTAAAACAAAATTCTTTCCTTTTTACGAGTATCCTACCGGCACGCCTTTGGCACACTATTTTCAGTGTTTGTGAATGGATAACAATAGGCTAAACCCATATATTGACCCCAACCCGGGTGGTACTACCTGCACTTGATAAAAAGAAAAAATTTTACAATGAAATCAATGCCAAACTATGAAAGTGGCTTAAATATTCGTTGGGTCACTCTGTGCTCCCTTTGCATAGCTAATGAGGTTTTATTACCCTATACCTTTCTGAAATAAACTATAACGTTATCGATCAAAAAGGTGGTCAAATTATTTTTGACGCTCATCATGCTAACGCCCAAATATGTCTCAATGTATTGTTCCATGAGCTGGATATTTTTCGATGATGCTTTATCACTAAACCTTTAACTAACTTCATCGATTTTTATTTGCCAAATCACTCGGTCATTAAATAAGCACCGACGTACACATTGTTCGAAGCTAACATCTCGACAGCTGATACCTCCAGAAGCAGTGCCGTACTGTTTTTTAAATTTTACAATTTCACATATGAAAAATACAAATGTATATATCAACTCCATTCAGAACTTAAATTATCCTTTATTTTGAAATCCATATTAGAATGTATACGTAATGGATAGGTACACAGACTAAGTCAAAAAATTGTAAACTATGTTCTAACCATTTTATTTCAAGTGATACAAATTTTAATATGATTATTTAGTCAATTTAAACCCTTCCTCGCACAGCACGGCACTGTTGTTGGAAGCAACGGCCTTTGCTGTGTGTATTGCTATCCTTTTTTTGGAATGAAAGAGTCGATTTAGATGCTGGTTACAAACAAAGTGTGTTGTCAGTACTGTCTGACATTTTTAAAAACTATTGACTGAATTACACTGACATTTGCTAATAAATAAAAAGTGAAAAAGAAAAAAAATCACACTCAGTGACGTGCCCTTCGAGATTTTTGAGGATATTCGAAAATTAATAGTTGAAAGTATGAATTTAGAATTTTAGAAACAGTTTTTTTTCTTATACAAAAGTAATTAGATACAAGTCAAAAAATTGTAGAGTCCATAATAATAAGAATTTTAAGTCAAAATTTTAGATACACACTCTCAAATCAGCGACGTCGTATAAAAGATTTTTATTATGCAATTTAGAAAATTTTTATGGGCATTTTCGTAATCTAGTGGATATCTATAAATAAAAGTGTATTGTTGACCACTTTATACAGAGTCTATAACTTTTCAAAATATATTTTGAGACAAATTAATGGTAAAAAAATGCGAAAAACTTTTTACCTACCCCTTCCCGATGAAAAATGTAGTTTACGCCCTTCAAAAATATCCATATTCCAGAAGAAATATTCAAAATACAAAATTTAGACTGTTACGAATAAACGTAATTTTGAATTTACTGTCACATAATTCACTATAAATCCGTATTAACTTTTTCATTCAACGTATGTTTTTGATTAATGCAAATATACCTTATCAGCAATAACAATTTTTTTCTACGGAAGTAAGGCATTGCACTATTGGATAAGACTGATTAAGAAACTCAACACCGTTTTATCTTGTTAATATTGTAAACTGCAAAGTTTGGATTACGAGGGTTAATCGAGAAATTTAAATAATTATAATCAGTGTGACGTGAAGTCTATGAATTTAAGGCGGAAGTTTATACCAAATGCGGAACATTGCATTACATACGTAGAGTTCATATAATAGCCTTTTTGGTGTGCGTCATTGATTGTTAATGTCCTTCTAGCACATTACGTTGGAAAAACAGGAAAAAAGGCAGGTCTGTGATTAATCCTAATCAAAATATCACAAAAATGAACTGTTTAAACGTATTACAAACGTTAACCCTAATCTTTGACAGAAAATTTTGATTGGTTGATGTTTAGTTTACGTGCAAGCGCGACCTATCAATCGGGCGAATTTATATCGTTCAAAATACGATGCAAACGTTCACTTCGTAGCGGCAATGTGTCTTACGTCTTTTTCTAATGTCCCACTGACAGTTCTCGTCAGGTCTGTACTTTGTTGTTTACGATCAATTATTATTTATGAAAAGTAAATATTAGTCTTATTGTTAGCATTTTATTTATATATTCCCGTCGACCTGAGGTCCCCAGCGGCGGACGGCTGACATTTGATACCTAAATTCTGTTAAACGGACTTACAAACCCAAGAAAATAAATGGAATTATACACACATTTATATACATATGATGATATCCTCACATTGTGTATTTGAAGAAGGGCATGGAAATATAATCATTGCATTCACCCTTCCCCTCAAAATAAAATAAAATAATACTAAACCAAATTGCGGACGGATTGTTGAACGGAATTTAATCATGAAACATATATGATTAGTGAATAACTTAGCCGTGCTTGGGTAAATTATAACATTTTCGACGGATTTCTAGATAAGTCATATAAACTTCTGCCCCTAGTAACTAGGAAGAGAGAGGAGGTAAAGAAGAGGGAGGATGTGTTTTCTCAGGACACAGACGGCTCAAAAGCAATAGAAGGTACTGGGATAGGAGTGAACGAGCCAGGAACCAAACTTTCTGAAAGCTTGGTAAAAACCCCAAGTATCTTGCCATAAGAAAGTACGACCAGTTCAATATTGACAATGGCAGAGGAAATGGACAAGTGGGAAATATGGTAGATAAACTCACCGGCTCATACCGAATATAAAAGAGTGGATGGAGAAGTCGATTACTTCATAACTCAGGCGTTGAGTGGACATGGGTGCTTCAAAAAATATCTATTTGGTCGCACGAGAGCAGACTCCGAAGCCTGCCCATTCTGTGGAGAAGAAGATGATGTGCAACACACCTTGTTTGCATGTGTACAATGAGAAGGAGTACGTCAAAGTTTCCAAAATGACACGGTTGTACGATTTGGAGAGGAGTGCATGATGGTGTCCCTGATTTCAGGGCAGGAAGGATGGAGAAGTGCATATAAAATCATAAGGTACATCATAGAAAACAAAGCAAACGACGAGAGAGAGGGACATAGAGAGAGCTGAAATGCAGACATATGCGCTCCTACCGAAGTAATGTGTAAACGGTTCCAGTGGGATCTGCGAGAGAGGAGAGATTTTAGTCGGTAAGAATCCGGCACCTCGGAAAGACCAAGGTCTCTTGTAAGATTTGGCAAAATAGTATCATAATGTAGGATAGTCAAGCAACCATTAAAGCACTGAGCCCTTGTGTAATCAGTTCCAAAATGGTGTGGGAATGCCTAGACATACTTCACAAACTAGGCGAGAACAATATAGTAACCTTACTGTGGATTCAATGACACACTGGAATAAAAGAAAATGGAATAGCAGATGGACTAGCAAATAGAGGGGACTGAAAAACCCTTTTGCGGCATCAACCCCAATGTAATATTGGAAGAAATAGGCAAAGCCGAAGAAAAGAGAAGATCTGACCATTGGAAAGATCTAGTAGGGCTTAAACAATCAAAGATGGGTGACAACAGCCCATTGAGATCAAGTGAATGCATAACTCAAAGTAAAACTGCACTAAGAGTTTCAACAGGGATCCTAACGGGATTTTGCCGCGTGAACATACTTGCCAATTGCACAGCAATTCAGAATCCTAGGGCTCAGCACCTAGGAGACTTTGGATAGAAGAGGGACCTGTTACCTGTTGAAGCCTGTAGATATCCTAAAATTCCTCAAGGAAACAGGACCAAATGAAATTTTGTACTAACATTGTCAGGAGTGTAGAAAAAAACAATACTAATCCCTAGGGATACAAAAGGTTATTTTTTATTCTTTAACACGTAATCAAGGCCAGCGAAGTTTATTTTGCGATAAACTTAATATCAACTTACTCAGAACCCTTCTAATATGTATTTGTTTTGCAGCTTTCTTAACCATCTTTATTTTTTTATATCCCACCAAGCAACCCGAATCCACAAAAACCACACTAATTTTCACAAAATAAAATTTTTAAAACTGTAGTTTGCAGCTGAATTAAATTAAAAAAATAATTTCAAATAAAAAAAACGCACAGTAATCCCATCCGAAACCGCTTCAGATTCTCCTTGACGAAATCGCGAAACTGAAATCTTACGCGAGCACAAACAAAATTGTTTTTATTATAATTTCGTTCTCTAAGTCTAAGGTAATGGTTTAAAGTGTTTAATTATGGCGATGATTCATACAGACTAGTGAACGTTGTGTGTCTATTAAAAAATTATCTCTGTAGAGAAAAAGCCAGTTCTGCATAAGCTTGCTATTGTGTGCCTACATCTAGTGAACGTACATGCTGGGCAGTGAGGAGGAATCAATCTTTAGGTTTGGCGGCCACATGTTATGGATTAAGTAAATTCGTAGTCAAAAGTAATGCTATGATACTTTTTTTATTTTTGTCTCTTCAACATCAAAAGATATTCGAAGGGCTACACTTCTCGTTTTTGTGTATTCTTTATTTACAACTAATAAATTTAATTTGGTTCTTTTAATTAATATAATTTAACGTTTTTTTTCCATCTGTGAAGAAATATCACCCTATATTGAAGCCTGTCGAATGATGATTCAAGATTTAATTGTCTTGTTTATTGGATTTGACAATTTGAACACAATGAACATTTCTATATTTTATAAATAATAATTTAATAGTAGAAACATTACTTTTGATTGCGATTGTAAACAGACACAAAATAATGAGAGAGTTCTTCATACCGTTTATTAGAATAATGTGATATTTGTAAAGATGTATACAGAGCGCGGCTATATTATGGAACAAACGAATTATTTTGGAGACAATTTACTTTTTACAAAAATCCTGAAAAAGTATTTTTTTAATTTTAAATGCCTATTTTCTAAGGCGAAGATGGTGACTTCAACAGTTTTTACATGTGGGTCTGGTAATACCTCATGGGAAAGGTATTTTAATACTGTATTCAGTAATGGTCAATTATTATTTCTACGAAGTAAACAAAAATTCATTTTACGAGGATGTATTGATATTATCTAGTTAGCCTAGACCAGTTCCATGCATCAACAAAATATTGCGTTACCATAGCAACGAACAATAACTTATTAGAAGTGTCAGTGTGAAGTTTGAGGTCAAAAAAGTAAACCAGAGCTACGCATTAAATTAAAAGAAAAAAGATGTTCACCGAAATTGTGAAAATCGAAAAATTGGAGTATCGAGCCATCATCAAGTACCTGTCTTTAAAAGGGTTAAGAGGTAAGCAGATTTACGAAGATATGCTTAATACCCTTGGTGATCAATGTCCTTCGTATGCGACCGTGAAAAATTGGACTGCAAGCTTCAAAAGAGGTAAATTTTCCATTGAAGATGATGACCGTTGGGAAGGCCAGTTTCTGTGTCAGTCCCGGAAAATATCGATGCAGTTCATGACATGATTTTATCAGACCGACGAATTGGGCTAAAACGGATATCTGAAGCACTGAATAGTTCATACGAACGCGTTCATCATATAGTTCACGTCAATTTGGACATGAGAAAAATTGCTGCAAAATGGATCCCCAAATGTTTGAATGTTGACCAAAAGCGTGCAAGGGTAGAAGCATCGCGTTGGATCTGTGCTCGATTTGAAAACGATGTAGACTTCTTAAACCGAATTGTTACTATGGATGAGACTTGGGTACATTTCTACGATCCAGAAACAAAGCAACAATTGATGGAATGGTGACACTCTGGTTCTCCAAGACCTAAGAAGTTTCGTGTCAAAAAATCTGCTGGAAAAGTTCTTGCTTCAATTTTTTGGGATTGCCATGGAGTAATTATGATTGATTTTTTGGATAAGGGTAGAACAATAACTGGAGATTACTATTCGATATTACTGACTACTCTACGGGAAGGGATGTTCATTTAAAAACCAGGAGGAGTAATTTGAAAAGCCTTACCTACTCACACCACTAAAAGTTACCAGAATATTTACTAAAGGGTGTGTTCCGAGAAAGTAGTCAACAGTCGTGTTCCAAATCTATTAAATATGCCTTGATGGACGAAGAAATCAGCCACGCCACCTACTGCTTGAGACATTTTGGATTTAACATGAATATTTTTGGTTTTTCATACTAATTCGACACCAAGTTCAGAATGATCAGCATCGTAATTCACTCCAATTTGTAATGTGTGCAAATAATTCTTGAACAAATTATCTTTTTGTATTTATAGACACTAGGAATTGTGTTAATTTGCAAATTTTTCATATCAAACGCCCAATCTAGTCTAGTTTAATAGATAGTGTAGGTAGATTGTATTTTATAACGGAGAACGATGACAAATACTTTGTTTAATCTAACAATATAAATTTACGGTTATTTTCCACACAAAAGTCTTTTCTATTCAGAATAAAATACAAAAAAAAACGACAAAGTTGGCACAAAAAAATTTAATGCGAAAGAAAGATCATTTAATTTTGCCAACTTGGAAGAGAGACTGGTGCGACTTGGATATTATAAAAAAAACACCTGCAAAGGTCTTATAAGTGACAGTTAAAACCGTTGGGTACTCTTAGGTTCTAAAAATCTACGATATTTTGTATACAGGATTATTCTAAAGTATTTTCAAGCTGTTAGGGCTGTTGGTTTCGGGGGGGGGGGGTCCAACGAGAACCCCTGGACACCCTCCCTGGATACGTGACTGGTCAACACTCCCACAAATACTTTCCAAAACAATCCAAATTACTTATTTTCCATATTAAAACAGTAATTATCAAAAAATATTAATTATATTAACGTGAAAGGTTAAAATATCATTCCTAAGATTAGTCTTAGAATCACGTTTTCTCACTACACGATTATCAAGCACATTCACTCTTGTTTCTATCGAAAAAAAACGCCTTGTATTATATCATCGATACCTACATCATTATATAGTCAGTGGCAGAAAAGTTTTTATTCGCAGTAGGTGTAAAAATTATCCAAATTTATTTGAAACGAATAAATAAGATATAATTAAATAAAAATCAAAGGACATAGAAAAGGTAATTTAGGGAGACAACAATAAGCAACATCTAACAGAAAAACAGTGTAAAACAAAATATAAAATATAAAAAATATTTGTAACGCTACTGCCTGACATAGAACAGACACTCGATGAATGATATCACTTTTTACTCACCCGTTTCTTGGTATACGACTGATCTTATTTATGAATAACACACTAATAGAATATTTCTTCTGTATTAACATTTTTTTTTAATAAATAACCACCCGACTTTATGATTGTATCCTTCAGGCGTGGAGATCAAGTGCCTTTTAGTTATTTTAACTGAATAATGTAAATGTGGGTCGCTGGAAGCTAATTTTTATAATGAAGATAGACGCATGGGCGATAATTTCAATTTCAGAATTGGACGGTGTTGAGAAAGATATGTTTCTTTATAAATTGTTTGTTAAAAGAAGAATAATGAAGAAGATGGATCAGAAAGCATATTCTAAGAGGAAGGTGTTTGTGTCACGATATTACCCTTTCGGTTAGATTCATGACTTATGTTATAAAGTTGTCAATAATTTTATGTCAGAGGTAATCCTTCGTATTCGTTTCAATTTATTCTACAGAATTCTATGAAATGGATAAGCTACTTCGCCCCGATCGTATAGATATAGTTGTTACACTTTGGAATCATTGGTACAGATCGTACTTGAACTATCTGGAAGCGGGAGCAGGTTCTAGTGGATTCTCTTCACTCTATTAGATCTCTTTTATGCACTGCTATCTTGTCGACCCCAGATGAACGCATGTTTAACTACGTGAGGCGTTCAACTTATGGATAGTCGGTTCCTACATGGCTAGCTTCAACAGGACCAGTGCGATTAAAGAGATTCGTTCGTTTGAATAAATATGAACCTCTAGTTGATGAAGTCCAACACCTAGAAGCCAACTCGGAATACGCCCATATCCTACTGGAAAATGGAGAAGAAAAGACAGTTTCCACTCGGAATTTAGCTCGTCGAGGAGACATATCATTAATTCATTGCGATGAAAATTCTGTCAATCAAGATCAAAACAAACCAAGAGCATCAAAAATCAAGACCAAAGCATTCAAGAAAAACAAGACCATCTCATTCGAGACCACTCCATTCAAGACCAACACAATCAAGACGCAGAACTGAATATTAATAGGCCAGTTAGGGCACGAAAGGCGTCCTCAATATTTAGAAGACTTCCTCGAGAAATAAGAAGGCGGGAAGAATGTCATGATATTACCCTTTTGGTTAGATTCATGACATTGTCACTTATGTTAATAATTTTATATTGTTTTCTGTAGAATAAAGCCGGTGGGCAGTTGAATTGAGGTATTTGTTAACGCATCCCTCAAAAACATCCCTTGGACTCTGTTAAATGTCGTGTTTATCATAAACTGTCGCGTTTTTTCTTGCAGATTTTTTAAATTTTACATAATCCAAACAATGATTATTCAAATAATAAAAAATGAAGTAAATAATCATCACAATGCGCTAAATCCAGCCTAACAAAACAAAATTCTTCACGAGTGAGAGAAGATTTATTTATTTACAGTCAAGGATAATGAATGATTAAAATTATGTACAATAGAGATTCCCAAGGTCGCGCGTCTGTTTCGCCTACATTTTTCCACGCTATGCAACGTATTTTATTGCCGATGAATAATAACATTCGTGTAAATATTTTTACTTAAAAAGAATTCTCTCATTAATAAAACGATACGCAAAAACATGAAAAAAAAAATAAATTTAAAATCTCACCACCTTCTTCTTCCGAATCCGACATGAAGGTCTCGTGCATCAGCTCGGGCGCTTGTACTTTGTATTTTTCTTCGATATTTGTTGTTGTAGTTGTTGTTATGTTAGTCACTGTCGTTACAACTTTCAAAGTTTCGATCACCGTGATGTAGCCTAATTTTTGGGCGATGTTCAAAGGTGTCTGTCCATTCTGAAATAAAAATAATTTGGATTTAAATCAATAACAACAGAAGGTGTAACTATGCGTGTGTTGTAACCCAGCAAGTTAGACAGTAGTTAAGCCTTTTCCGTTGTAACGAAAAGAGATCAAAAATAGTAATAAACACTGCAAATATTGATTAATAAATTAAGACAGTAAAGACAGATAATCAAAGATAGAACGAGTATAAATGCATTATTCTGTGTTTGACCACAGGCTAAACCTCCGAAATTGTTCGGTACACGTTTCAAAGGTTAACCAGTTAGTGAAGGTCTAAAACTCCGTATTACAAAAACCTTTTGAAGTTAACCTACCAAACTACAATTCAACCTAAATTTATGGTTGTGATATGGACATGATTGCTCTTAGGAAATATTGGAAACAATTCCGAGTTTGCTCTGGACCATTACATCTCTTCGTCGACCCGTTTGGAGACAATTCCAGTCACTTTCTAAGCTCGTTTTTCTATGGATACATAACTGTTGCAGCTTGCATCTATGGACCAATATTATAGAATGCATAGAACTAGAGAATTCCAGTGCCCAACACCTGGGAAACTGCTAGATAGAACAGAAAAGCTTGCGTGATCTGAAGCCTATGGATATCTTAGAGTTCTTTGAAGAAATGGGACTGAAGAAACAGCTAGTTTTTAACTCAGATATAGTTTAAGCACATATTCAAGTGCTGTTGAGTAGAAACTAAACGAATGTGTACAAGTGACGATTACACATTACAGATTACATTCACTCGTTTGTAGTATGTTGAGAATATTCTAATATTTCGGAGGAAAAATCTCGCGACTTTAACGAATTTCAAGTAAAAACCGAAAACAAAACATTCGTATCTTTAATTTCAACAAATTAATTGCATTAGATCGCAATTATCTCAAGACCTTGGACGACAATTCGTTAAATTAATTTCTTTCCCAATGTTTACGTATCTATTAACGCACTCTCCGTATTAGTATGAGTTATTTAGAACGAAACTTCAATGGATATTTTTGGATTCAATCGGATTATGCAATAGACTTTTAAGACAGGACTGGATTCAGTACTCGAACAATAAGATTCCCATAATCCAAATTTAACGTCGACATTTTATACAAATAATCTCAATATCAAAAGCAATTTATTCAACTTTAGAGCCTCTTATCTCGCTTTGGTGAGTTATATATTACAGCGTAATACTATTATATTTTTTATGCCTGCCCTATATTCTTGACCCCTTTGTTCCATCATCTATTAGCGCGTTCGCTATGCCACAAAAAGGTTATGGGCCAATAGGAGCACATCGTGCATTGCCCTTGAGTTCTCGTTGGTCTGGTAACCAAGCTAAGGACTATCTATTATGACTGCCCAGTGCGTGTAGCCTCTTCAAGCAGTTCCAAACGAGTTTGCATGGAGCTAATTGCTTTTATAGCCGCTTGACTGCCTCTCTTGCCTCAATAGCTCCCCTGCACAGTGCTGTATTGCTGCAACTTCTGCCTGTAATATCGTGACATGTTTGCCTGAGCACAACGAGACTTGTCTTTGGCTCTGCTATGTATATTCCCTCTCCTACACCTTCCTCGGTTTTTGAGCTATCTGTGGAGCAGCCCATTTCTTCATTAATTGAAGGCCCTTCCTTCCATGCCTCTCTACTGCCTTGGCTAAGTGTACTTCCTCCATTCTTGATCTTCCCAATCGCTACTTTCTCCCAGATTGCCATTGCGTGTATCATGAATTATTCTTGGACTTCCCATACATATATACCAACCACCTTTTTCCATATTTGATTGTATTGTTTAGTTTAGTAGTGAATTTTTTCCTCACAATTATCCACTAATCCTTATTATCCTTTTTTCATACACTTTTCCTTCTACTTCCACTAGCAACTATCACCCCTAAGTGTCGCAATTTCCCTACATTGTCAATGCTGTAAATTTGTAAACAAAAAAATGAGTTCTTACCGTTGTAACTGCATTAGGATCAGCATTATGCTCTAGAAGTATATTAACGATAGTCGCATGGCCTTGTTGAGCTGCCTGGTGAAGAGGAGTGTAATTCAAAGACGTAATCGATTCAATATCAGCACCATTTTTAAGGAGGAACCTAACCATGTTAACTTGGCCGTAGTGACTAGCTATGTGAAGTGGTGTGTAACCACATTTTGTAGCACAATTTACATTAGCACCATTTTTCACTAGTACCTCCGCAACAGGTACTCTATCTTCTTGGGCACAGAGGTGAAGAGGAGTCAAACCATTCTAAAATAAAAAACATTTTTCTTAAAAACAAATAATTTACTAATTGCTGTAAATAATACCTTAGCTTCATAATTAGCATCTCCTTTGTGTTCTAAAAGTAGCGATGACATATCAGCATGTCCTTCTTGAGCACTCAGATGCAAAGGTGTGAACCCTGCTTTACTTTCTGCATTTGGTTTGGCTCCGTATTCTAATAAAGTATTCGCAATATCCATTTGGTTCTTTCGCGCTGCTATATGTAAAGGTGTATGGCCGTTTTTTGCAGAAGCGTGTGGAGAAGCACCCTTATCTAACAATAGTAAAGCTACATTTTGATGATCGTAATGAGAGGCTACATGGAGAGGCGTCACTCCATTTTTACCCTGAGCATCCACAGGAGCTTCCTTTTGAAGAAGCAGCTTAGCAACTTTGAGGTGTCCATATTTGGCAGCTAAATGTAGCGGAGAGAAACCTTTTTTTGTGGTGGCATCTAACGAAGCGCCGTTCTCTAGTAGAACTCCGGCAACCTGGAAACAACCACATTTATTAATATTTGCAAACATAAAGAGATGAAGATCAAGGGAAAGTTCCTACTGAAGAGAGAAATAGTAAAGTTTGAGTATAAGAACCAATTTTTCTGGCCAAATTGATTGCGAAATATGGAGCAGTTATTAAAAAGCAATAATATAGACAATAAGGGCACAAGATAAAGTAAAACATACCTCATCTTGTCCTTCTTTGGCTGCTATATGAAGCGAGGTATACATATCTTTGGTAGTATTGTCAACCTTGGCTCCATGCTGAAGAAGTAACATCACAATATCCACATTTCCTAATCTAGAAGCTATATGAAGAGGAGTTTGCTGTTCTCTAGCCCTTGCATCAACCTGAGAACCGTTTCGTAATAAAATCCTTATGATGTCAGTCTGAAAATGGAAATGAATATATTAGAATTGGGTTTAATTTTACGTGGAACAATTTTATACTAACTTGATTGGCTCTTGCTGCTAAATGTAGCGGTGTCTCGCCCCTGACAGTTGGAACATCAGGGTTAGCATCGTGCTGAAGTAGGTAGATGACAATGTTCATACATCCCATGAAACTAGCTACGTGGAGGGGTGTTAGACCACTTTCTGTGGTGGCACCAATACCTTTAAGATAAAAAAGAATACTTAGGTTGTGGATAGCAATAGATGTCCTAAATTTTGCAGGTTTAGTCTTATCTTTGACAAAAATAACCTTCAAGTAAGTAACGTAACTGTGAAACATTGAGTAAAAAGGAGAACAGACTTTAAATATGGGAGTAGAAAATGTTTGGAGAGTTGAGCCACAGATGACCAGATGGTTGGATCATATACAGATGGGTTATAATGGGTAAAACAGGAAGCAAAAGAAGAAGGAGCAGATATGATTGGTTGTAGTAGAAATAATAAGAGTAGAACTTCCTGGTGAAGCATTAGATACAAGGAAAAGGAGGGAAAGGTGAAAAAACTTGAAGCCAAGGACAATTAAAGAATGATAATATATATAATTTCGAATTTCTCTCTCCACAAACATTTTTGGACACCAACGTTTTCTGCGCCATCACTTGGAGTAAAATCAGTGCTGATAGGCGGTTATTTGAATTAAGGAGATTGTTTCTCCACATTTAGAACAGTATATTGGTCACGGGTGAAGTTATACCAAAGAAAAATTAAAAGCAAAATCTCGAATGGTTATTTTTATTTCTAATATCTTGCAAAAAAAGTTCTTAAGACGTAGCCAGCATGTGAAACGCTTTTTAAAGATCTATCCAATATTAAATAATGTTTCATGTGGCCTCTAAATTGAATGGTGGCTTCGAATGAAACACGTAGCCGCAAATTGTTGTTATGGTAATTTTTTTGAATCATAATGTGTAATAATTAGGCTAATTGGTATGTGAAAATGTGGGGTATACATCGAAAAAATAGGTCTAGCATTGTCTTTCTTTTTTTCGGGTATCACGATTATATTTAATTAAATTGTAGTTGAAAAAAATGTTCATGATTTGATATAAATATACAGGATGCTCCTAAATTCATGCGAAAAAACTCTGTTGGCAGAATAATTAGGTTTTCCTCAACTCAATTACACTCATTAAAAATGTACTAGGTCCGCTATATTTTATACTTATATACTATACTAGGCTAATATCAAACTGTTGTTTCAAATTAAAGTTAAAGTTTACTTCCCGATAAGATGTTTGTTAATAAGTGTTTTTGAGGTTAGGGATATACTGGTCATTTTTTAGGTTAGGTTTACTTTTATAAAATTAATTGAAATGTTGAAAGGAGTTTTAGTAATAGAAATGGTATCTAAGTTCCTTTAATCATTTTCAGTTAAAGTTAAATATAAAATTTCCATAATATTTCTAGAACAGAGCGTGTACATTCACCCCAAAATGCTTTGTACAACTTTCAATAAAGAATTCTTTCCTTCTACGGATTTATCTCCTACAGCTGATTGAGCGACAGAAATCCTGTAGGACTACGAGTATCTTTTGTTTTAAATTATGGGGGTAGTGAGTGGATCAAAACAACAAAAGCCTTTTGTATTTAGAAGAACGAAAAAAAATTAAATAAATAATTTCTGGTGAGTTGGTTTATAATACATATTAACGTATTCCAAAGTGACTTAATAAAAGGAATTCAAAGTTTATTTATACATACATATGAAGAGATTACCATAGGAATAAGATTAACAAAAGGAGGTGCTACATGTAGTTGAAGAAAATATACTCACTTGCTCCATGTTTTAAAAGCAGCTCGACCACTTTTATTCGATTTTTCTTACAAGCTATATGTAACGGCGTAAAACCATTGAGCGCACGCGCATTAGCGTCCGCCTGTCTATCCAAAAGCAGCTTAGCTACGCGCACGTGACCGCAATGGGCAGCCACGTGAAGGGCAGTGAGATAATCGACTGTTACTTCATCTACTGGTGCTCGATGGTAAAGAAGAATACGTGCAGCGTCGACGTGATCACCTTGGGCTGACATATGAAGCGGTGCCAAACCGTTCTAGAACAAACAAAACGCAGAATAGAAAAAAATGTTCGAATTAAACATAAATTTGGAGATCTTACTTTAGTTTTTGAACTGATAGGTGCCCCTCTCTCCAATAACATATCTACGACTTGTTCGTGTCCACTTCTCGCAGCACAATGTAGTGGTGTTAGTCCGTCTCTGGTCTTAGCATCGATTGTAGCTGCGTGCTCTAAAAGTAAGGCCACCATGTTGCTTTTTCCCCATTTAGCAGCTACATGGAGGGGGGTTATGTTATGTTTGGCGGCATAATTGACGTCTGCGCCTTTTTGGATTAACAGATTGGCTATTTGTTGATTTCCATAATGCGAAGCTATGTGGAGAGGTGTAAAACCTGATTTTGATGTTACATCTGGATTGTGTTCGTTCTAAAAACACGTATTTATTGAAAACCTATAAAACTGCACAAAACTACAAAATTCTGGTTGAATTCTAGACACTATAGATGTAATTCAGACCACACTGAACTATACTAAATACCACTAAAATTTTATATAATTACCTCTAAAAGTAGTTTAGCTGCTTTGACGTCATCTTTCTTGGCAGCTATATGTAGCGCTGGAAGTCTTATTTTACCCCTAGTATCGTTTTCTAATAGAACTGTTACCACCTTATCATGTCCTTGTTGCATAGCCACCGCCAATGGAGTGAATCCATCCTTAAAAATAAAAATTATTTTTTATTTTTGGAAATAAGCGAAAATACCCCTTTGCAACGACTATGTGTAAATTAAATAATTACCTCTGTAGATAAACTTTGATTCGCTCCATTGGCCAATAAATATTTGACGACGTTGTCGTGGTTTTCTTGCGCGGCCATATATAAAGGTGTGAAACCGTTTTGGCTTTGTACGTTGACCGATGCGCCATGTTGGACTAGTAGTTTGACAACTTCTTCTTGACCAGCCAATGAAGCTATGTGTAAAGCGGTGTTACCTTTTTTTGTAGCGGCGTCTACGACAGCTCCTCTTTTGAGGAGTTCTTCGACTATGGTTACGTGACCGTCTTTGGAAGCTAGATGAAGAGCGTTCAAGCCGTTCTGGAAAAAAAAGCAATCCAGTAATAAGAAAAGAACAATTTTTTGAATGTTTTTTGTTTGGCACAACTCTTAAGAGTCTACTGGATAGAAGAGGAAAACTTGTCTGAGCTGAAGCCTACAGATATCCTTAAACTCCTTCAAGCAATAACTATGAAGCTCTAGAAGCCTTACAAGCCTTCTGATGTTGATCAAAGGTAGTTTTTTATAGCAAGAAACAACGCCGCCTCAAAATAATGAATAAAGTGAAGAAGGTATTGTTAGTAAGAAATACAGACATTTATATCTTGGTACACCATCTTTTGAAAAAGCAAATAAATTATTTGCAGTGACGCTTCATAACATTGAGGAGCCCTTCAGCAGCTGGATTATTATCCCCACATCTGAAGATTGAAGAGGAGTGTTTCATGGATGAAGGGAACCAGCTGGGACTATGGAAGAAACACTCTTTTGTGGACCGGAGCCCTTTTGCAAAGCCGAGAAAAGAGAAGATCTGATCATTGGATAGATCTAATAGGGCTTAGACAATCAAAAATACTTCTGGGTGACTACAGACTGCAGAAGCTTAGATGTATCGATAGTTTACAGTGGAGCATGTAGATTGCCTTTAGTTCCATGATATTGTAGAGCCCTTCAGCTATTGGATTATTAACATTATAACCGAGGAGTGGAGCTAAGATTATGGACATTAGTAGAGTTGATGAACATGAGGATTTTTATCTTCAAAATTGGTTTCAATTTCTTTTGTAGCAAAAACAATACTTACAGAATTACTGGTGTTGATGTCGATATTCGATTTAAGGTGCTCTAGAACCTTATCAAGTTGGCCATTTCGGGCTGCGCGCAAGAAAGACGTATTTCCGTCAGACTGTAACAAAAACAAATAGCATGTCAGTATAAGGAAACTCAGGGTGGCACAGGCTATATTTTTTTTAATATTGAATATCTCAAATTCAAAACATAAAATGAATTCAAGTATTACAAAATATATAAGAAGGGTAGACATAAAATAATATGATGGGCCATCACTCAATTGGGAGTCTAACTTAATTTTTCAATTTAAAATATAGTATTGATAAATGATATAGTGATACAAACGGTGCTGACGACATTTTCCGTCCTCTATTATTAACGAGCTGTAAAGCGAGAACAAATTTAGCCGGGCGATCGTACAACAAACAGATGTCTTTCCACGTCCGTTGGCGAATTCAGTTTATTGTAGTTTCATTTAGAATGGTAGTTGGTACGGAAGGTACTGAAATAAGGAACAATGAACATGTTGTATGTTAAAGACAAAATAACTCGTTGATAAGTAAAGTAGATATCTATAGGTCCAACTTACGCAAAAGTTATCGACCAGAACATGTTTTGTCTCACGGGACATGCTGTACAACTTCCCGGTACTAAAGTTGAAGTTCCCGATGCATACAAATAGCACTAGAGTATTTTAAATTTTTATTTTTATTTTAATAATTTTAGTTTAACTTAATTTAAATTCTTCAACACTCTATTAAATGTCAATTATATTTACTAGGTACGTTTAAATTTTTATGTATAGGCGAACTTTTCAAAAGGAAATTGTTATCATTTATCATCGTAAAAAACACGCATAAAACCACAGTAAAAATCAACAATAAGGTTTATTGTGCCAGGAAGCGGTAGTCGGGCTATTGTTACCCTGGTATTCGATCGATCTAGCGTGAGTTTTGAACTCTGACATTATAAAATGCAACACCCACAGCTCCAGACTGATTTTATTTGACCAGTTTATTTTTAGATTCAGTCTCAGATAAAATATTATAAAACAATTTTTTCTTCTGGATACACTCACGTTGGAAACTAATATGAAGGAAGTACCAAAGGAACTTTTTCTAAAGAAAATTCCAGTGCCGTACGTAAATTTTTTTTTAGGAAAAATATTAAATCTCGATAGGTTTCTATTTTTTTCTTTATTCATTTATATTGCTTGTACAAAAACTTTTATTTTTACACCCTGTAAAACTGCTCAAACAATAATTGTCACTTCAGTGTATAGTTTTAATGATTTTCGAGATTCACCACCCCCTAAAAGGCTTTGATGAAAGCCACCCTCCGTGGAATTTAGACTGTTTGTAGAGAATAAGGTGACTTTCCGATCCCTTATGGATATTTTTCACCCTCAATAGTTGGGTTGAACAAGTGCGGCATTGTTGTTGGCCACGTGATCCCCTTTCAATTTTTTCATGAAATTCTAATTCGAAACATTTATATCAGAAATAGTTAATCGCTCTTTTAATACTCGTGTTAGTTACAAAACTTTTTCGTCGACTGTACAACTTTTTTTCAATATTTATGAAAATAAGAATATTTATTTGATTCATTAATTTCACTGTTTTCGTTTTTCCTGAATTCATTTTTGAATGTATTAACATTAATGCGATAGTTTTGTAGAATAATATAATAAAAACGATAGGTGAGTTGAAAATTAGAAGTATTCGATACTAGAATCAGTTTTATACCTTTTTTTGTTAATATTATTGTATAATTGGTTGCCTATACCTTCGGTAATTTATAGGGGTCTTTATTGATCTATTTTGTGTACATTAATATTGCTCAATAATGCACGGTCGGCGGAAAAATGATATTAAAGCTGTTAATGGAAAAAAAGTGGGTATTTATTTTTAAAAAGTACCTTGAACGATATTTAGGAAAATATTGTCCTTCCCCTTCTTGAAAATCTTGATCATGCGTATAATATGTAATTACGACTGAACTAATTTTCCAACAATAAATTTCCTATGGCGAAAAAAAAATATAAAATCGATATTTGATTATCTTGATTCAAACTAAACACCAATCTCTTAATAGATTCATTATTAAGTCTGATGGTAATGAACCGGGTTTCGTGCCGTAGACAATTATTCTCAGACAAGCCATTATTTATTTATAGACACCTATTTTCTAATGACATTTTGGCAACAGTTAGGTATGAAATGTTTTCTTTTTATTTTCATTAAAAGTTTGTTTGTTTACTTGCAATTGCAAACTAAATTTATCTTTGATATCAGGATTTCCTTGAATCGAGTGTAACTTCTTTTATAACAGAGATAATAACGAGAATAAAAAACTAAAATGTCCATTAAACATGGCACTACTTGACACCTTCTACTGTGGTTGTTGCATTCTTTAGGGTATTTTAAATTTCGGGCAAAACAAAACATATTTATGCATCTCGTATATTTTCAATCAGAATTTCAAGCAGTATTGCTATACAACAATTATTGTCCTACAGTTAAAAATTATTGGTTCAAGAAATAACCACTTTTAAAAATGTGCACACTTTTCCCATTCTGGAGGCCGGAGAAAATTTTTGGACCAAGCAATGAAACAGCCGCAATTAAATTAAATTAAATTTTATGTTAGAGATTACATTTAAAATTGTTATGAATGAATCTTGGGAAATATTATTGTTAAAATTAAAAACTATAGTTTGACAAACCTATCTGAAGCTACACGGCCTCAGTAAGGGGCGAGGAAACAGGACCGATATCAGTCATAATCGTACCAATGGCGTACGATTTATGGTTTTCTTTTAAAGAAAAGGTATTTGTTAAACACAAATAAAGTTAAAAATCGTACTTGAATTCAATATGGATACAATTTAATTCAAAATCACCACAAAACATATCCTTATCTCAGTTGAAAAAGACTTGCTCCGCCACTGTATTAAACCATCTGTCACGTAATAAATTAGTCCTAATTGACACAATAATTAATTAACAGTATTCTAATTGATACCTGTTTTTCTCTCGCGTGGTATATTTAATACCAAACATTAATGCGTAAATATTAGGGTCAGTTGTTGGTTTTTTGGGGAGAGTATCTCAGCACCCCTATTGGTTTTATTTTTAGGGTAGGTATACCTTTTAAATACATATCGCTGATATGTACACGCGTCAAATAAAAATTTTTTGGATGAAAAATTAGGTGTCAGATTTAAAAGATGTTTGTCTGTTAAAATATCAGTTTTTTAGGCGATAGACGGGTTTGTACAGGCTGGTTCAAATGAGCTTTATCTAAAAACGCTTTTTATGAAAATTGGTATATATTATGTATATTAGTTATAGCGATATGGCGACAAAATATGAATACAATTTAATAGATATAGATTATTTATGTATAAAAAAATCAATGAATTTCCAACTGTACCGTGACTTTAAGCGTGTATTTCAATTAAAGTAATTTATATTTGGGTTTATGGATGTTTTGGTTGGCATTATTAGAAAGCTACAAGTATTTCGAAATTTCAACTCGAATAGTTATTTTTGTAACATTCTATGACGCTAATATTTATGATGATTGTTGTGTTGAAATTATATAAAACTTTCAGCGTTTGTTTGCAACTACATAATATCTTAGACAGAGTAATCGGAAGTAAAAAAAAAGAAGGGGATTCCCAGCTACAAGAAATATAAAAATAAATTCCCCAAGGTAGCGTTATTAGTTCTATGTTTTATCTTTTATGATAGCGTAAAAGACCGGAACTAAAAGTTTTAGAAACGAAAGAAAAATAAATACATCACCAAAAGAAACTGTTCTTTTGGCAAACTAATAAATTATAGGTTAAATTTATAAAAACCTCATCACAGACCAGAGTACTACGTACTCCTTTTGAAGCTCCAATTGATATATAAGAAGGAGTACTCCAAGGAAGCATTCTTGGTCCCATGCTTCACCGTTAAAATAGATGTAGAAGACAAGAACTTTTGCTGGGTGTCCTCGCAGCAACAACTTTACAACAAAGGTAGTAAGTTGTACACCAATAGATATAAATATAGTATGGAAGTTTCATTCAAATACAAGGAAAAGCATCTGGATGTGTGACGCTGGATGTCAAGTTATGATGAAAAGCAAACGTTAATAAGAGAAAGGCAGGATCAAATTATAACCAAGAACTGAATGTAGGAAAGAATAATAAAGCTACTATGTTTATAGTCTCAAGAAAAATAACAGATGTAAGACAAGAGATCAATATATTGGTAGCACCTATAACAGCTGTTGACTATACAATTTTATCCGCTGTAATATTAGAAATTAAAACAGCTTTTGAAACAATAAATATGGATTAGAAAACCAACTTACCATCCGTAAGAATTTTAAACACAACGACATCATATAAAACACTTCATTCTAGAACTGTATGATGCTCCAGCATCCAATTTGTAAAAACTTTTTATAAAACTTCAACAGGTACACTAAGTACACGTCACTAATCCACTAATTACTATAAATATTTTTCAAAAACCTTTTTTGTTTACTAAATGTTTATGAAAATAGTCGTAAGATTCAGCTCGTCGTAATCACAGTCGATTGGAATTAACAAGAATTGTTGTATATCTGGATACTCTGGATGCACCCCAGCCGAAGAAGTCCATGCGTTGGTTGCCGACGCCTTCTTACGTCATCGGTCAATACTTGCGTCGCGGCGGCGCGTCTGTCGTTTCTTCGCCACCCCCGATGATGTGCAGCCCTCTGAAAATATTTTATTCTCCCATCGGTGCCCCTCTGACATACATACTAAATGAGAAGAATCTAGAGTGGACATTACATGGAAATGGAGTTTACTTTTGGTTTCTATAATATTATATTGTTGACTGTAACATTCAGAAATAAGATTTTGTGGAAAGGAGATCGAGAAAAAAGTTTTTGTAGTTTTATGGTTCAATATTCATTATAATATGTCGAAAACATGTTTGGAAAAAATTGGTTTGAAACAACTCCCGAAAAATAACAAAAAGAGTTAGGCTGGAACAAAGTGAGTCGTGAACACATTTCCAAACAGAGATACTGGAAAAAATATGGTTGCCGTCGAGAGAGTCTGTAGAAACTTGAGACTTGGGAAACTTCAATGTATATAATAGTATGGTTAAGCAAATCTTCGGAGTTCTAAGTCTGGCTTGGCACTGCAGATGTGTTGTATTTCTGGCTCGAGGTTGTCTAATTTTTTCCGCCCCAGTGCCATGTTCAGTATTCGTGATTTTATGTCGAAAATATGTTTGGAAAAAATTTGTTGAAATAACTCCCGAAAAATAACAAAAGGAGTTAGGCTGGAACAAAGAGAGTCTTTTAAAGGAATCGTGAACACTTTTCCAGACAGAAATACTGAAAAAAATATGATTGCCGTCGAGAGAGTCTGTAGAAACTTGAGACTTGGGAAACTTCAATGTATATAATAGTATGGTTAAGCAAATCTTCAGAGTTCTAAGTCTGGCTTGGCACTGCAGATGTGTTGTATTTCTGGATCGAGGTTGTCTGATTTTTTTCGCCCCAGTGCCATGTTCAGTATTCGTGATTTTATGTCGAAAACATGTTTGGAAAAAATTTGTGGAAATAACTCCCGAAAAATAACAAAAGGAGTTAGGCTGGAACAAAAAGAGTCTTTTGAAGGAATCGTGAACACATTTCCAAACAGAGATACTGGAAAAAATATGATTGCCGTCGAGAGAGTCTGTAGAAACTTGAGACTTGGGAAACTTCAATGTATATAATAATATGGTTAAGCAAATCTTCAGAGTCCTAAGTCTGGCTTGGCACTGCAGATGAGTTGTATTTCTGGCTCGAGGTTGTCTGATTTTTTCCGCCCCACTGCCATGTTCAATATTCGTGATATTATGTCGAAAACATGTTTAGAAAAAATTTGTTGCAATAACAAAAGAACTAAGAGAGTCCTTAAAAGAAGTAGTGAACACTGTTCCAATCAGAAATGTGTTGTATTTCTGGCTCCAGATTGTCTGATTTTTTCCGCTCCAGCATCTTGTGCCATATTCTTAATAGTACTGAGTTTTTTGTCAGTCCATATTTTTCTGTCTGTAATCGACATCTCTAATGGACTATGGGAATGTCGTGTGGTTGTGTACTCTATATACTGGTAGGGCGAATTAGCGAGAAGGTCAGAAGCAGGATCACGTTGGGAAGCAAATGACCTTGACTTACGTAAAGTTTTAGTAAAAACCCTTTAGACCAGAACAGTTAGAAACGTACAAAGCAATTGACTGTAAAATTTAAAATCTGGTATATTTTATGTTATCTCAGTGACCTAAAATGAATTGTGTACGTTTGAATGGAATTCGTTTATTTTATGTAAGAAGTATCGAAAAACCCTTGAATTTATAACTCACTTGGAGAGATGCCAAAATTCTATTGGCGTGATTACTTGCCAATTAAAAATCGAGAATTGTATTTATAGATTTTTGTTAGTACAATTTATTGATGACTCAGTGATTCATAAAAAGTTTTTAATTTTCGATGTAGTGTCTATAAGTGATTTACAGACGTCTAGGAATTGAAATAAAAATCTTCAGTTAGTAATAATGTACTCTTTACGAGTTTAGTTCACATTAATGTTGAAACGGAAGTTTGCTGAGCAAAAATGATATTCCTAGTTTTTTGTTACATTCCAAGCGATGATTTTCACCAAATTGTCGAAGATCATTCATATATTTTTAGCGAACGATGTCATTTCAAACAAATTTGAACGATAATATCGAATATGTGAAAAATGCAATAAAAATATCGTAAATTAAATCACCCCAGAGATGCTAAGAAACGATTATTGAAAGGTTAAAAATAAAGTGGGGAGAGCTATGTGGAATATTCGTAAGACTTTTCAAGAACCCACTGAATATCTTTTAATTGTGGTTACGAGAATATATTGAAAAATTCTTAGCGTACTATAGAACCAAACAAAACGCAATATTTTTTTTATGCATGGAACTGGTCTAGGCTAACTACATATCAATACATCCTTTTATATCTTAACGCAGCATAGAAATACATTCCCTATACTCTAACCAGATTTTATTTAAACCCGATATGTAAACAAATGTACGTGGACAATTTAACTGATCAGGGCCGTATTTTATTCTAGGGTAATGCCAAAGAACAAAAGAGCCTATAATCTGGCAAAATGTAAAAAAATATATCCAAACTAACGATAATGGAAAATACTTTGCCTACAACGTCGATTCTAATTTACAGTAATTACAGCGAAAACCAATTTCGATCCAGATAAAAATAGTTCCCGCCAAGTCCAACGTTTGATGACCAATAAGAATGCAAAACGTCTACCGCTAGATCTGTTGTCAGGTAGTGATCTTGTTTTGACGGTGCGCAAATGAAATTTGAATAGAGTATAGAAATATTCCAATTATTTAGGCGTCATATGTCATAGGATCACTTGTAGGCATCTTTCTTACAGTCTTCAAAAACACAAATTAGATTAAAGTTTGATTGTAGGTTGAAATTATTTTTTTAAATGATCTATTTCAAGTTTATATTTGTCAGAAATAGCTATTGAAGAATACATAATACAATAAAAAAAACTTTATGCTAAAATACTTTTTCCCAGAGTGATTAGAGTAAAGCTGTATGCATTTTTTATGATTCTCAGTGTCACCTTCAAGGTTATTTATTTTTGTCCCAACATCAAAGGATTTTAGCCGGGCTTCACTTCTTTTTGTTGTGTATCCTTTGACTAAACTTATATAAACAATAATATTGTGGATACTTAACAATCAGGACTAATAGTTTTCCAGTGAAGGCAAGGATAATATTAGGCAGGATCGATCTTAATTTTTTGTGTATTTAAAAAATGTTGTTTTAAATAATTATTGGCCAGAATAGTTTTGAACGAAATTCGTTAGTTAGACATTTATTGACAAGGGAAACATTTTATTATACGAAAACCGTACTGCGTGCTGCTGAATAAAAAGTTGCATTGGATATTTTAAAAATTATCTATAATAAAACAAAAAGGACGTAAAAAGCAAGATTATTTTGTAATTGAATTTCAATAATTCGATTACGGCGGCCTCGAATTGCGGACCGATTACCTGATTCCAATAATTCCGTACTCGAACTGCGGACCAAACCAAGAAGACCCCTCTTTTAAAAACCATGAATTGCGGACTAAGCTAAGTTGAATATTGTTGGATGGGAAGAATGAAAATTTTCGTTAAACTTCGAATGGAAACTTTCGCATGCATTTGTTGTTCTCTGTATGCTGTCTGTCATTTCAGCAAATTGACTAAAAATACGAAGAATTTTTCGATTCGGATTAGGGTAGGGGGTAAGGTAGGGTGGTTTTAGTTAGGTTATTATTGAAAATTATTATAATAATCTGTCAATTATACAAAATTCAATTTTTCGATTCGGATAAGGGTAGGGGGTTAGGTAGGGTGGTTTTAGTTAGGTTATTATTGAAAATTATTATAATAATCTGTCAATTACACAATTCAATTTTTCGATTCGGATTAGGGTAGGGGGTAAGGTAGGGTGGTTTTAGTTAGGTTATTATTGAAAATTATTATAATAATCTGTCAATTACACAATTCAATTTTTCGATTCGGATAAGGGTAGGGGGTTAGGTAGGGTGGTTTTAGTTAGGTTATTATTGAAAATTATTATAATAATCTGTCAATTACACAATTCAATTTTTCGATTCGGATTAGGGTAGGGGGTAAGGTAGGGTGGTTTTAGTTAGGTTATTATTGAAAATTATTATAATAATCTGTCAATTACACAATTCAATTTTTCGATTAGGGAAAATGTATCTATGCATTCGTGATAAATATCATTATTAAAATATTTCGACTTGGTCCGCAATTCATGGGTCATTAAAAACACATGACAAATTTTAAAAATCATTTATGGTTTTTGGTCCGCAGTTCATGTACGCCCTTCGATTACTATTATTTTAGGCAGGCTGCTATGCTCTTTAATCTTCACTACTTACAGTGAATTAATTTTTTTTTCTCAATTTTATTTATATCCACAACTAATGGATTAGTTAAATTGAATTATATAGGCCAAACTTCACCGAAACGATTAAGTTGGATTACTTTATTCTGGCTTCGTTTTACTTTTGAGAAAGCAGCTGGAAATAGAAAAGGATAAATTCGATGCGAAAGTGATTAATGATTTTGGATGATCACAGAATCAATGGTTTAGTACCTCTCACCTCAATATACAGAACAGTATAATAAATCTAACAAGGGATAGAAAAAATAAAATGTAAGGTCATTATAATTTGCAGCTGGAGTACGCTACAGAAGTCGTAACGCCAATTTTAAAAAAGGGTAATTATTTCGTGGCATATACGAGGATATATATATATTGATATCTAGTTAGCCTAGACCAGTTCCATGCATAATCAAAATATTGCGTTACCATAGCAACGAACAATAACTTATTAGAAGTGTTAGAAGTGTGAAGTTTGATGTCAAAAAAGTAAACCAGAGTTACGCAATAAATTAAAAGGAAAAAGATATCCACCGAAATTGTGAAAATCGAAAAATTGGAGTATCGAGCCATCATCAAGTACCTGTATTTAAAAGGGTTTAGAGGTAAGCAGATTTACGAAGATATGCTTAATACCCTTGGTGATCAATGTCCTTCGTATGCGACCGTGAAAAATTGGACTACAAGGTTCAAAAGAGGTAAATTTTCCATTGAAGATTATGACCAATCGGGAAGGCCAGTTTCTGTGTCAGTCCCCGAAAATATCGATGCAGTTCATGACATGATTTTATCAGACCGTCGAATTGGGCTAAAACGGATATCTGAAGCACTGGATATTTCATATGAACGCGTTTATCATATAGTTCACGTCAATTTGGACATGAGAAAAATTGCTGCAAAATGGATCCCCAAATGTTTGAATGTTGAACAAATGCGTGCAAGGGTAGAAGCATCGCGTTCGATCTGTGCTCGATTAGAAGACGATGTAGACTTCTTAAACCGAATTGTTACTATGGATGAGACTTGGGTACATTTCTACGATCCAGAAACAAAGCAACAACTGATGGAATGGCGACACTCTGGTTCTCCAAGGCCTAACAAGTTTCGTGTCCAAAAATCCGCTGGAAAAGTTCTTGCTTCAGTTTTTTGGGATTGCCATGAAGGGTAGAACAATAACTGGAGATTACTATTCGACATTACTGACCACTCTACGGGAAAAAATTAAAGAGAAAAGACGCGGAAAGCTATCCAAAGGTGTTTTGTTTTTGCAGGACAACGCCACTGCTCACAAATCTCATGTTGCCGTGCAAAAAATTCGTGATTTAGGGTTTGAATTACTAGAACACCCCCCTTATTCACCAGATTTGGCTCCGTCCGACTATCATCTCTTTCCTCAACTGAAAAAAAGTTTAAAAGGTCGTAAATTTTCTGCCAACGAGGAGGTAATAAAAGCTGTGGAGGTCTGGTTTGCAGAACAAGAAGAAACATTTTTTTTGAAAGGTCTAGAGACGTTGGAGATTCGCTGTAATAAATGTATCCAATTAAGAGGAGTATATGTTGTGTAATAAAATATTTTGACATTGAAATTTTGTTTGGTTCTATAATAGGCTAAGAATTTTTCGATATATCCTCGTAGATAATAATCCATGTAAAGAGTTTTGTAAAGTAGCTGCTCTACAGTGTTTTATAAAAGCAATTTACGACCAAACGTGCAAATTCTTGCTTTAAAAAGCGATTTTTAAAATGTTACTGTTGTTAAATCCTTCAGCTAGTGTAAAACGTGTTTTTATACAGATTTTCCACTAAATCACTGGCAAAATAAGTTGGGGAAGATATGTAGCACAAACGATATTAATTAGATCTTTAATAGTAATTGTAAAAGGTTGTTGACAACTGATAGAGGGACGGATGTGACATACCGTTCGACAGTTTACGTTTTTC
Organism: Lochmaea capreae; assembly: GCA_949126875.1. Lineage (NCBI taxonomy): Eukaryota > Metazoa > Arthropoda > Insecta > Coleoptera > Chrysomelidae > Lochmaea > Lochmaea capreae. Next base: position 27,358,462 of record OX421404.1, read on the forward strand.
GTCATGAAACTATTTTATTCTGCTAGTTCCGTTTCATGGCGCAGTAGCCACTCCAAAATAAGATATGAGCTATTATCGATATTCCTCCTGGTTTTACCTTGGATGGTTGAAATCAGTTTTAAATTCATCAACAGAATTCTTTTCGCGATTTACCCACTTAAAGACGACACTTTCATGTGGATTTTTCGTCACTTTTTTCACAAGTTGTTCCGGGTTTAGCTGTACATATCCTTTTGATTCTTTCCGTTTTGATAGTGGTGGCGTCCAATTTAATATATCATATTAATCCTAGTTTCCATAATTGTTTTTCTTCAAAATAAATATGCCTATTTTAAGATTTATAGAGGTTAAAATAAAATTGACCAAAACTGACATTTACGTTTAAATAAAAGACCAGAGTACTAAAATTTTAATTGACTTATAAAACGTAAAATTTCTGGTATGCTAAACACGAATTTCGGTAGCAAAGCACAGAAGCCATAAAACGAGTAGTTAAAATTGCAAACTTAAAGAAAATCTAATTTTAGTTCTAGCAAAATATTAAGAACTCGTATTATCAAGTACACAATATTACGCTTTATAATTTTTTTCAAGCAGATTTATTGAAGTATACTTCAATTGCACCTCATCAAAGTGAAGAAATACGCTGCTCGTTTGACTCACTTCATTCATTTGTTGTTGCCAATCAGTACTTTTTGTCACTGTAAACTTGGTAAATATTGAAATTTGTAGGTCGCATTTTATTAAAAAATATAAATATATATCCAAGCTAACGGCAGTCGTGCTAAAAATTCTATTTTGACTAAAATGCGCGCTGTTGCCGCGATAAAATTGATTTATCAGGCTTTATTTGACGTCTACTCTTGATTTGAGGTTATGTTTTGAGAATTTCAATTTGTTCAATTAATTTTTCGATTCTTCTACCACGTGGGAAGGATAATTCCATCCACGGCTTTTAGCGACCCTCGGCGTTACGCGCCTCGGGTCTCTAAAGGTGGCTTCCCACGGCCCGTAATTTTACAGGCCAGGTCGCGCCGCGACACGGGAACGGGCGGCACGTAGATCGGAACGGACTTCAGGCGAAACTCTTCCCACTGCGTGTTTGTGCCCACGTACTTTTTCAAAACCGATCAGCTGTTTACATATTTTTGTGTTTACTGGGGCTCGGGTTTGGTGATTGCAATATAATTTGGTGATTATAGCAACTTGCTGCAGAGTCAAAACAAAATGACGATGTCTGTCCCAACAATAACAGGTCTGCACAGGCATGAACGCACCGCGCCGGTTCGCGCCTTTGAAGCTACCGACTCGCCGCGGATTCGTCGCACCTCCTTGCGCCACCTCAGGCGACCGTCTTCCCACGGAGCGTTGGCGCCAGCTGGCGCGGCCCGGCCTGCAAAAACACGGGCCGTGAGAAGCCACCTTAACAAAGCCTGGGCTGTAATGATCTACTTCCCCGCTAGGTATGTAATATACTATTAAAATAAAAAACGGAAATATATTGACATTCTTTTATCTATCACGAAATTACCAACTCATAAAACTAATTCCGTTTGTTCCAAAATAGTTTTAACATGTTACGTGTAAAAAAATATATAATCCTCCACTAGATACAAACATGATGTCATACGTAATTTGTCAATCCATTTATGCACCCCTTTAGTGAATTTAATATTGTAACCACATGCAATCAAATGCAGACAGGTCTTAACGCTGCGTATAATCAATAGTACTAAAAAAAATCGGTAATATGCATATATATTAGTCACTTTTTATGTTTGTAACGTACATGAGGTTGTCGTAAAAAAGCCAGGATGTAATTCAGTTTCCGATAAAAATATATACCGGGTGTTTGATTAAGAGAGGAGAGAGAATAGATAATGAAATGGAGATAAATCTGATGAACGTGTGGGATAGAGGGGTAAATTATACATTTTAATGAAAAACTTAAACAAAAAATATCAGAATCGTGGTGAAAAATAACACTCTAGTGAAATAGCCTTATCAAAATGTTGAAGCTAGGCATTTTTTTCAGCATTACATCGTCTAAAAACCTCCAACTATTGGATATTATTAATCAACTAACAAAAATATTTTTTTAAAAAAGAGTTACGTAAGTGTATAACCTGGTTGTACATTTTATTAAGTCTGAAAAAATATATTCACGTTTTTTACAAACATTCGCATGGTATATACTTAATTAAATAAACCGATTTGTTGAGCTGTCCAACATTTCATTTGGGTCTAATTATAGATCCAAGGAAATTCCTAACAGCGCTGGAAGTTGACGCTGTGGGCGAAAAAAGAATATGAATTTGTTTATTTACTATTTCGAACAAAACTTGAAGCAACAATTACAGTTTATGGTTCATATATCAATTTTCTTGTTTAATTGTGTATTATATATATTTTGGTTCTATTCTCTTGCAGCTGAACAGATGTTTTAAATGGGAATCTACCTTTTGGTCGCCGCGGTCAGTTTTGCCCAAATTTAATCCTTTCACTATTCGAAAGGTACAGACCACTTGGTCGCCAAAGCTGGATTAAGGGTTCCAAGAAAATTAAAATTAAAATTAAATACCTTTAATGATTTATAACTACGGCGACCAAGAGGCCTACCTGATTTTAAAACTGGCGACCAAGTGGTCGATGACATTATGGAACCCCCGCTGACAAAACTGACCGCGGCGACCAAGTGGCCAACACCCTTTTAAATATTTCGGTATTTTCCAGCTTTTAGAATTTTATATACAGGGTATCCCATGACTCTGTACCTCCTGGGAGACCTGAAATAGTGCTGAGAAACAAAGAGGGGTACATTTCTGGATATCTACCAGACACTCATATTTTACCAGATCAAACCATCATTTTATATTTAGTTTTTCAAAACAATGTTAGAAATCTGAGTAAAAATAGCATATTAAACGTAAATATTTATAAAGGAAACTGATTTTATAAAATTATGTTCTGGATAGAAAGTAAAGTGTTTTATTGTGAAAAAATTTCATGCCTCGGCGAATGTCGGTATTATAATGGTGACACACTAAAAAATTTCAAATATCGAGTTAAAATCCATTAAACAAATTCTAAAGTCAGCTCAATTTTTTGTAATTCTCGATTTTATTTATATAAAGTGTGACACTTTTTAAAAAGTATACACAACGCCAATGTAATTATAGAATTTCAACTACTCAAAACGCACTGTGCAAATTTGGAAAATCAGTTTTAGTCTCAAAAACACGTAGAAACTTTTGAGTTCCTTTTCATAAACCACTTGTTCGAAAACTGAAGAGGACAAAACTATATGAGCCTGCCTAAATTGATAAAAATGATAAAAGAATTATTTTAAATTTAAAAATGTAAATTATTGATTAAACTTAAAAATCAGATTGAGTTACCGCTACATAAAAAATCCCTTTGTCAATTTTACACTTGTTTAAACATTTAAAAACCCGTGCGCCAAATCTACCGCGGGTGTCCCCTAAAAGAAGCCATTCTTCCACTTAAACAAACTTTCAACACATGAGCAACAGCGACCTCTACAGGATCGTTTAATCCTGCGGGTAAAATGCGGATACATAGTTACCGGCTAGCGTACAATACGGCATTTCAAACCACACCAACATTACAATTTAAACAATTAAAATATTTTTCTGATAAATCAATTGTTGGTAAACATTATATTCCTAATAAAGATTAAAATAAATAAATTTAAATTGAAAAAAAGTATATAAAAACTAGCTAGACTTGATGTCTGTTCTACCGGAAAACTTTTTGAAGGTCAAAGAAAAAGATCAAAGCTCACCTGCCCATTTTCGGTAACCATGTTACCTCGAGACCTAACCCCGTCACTGACAGACAGTGCGACTAACTAAATTAGAGGAGAATCTGAGCAAATCTCAGGAATATTCACTAAAGTAAACCGGCATTATTCCCTGCCTGACCAACTTTTCGGACTGACTCTTTACCACTGGAATGAACAGCAATGGAAAATGGAAATAAGGGTGGAAGGGATGCGAGCCAATGGCTGTTAGGAACCCTCGGTATCGACCGGAAAGTAGGTTTGATAACTGAAGGACATGGAAAGCTCTTCCTAGCAGGAATATGTTTCCCTCGTAAAATGCAGGATCGGTGCGGATTATCTACAAGGAAAATTATTACTTTTTTCATGTTCACACTGATAAATAGTTTTATAAAGAATATATACAGAGTGTTTAATAACTAACTTTTATCTTTTCTACTAAAGTGATGATCATCAATTGTAAAAAACAGGATCAACTTATACTAATGAAATAAAATGCAAAGACGATACTCTGGAAAGAATAATGACGTATGAATATCTGGGAACCATATTGACAGAAGATGGGAAGATAGAAACAGAAATAACAAAGAGGGAAGAATAAATCAACGAGACTGTACTACACGCTAAATAAAACAATACTGGGACATACAGATATTGATATGGAAAGAAAAATTAAGATCCACAATACAATAACGATACCAATACCATTGAGAAAGAAGGATGAAGCCAAGATGAACCCAATTGAGAAGAAGCACCTGAGAAGAATAGAAGGGAAAACAAAGTGGGACGAAATGTAGAAATGAAGAGATTAGACAAATAACAAAACAAGAAAAATAAACAGAAAGCAACTAAATTGGTATGGACATATTTTCAGAATTTAAACAGACAGAATTACAAGAGAGGTGGTGGAAGCGAGAAGTACTATCCATAGAAGAAGAGGTAGACCGAAAATATAGTGGTTATATCAAATAAAGGAGTTGAGGGATAAGAAAGGAAAAACTATAGATGAAATGAAAAGATTAGCAAGAGACAGGAAAGAGTGGAAGCATTGGGTACACGAAGAACCGGAATCTTCAATCGACACCTGAAAATGTATATGGGTAAGAGAAGAAGATCTTTTCTTTGTATCAAGAGCTACTCCCTCTTGTCGCTTTCTCATCGTCCAAGATTTTGGTACACTCTGTATAGTAATTCGAATATTTCAGAACTGGATGTTAAACGTAGTCGACATTTTCCTACTATCCTGATAGAATTTCGTTAAAAATTGAACCAAATTACAGAAAACTCTCGTTTGAGTCCGTCTCTGAATACTTCTCAAGGTCGAGTTTGTCTGGCTGAGAGGAAAATAAAATAACTAAAGAAAACAAGGGACTTGGAGGGTATTGGATAATTTCGGGCAAAATGTGACCTTAAACCTTTTGAAAAAAGTTGGATTCGATAAAGGAGGAGTTTTAAAACGAAAAAAAAATTATAGTCTACGGAACTGGATAATATGTAAAAAGTTTGTTTTTGAAGGATATATTAAGAACCTATGTAAATAAAATGTTGGATAGATTCTTCCATAGATAGGTACTGAATAAATTGACTGACTTAAGTCTTAAAAAAGATTTCACAACTTTTTGTGGTAAAAATACTGGGCTGAGAGACTTATATTATATCTGATACTTTTGTAGGTAGCACACCTTTTTTTCTGCACAGGTAATTTTCTTGTATCCACTCTTCCTTCGACACCACCAGTCAAAATCCAAGGAATCTATATTTCGAATGAAACACGTTCGAAGTAAACCTGTCACTTTCCTTATCTGGCCCCTACTGAGGTTTAATATTTCATTGGTCAGCGCCTCCGAGAGTTTTTTGACCAAAAGTTTGCTATATTCCTGCTTTGGCACGTGATTTCAGTCCATCTGAAGATTTATATCCATGTACACATGATCAAATTGAATGTAATTTGGGCATTAACCTAGTTATACAGATTGCGAAAATTACATCGGAACCCGCGGATTACACAAGTACGACAGAAAAACAGCTGAAAGAGAGAGAAAGAATAATTATGCGCGGTCATTAAGGCGTGTACTTTGTTTCACCTTAGGGGTGTATACTTATTTCCCGAGACTGGCCGAATGCTCATTGCCCCCCTATTTTAACCGCTTTAAGCGCAGATTAATTTGTACAAATGATGTTTTTGTCTTGTTATCATTGACTTTTTTTCAAGGGTGAAAATACAGCACGTTTGTGCCAGCATTACGCCAAATAATCTTAGAGATATGAGATAAAATCTTTATCACAGATTTGGTTATTGTCTGGCACAGGAAGGTGGTTTATTTGAACACTTAATTCATTAAAATTATGTTTACCTTTAGAATGGATTTTTATTTTTTCAGGAAGTTTATATTTTATGTTTAGAATAGGTGTAGGTACCTACCTACTTATTTTATTTTTTCAATTTAATTTATTAATGGGAGGGATTTTTAGTTTATTAATTATGGTTCTCTCAAGAATTGCTGTTTTATTTTCAAGTTACAATGGCTAAAATAATATCCTATTGTAGTTAGAAATTATCAACTTGATCTGAAATGATCATGTTGACAAAAATGAATTTTTAGATGTACAGATTACGTAATAACGATTGTATTTTTTTATTTCTTTAACACCCTCACTCCTTCCATGTTGGGAGCATACTGAATACCACCGTTATACCACCAACTAGTGAATTCTATCTGTAAAGGAGCATTCGTCCAGTCTCGGGAAATAAGTATACACCCCTAAGATGAAACAAAGTGATGACCGCGCACAATTATTCTTTCTCTCTCTTTCATATATCCTTGTCGTACTTGTGTAATCCGAGGCGAGGGTTCCGATGTAATTTTCGCAATCTGTATAATGCCCTTTTGCCTCACTGGAAATGCAGGCTTCTAACTTCATCCACAGCAAACCTAACTCAACCTAGTCCAAGACTGTTATCGGTATCGTAAACCACCGCATCTCCCAATTTAAACAAATACAAACAGCGTTTATATATCGATTTATATAGCTTTTAAACGCTCTTTAAAACAGATGGGTTTTCTCACGTAGCAGGTACATAATTGTTATTCTTCTTTCACGTCATTTAGGAAGAGTTTAAATTACAACGAAGGGGGAACTGTACGTAAATGTCCAGTCTAATTTTATTACTCTTTTCGTAGGGGTTCTACCATGTTTTGTTTACATAAAATTGGAAGTGTTTGTATCGAAAATTTTGAATCATTAGAATAGTCAGTTGTTTTATCCAATAAAGTAAATAATGGAGTGAAATGGCTTCTCAAACTTTTGGTCTATTTTTCGGTACAGTTTTCTCCATTTCATTTGGTGTCTCATCAATTCTTTTACATCTTTCTAGTGTCAAACCACTCTTCTACTTTCGTTATAGTATCTTTCTTCTCTGTTGCTGTTAGTTCCTTCATTTTATCAATAATGGCTTCTCAAACTTTTGGTCTATTTTTCGGTACAGTCTTCTCCATTTCATTTGGTTTCTCATCAATTATTTTACATTTTTCTAGTGACAAATCACTCTTCAACATTCCTTATGATCTCTTTCTTTTCTGCTTCTTTAAGTTATAATTTGTTTTACCCTGATTCCTTATCCATAATTTGCTGTCAAGTTTTCTCCATTTCATTTGGTTTCTCATCAATTATTTAAATTTTTCTAGTGTCAAACCACTCTTCTACTTTCTTTATAGTATATTTCTTCTCTGTTGCTGTTAGTTCCTTCGTTTTATCAATAATCAATCAACTATCTGTCAAGTTTTCATCTAAATAAAAATTGTAACAGAATATTTTATACATGCAGTTTTTGAAAGATTGCTTTTCATCTTTTGGTCGCTGCGAAAGATTTTCTGAGTAGTAGTTGTTTCTGATACGCAATACGTTCATATTTATATCTTTGACATTTGTAAAAGTAAGATAAGAATAAGATCTTTGTATTGGTTAATACCATAAAAATAAAATTTTAGATCCTGGGTGCTATTTCCGGGACAAATATCAATTACATCACTGGTCGTTTCGATTTAAAGTCATCAAATTAACTTCACTCGACCTCGACGCTTCCGATCTATTATATTATATTATATAGACCTGTCAGATGGAATTAATTCATAAATCTTGACATATTTCAGCTCAACTTAAAGGACTAAATCTTGATGCTCTAAATTCCTGAGTTCTTTTATTTCAACTATCTAATTTCAAGGAAACAAACTTCTTCACTGTTAATACGGCGACATTTTTAAAATTAATTTTGTAATAATCACTCTTCTATAACCACACAACTGTTTTTATAAAATACTTCGGATGCTTCGACCTACTTCGTTGCTGGGAAATTCAAGGAAATGTCTAATTATCAAACAGTTCCGATGATGTTAATAGAGATGACAGAAAGTTTTGGATGCATATGAAAGCTGGAACAGTGCCAGCTGTTTATTTAGTTCTTATAATATTTAAATACTTTCAACAGCTTGTACGAGATTCAGTTTTATTATTTTTCATTTGCAAAGCTATATTTCATGTTAACATCTTCTAATTAAGTGTTATTCATTGTTTGTCGAGGCATTTAGCACGAGAAGTAGTTGTATCTGATTCAAATTACTTTCTTGTATCGTTCACCAAGCACGAAACAAAACACACTAGAAAATATTCAGTCTTTTTATTGTTGGTTCTTGGCGAAATTCCCAGTTATTTTAAAATTTATAAATAGCAAAGATTAAAATATGGTAGATTAAGTAAGGCTATTTCATTTCTGTACCTTTACGGTTTTGGAAATTTTTTTTTGTTAGGTTCACTGTAAATTTCGTTTGTACCTGCTCGATTAAGATTAAGATTAAGTTAATTGCTCAACAACACAAAAATATACCTAATACTGTATCAAGCAATTTTGTTTGGGAAACTCTGCAGTTACCAGATAATAAGGGGTGATTAATTTGAATTTTCTTTCATTTTTTGTTCAAAATAACCGTCACTATGTGTCGGAAATTTTTTTGACACACATTGTAAGGAGGAAACTTTTCAGAACTATTTCAATACGTCTCGGCTATCAATTTGCAAGCAAGACAGTTTTTCTTCCTTGGTAAATAAATAACAAACTATTAACAAAATGAAAAGGTTGATGTTAGTATTGACGATAATTGATGTGAAGTGGAGTTAAAGTGAAATGGATAGTTATGAGGCAGTCTTAATATCGATTGTAGATAGAGATACAGGAAAGTTGGATCTTACCTCAACGTCAATGCTGGTGATGGACGGAAACCTTTTTTTCATGAGTTGTGACATATCAATAACGATTTATATTTAACAAAAATTTTCTTGAACACACTAAAGTCACTGATAAATAATAATGTACAGTAGTAGCAGGAAAATTATATTATAAACTATCTGCGAAAATTTAAATTTCCATTGTATCAATTTTAGATGTCTTAATATCCAGATTTTCTTAGTTTTATTGCAATTTTTCTCAAATGCTTAGCTTGTGGAAGAAGACTTAACTGTCAAAATTTAGTGGACAAAAAATGCTATACCTTTTCTTGTAAAAAACGAGATGGAAAACTCAAATGGACCTAAGACATACATTTCTGGAAAACTAGGACCAAAGAAACGGCCTCCTGGATGGTCTCCTTAAGACGCTCAGTCTACTGGAGCAGGAAGATTCCCTATCCACTTTAAAAAGATACCGAGTTCGACCTTTAAACGGTGTATTTTCATCACACAGATCTACAAAAAGCAAATAAATTTACAGTTTTGTCAAATTTTAATAAAATAAAATTCCATTAAACTTGTGAAGCATCTTCTTCTCGTTTCTTCAGGTAACTGTGTAACGAACGTGGATCCTCATCGTCAAGCATAAACCTGTAGACAACGGCACCGATCGACGTTCCACATATAGGAGCAACTTCATACAACCAGTGATCTTTCCAGTTATTATACACCACAGCAGGTGGAAAAGATCTAGCGGAATTGAGACCTGCTCCAGTTAAAGGCTCTAGAGCAAAAATAATACCACATATACCCAAGGAAATTCTAACTGGCAAAGAATCTCGTAAAGTAGCGTTTTTAGCATCGACAGCTCCGAGTACTATCCAAATCAGTACCGTGCAACCTATCATTTCCACAAAAAATCCTTGTACAGGTGTTAATTCCCATTTAAGTCGTAGTAAACAAATATTTTGGCTTTCTTGAGGTGAAACTAGATAAAGTGCTCCGTATCCTAAGAAGCAACCAACGTATTGTGCTATTATGTAGACGATAAATCTCTTCCATGACATCTTTTGAACTATTAAAAATGCTATTGACACTCCTGGATTCAAGTGGACAGGTCCATCAGCGTGGAGGATCTGTAGAGCTGCTAATATGGCGAAAGCAAAAGAAAATGCTGGAATGACTGGACCGATTCCGTACTGGAAAAGACATCCCATGCATCCTATGAACATCATCACGAACGTTCCTATTGTTTCTGTGATTAAGCCGATTATTAATGGAGACGGAAACTCTATTTTATCGTCTACACACATTTTTAATTTGATTTTCAGCTGGTTTTTATAATAAACATAAAATTGACGTTTTGTCAGAGATACTTTTGTTAAAATACTGTTAAGAGGGCCTTGGACAAAGTGGTGGATGATTACTGTATATATTTCAGTGCTGCCACTACAAAATTTTAGAGTCTAAGACGACTGACAGATTATAGGCGAATTTTAGTGGTAATCAAGGTTAAGGCAAACGATCAATATTAAGCAGGCGTGAAAATAATGAAAATACGCAGCGTCAAGACATAGAAGACAACAAGAAAATGTCTGACAATTTCCGACTGACGTCTGTCACTGGTGATGGCTCTTTTGACAAAATATCTATCCCAGTATCTATCCGAACTACTGGATTTTTCACGAAGTATCTACTACTAGAGATGGGTGCGTGGGATCAAGAAAATGTTAAAAAGTCTTTTGGGGCCCACTCGTGAGGCATTTGGGAGTTAGATGGATCCAACTAACCTACCTAACGTGATTGTTGATGATTTTGTTCGGTTTCATTGTTTCCACTTGCTGTTAAAACATCGGCCTAACAAATTGTTCATTGCGGAGGCACCCTCTGGAGAAATTACGATTCTGATGGCACAGAAGTGTGGCAGACTTCCTCATGAGCCCCCGACATACAAGACATTTGCTATTATTGCGAGATTTATAGTGCTAGGAGGCAAAATGTTATGCTCAGGACGCAACTTCAAGACGCCACCACCGCCAAACCGGAGGGCCTGCACAGTTTCAACCCATCACGTTCTCTTAGTTACCATTAAGACTATAACATATAAAAAAAAAGCGAAAATCGTACGAGAACCGGATTACCTATAAAATGGTGCCTGTAAAACGATCAGTCAGTTTGATGAAGCCTGATTTACTATCGGTCAATTTTAAAACCAGAGAAATGTCAGTTTTGACGTCAATAATTTGGTCCTTGGTAATCGTGTCGTGTCGTGCAGATTATGCGGTAGGGAAACGGTGAAACATATACTGTTTACATGCGACACTCTTGATCGCAAAAGACAGTTATTACTTGGTCAACCGCAAGGAAACGTTGAGCTATATTAACAAACACCCAGCTAAGCACGAGCAAAAATACAATAAGCCATTAGGCTACACTGAGACTTGTCAGACGGGCTCGGGAAAAAAACATCAAGAAGTTTGAAGTAAAAAGCTTGATCCTGTGACCTTTAGAAGGACTAAAATACGAGCATTAAACGAATAAAATTGGATATGTAAGGGGGATTTAGACATATTAACTCAAGTTTGCTGAGAAAATTGAGATAAAAAAGAAAAAAATATGATTTCCCCAGCTAAGTGTATATGAAATAATAAAAACCAAGTTTGAATTGATAAATATCCACGAAAAATATTATATTTCATAATATTGTTAGGCTTAAACTTGTTGTATATACCATACTCATTTAGATTGGAAACACACATAGAGTAAAACTGTATGAAAACATTTTTTAAAAAAAATTTTAGAAATTTTAAAAAAATATGCCAAACTCAAACCTTCATATAACAAAAAATATATGCTAGTATAAAAACGGTAGAAAAATTTTAACGGAAATTATAAATTTTACACAGATCCACACTATCTCGATCGGAGTTCGATTTTATTACTATTTCCACGCACTTTTCCGAATATTTAATTAGATTTAATTTGAAAAAAAAAAAACACTTTTTAACCGACCGCTATAGTGTTAGGCCGCAGTAAGAAGGTAACTGGCGAAAAACTCATCCAGTATTTTTAGCAGTGGTTCACTAGATCTATTTCCATATCGCGGGCCGCGAATAGCGGACTCGTAATCATTGACAGCAACTTCATGTCGACTGCAGAACTTCATTCGTCTAGCATTGAAAAAAAAAATGTTGATTAGGCCGATAGGCCAGTACCGAAAATATATTTCACTATGTGATTCAATAAAAAATCCAATGCTACAGCGATTTTTTAAAATAATAATTTCGTGGCCCTTGTCACAATCTAATTTAACAAAAAACCCGACAGCTTTAACTCCTTCTTCAGGCACCAATAAATATACGTCCTCAATACCTCGTCGAAGCAACTCTACCAACTTGATTGATTGATTGATATGATCAGCACACCAGTCAAAGGCTTAGAGTCCTCGGCACCTCAGCCTTTAGGCTTTTTGTGTTCTTGGTTGTTCCATTTATGTGAAGACACCAGTAGTCCTTATCAGGCTCAACAGTCTTTTCACTAGGTCTTTCTTGGAAAAATCTTCGCTTGGATGTTCTAGTCCAAGGAGTCTATATCTCCAATGAGATAATGCTTTACAATCTAAGATTATGTGAGAGACTGTTTCCACCTCTTCCATGCACAACCGACAGATAGATTCCTTCCTATATATGCCGATTATATGCATGTGTAGGGTACAGTGACCGACTGTGTTCCTGTTTTAGCACGTGTCTCCAGTACGACTGATGTTTAGTTTGAGTCCACCGAGATGTACAACCACTTGCAGCAGTTTTATATATCCCAAATACTGGTTCAGGACCAGTGAATGCAGTCTCAGACCCTAGCTTCGCTAGGATGTCTGCCTTTTCATGTCCTACAATGCCCTTGTGCCCCGGGACCCACTTAAGAGTAACTCTATTATAGCTGGCCAGGGATATTAGTGTTTGTAGACAGTCCCAGACCAGTCTAGATCTGATCTGAGGACATGCTAAAGATTTTAGTGCTGCCTGACTATCAGAGAGTATAAGGATCTTTTGGCATATATACCCCCTTTCGATAATAATCAGTTGCAAACACATGTCGATAGCGTAGACTTCTGCCTGGAATACAGAAGCAAGATTCCCCAATGATGCGTGGATATTGCACCTGTGTCTAGCACCATGGACTCCAGCACCTGTTCCAATGTCACTCTTAGATCCGTCTGTGTACTACCCCAACGTTCCTTCCTGACTGCATGCTTCCAACCTATCCCAGTTTAGGTGGATATTGTATGGTTGGGTGTCGTTAATTGTGGCCAACAACTTAAATCAACAAAAGTTACACAATATTACATTTTTGAATGTGTTAAATTTTGCCATTTTGACAAATTTTAATTGTAGCTCTCAATATTTAGAGTTTGTTTTGTAGACATACAACCTTAGTAACTGGACTATTGATTCAGCGTGAATTATTTCAAGCGGTGTGGGTGAGGTAAATTGTCCACTTGAATGTTATTATTGTACAATAATGTTTTATACCCACTGTATGTGAATGAGTGTGATTGCTTTCGCGTGTACAGGTCAAAAAACACCAATTTTTACGATTACCTATGTATTTTTATAGATACGTTATTTTCTTACATCATTACCACTTCGTTTGAATAATTTTAAGAACAATTACTCAAAATAAATAATTCGTTTCAAATAATTTTCCATTTTATGATACTATATTATGTTTTATATCACTCTAAGAGTTTTTATTATCTTAATGAGGACTACAGAAGAAACCTCAGCTATTTATGTTGATAGAAAATAATTAAATTGACATATATCCGTGAAAGAAGGAGTTACATACAATTAAATGCAATGCCGCTTTGTCTTAAAACATCCTACACACATTTTGAAAAAGATGCGACCACAATTTACTCGTGAAACGTAACTGTATAGTAAAAGAAATATTCCAGTATTAGAATTTTATATTATCGACGAGCCGTTGTATGTAAATGAACTTTTACAGTTCTCTACTTCCGAAAAATTATTATGCAACTATCAATCGTATTTATTTTACCCAAATACGTGATCCACAGCATGTGTGATACGACTGTCATTACAAAATAATGCGTAGCTTGGTCGTAACTATATTACTGAAGAGAATTAATTAAATTATGTCGTAGCATCATTCAACGTCCGCTATAAAAAGTAAAAATAATGTTCGTTCACGGTCATTTGACACAAATCCACATTTGGAACGAAATTCACCTACAAGGGTTGTTTGAAACGTTCACCTAAACTGCTTAAAAGAGAAAATATAAAAAATTAGCAATAGCAAGCAAGATTTTCCCTTCTATTTAATAGTTGCAAAGCGTAGAAGAATTTTAAAGAAAATGGATGTCGACAGTGGTCTGCGAGGCCCGGGACTAGCTCGAGCAGGGCCTCAAATAAGAAAAAGTAATACAGAAACTCTACCAACGAGCTTTATTAACAATAGAAAATATGTTATTTTAATGAACACTTAATGCAACAATGAAATAAATTAAAGTTTTTTATTTTTTTTCAATTTTTCTTAACCATAACCATGTTTCTGTATCACGGGGCCCCCAAAGATACTTGGGGCCCGGTGCTTAAGCCTCGCCTAGCCCCTACGTTAATCCACCACTGGATATCAGTGAAAAAAGGAAACAGAAGATATCAAGGAAGATGTGACGGAAGGACACGAAGTAGAATTTGTCACATACATTAATGAGAAAAGGGTTTTTTAAATATAATACGGCACTTTCCTCTTCTGGACCCGTTGAGAGATTATTCTCATTCGCAACAATTGTCAACGCTCTCAGAAGGCAGACACTGTCTGACAGCAATTTTGAAAAACTTGTTATGAAAAGTAACAATATAAACATTTTGTAAATTATAACTATATCTTGCAAATCAGGCGTCATTACTTTCTGTCCGCTTGATGAAAAGTAAAAAATATTAATAATTTTACAACAAATCCACCCTTTTCAAAAAAAGTATTTCAAGGATATGAGATTTTAAAAATTGGATATAAGCATTTGTGAACTATCCATAGCTTAAACGATTGATTCCATGACAAAAAAGTATCAGATACTTTTTGACGAGAGTTGATGTATGTACCTGGATACCTAGACCTAGATAGGTACACGAATTTTTGTATTTTTGTTTCGTTCCAATCAATAAAACTTTTAAAAGTTCACATTTTATTATTAACTTCCTTGCTTTCTGGGATTCTATCTTTTTTCCTTCAGTTAAGGAGACCTAAAATTGTATAGAAAACAATAAACGCTTTATCCAACCCTCCCTTAAGATATCTTTAACTTTAAGGAATCCTTCAGAGAGTCGCTGCAATCGGCTGTTAATTTAACAGTTTGAATTATACCTATTTTAAAATTTTATTCGTACCGGTTGTTATTTTATTTAGTTAACTTTAACCCAAAAATATTCCAACCACTCCTCGTAATCAGTTGTCCTCCAATTTCTGTATTTCAATGAATTGTAGGAAATTATAGATGAGATCAACTCTATGTAAAAATGATGTAATATATAGTGTAGAAATAGTGGGTATTGTGTTGGGTAGTATGTATAATTACATAGGTATTATTTAATCTAAGTTTGTGTGGTGGAAAAGTAGCTTTATTTAAATGTTAACGACAATCACCAAATTATAGTGATACGTTTGCAACATTTTGTTATAAACGTCGTCTTGTCTTACCAATCTTGCTCATCCTGGTGAAGCAAAAAAGTCATACTTAGGTTAGGTTAGGTGGTGGGTAGAGCTGGCGTCAGCCTTCTGTCACTAAAATCTGATGATTTATTGTGATTTAATTAAAGCTTTAATCTCCTAACGAGGCTCCATAGCCTAGCCCTAGACAAAGGCTTTTCGAGGTAGCTTGTAGCCTTTGGTTTTTTCTTGCCAAGTTCCAGAAAACTCAGTATTACAAGGCCTTCACAGTGGCACAACACATGTTCTGCCGATTCCTCTTCCTCTTGACAGGTCTGTTTCTGCCAATTTTATAACACTAATACGACTGTTGAGTCTGCAGTGTCCTGTCAGTAAACCTACTATGATTCTAACATCCTTTCGGCTTTTTAGCACCAGGTCCTCTGTTACTTTGGCCGATGGTCGTTTGATGAACTCTCTGGCCTGTCTCTGTTCAGGGGTTGTTCTCCACCATTCCAGAAACTTAGTTTGCTTCCATTTTTCAATGGCTGCCTTTTTGTATGTGTTAGCTACACCGCAGAAGGGTTCGGGGCCAATGCAGAGAGCATTTTTGCTCCTTCTTGAGCCAGTTCGTCATCTTATTCATTGCCCTTGTGTCCTTTGTACCCTGATACCCAGGCCAGAAATAGTCTGTTATGACTTGCTAGCTCAGATAGAGCACGCACGGAGTCCCATGCCAGTCGTGAATTGACCTGGCAGGAATCTAGTGCCTTTAGTGCAGTCATACTTACTAAGCAATTAAATTTTTCTTCAACCATCACAACTTTTGCCAATATGTCTCTATCAGCATCAGGTAACTGTCTTTTTAAATGAAAATAGAGAAATACAGGAAAAACCAGAAATAATGCTTCCAAAAATATAAATTATGAAATAGAGAGATGGGTAAAAATAAGAAGAAGGATTTAATTGTAGGAAAAGATAATGCAATAGCAATAAAGATGTTAAAGATGACGATGATTGTTATACTGCAATAAATTACATAGAAAATATGCCAGAAATTTATGCTTAAAGTCATTACAGCGTGAAATCCACGCAATTTAAAGATAAAAGACTATAAACGTGAAGAAATGCAGTGAAATCGTGTGCGGGGTTCATCCAGGAATTTTGCTCATCTGTTCTAAATTAACCGAATGTCTGTTTATATTGTGCGACCATCATTCAAGTTAAAATTTGAGTAATGATAGCATTAAGCCTAAATCCATTATTATAATATCTGTTGAATGCGGACATGTGAATTGCATCTTCACAATGCAACCTAAAATCTAGAATATGCGTGAATCATATTTATAGTCGAGGAGCTTGAACTATGGTGTTGTAAATCACATAATCATTTTATAACATGTTTTTTTT
Organism: Lochmaea capreae; assembly: GCA_949126875.1. Classification (NCBI taxonomy): domain Eukaryota; kingdom Metazoa; phylum Arthropoda; class Insecta; order Coleoptera; family Chrysomelidae; genus Lochmaea; species Lochmaea capreae. The sequence goes on from OX421404.1 coordinate 27,375,563, forward strand.
TTGGGAGCCATTCTGGTACCGGGCGCACTGCAGTCTGTTGGCTTATTGTACTCTACTCCCACCCACCCCCAGACTTGGGTAAATAAATCAGCCGTAAATCCTAACCTGAAAATTAAGTTGGTTTTTGCTTACTAAATCCAAAAGTATTCAGAAGAATAATTCTTTTGCAAAATATGGTAAAATTTGTTTATCCATTTCAACAGAAAACGTAAATTTGTGTATCTTCAAGAATGCCTCTGTCCATGTTTCATAATGTTTATTAAATTTTGTTTACGACAAAAAAATTATAAACATAACACGTTTGTTTATATACAAAATAAGACATACTTTATTAATGTTTATTATTAAACAAAGCACTGAAAGCGTTAACGACTTAATATTTTCGTATTTTATATTCACTATTACTACTAAAAATACGCTGAAGATGATGCAAGAGAAATGATGACTCGACTAACATTATAATTATATTAAAAAGCGGAAAAATATTTGTTGCTTAATACTTTCAACCGCTTGGGCAGTCTGGAAAAGTTCAAAAGATACTTCAACCGTACCACATAACCTATAAATAATACTGACAGATTGTTTAGTTTTTGATTTGTGAATGTGTGTTCCGGGATATTAGCCTAGTCAAAGTACAAATAAAATCTCACAAAAAATGCAAAAAACTTGAAAATTCAAAATTGGTTATTTAAAAGGGTTGTGCTTAACAAAAGTTTACGATGTTAGGCATGCGATTTTCCGGAAAATCGTCGAGTGAAAATTTTTGTTTTGTTTTTTCGCTCTAATTGTTTAAATAATAAATATACATAAAATCTTCCAAATCAAAATTTGTAGCTGATGCATTTATCTATAAATTTTGTCTGGAAATTTTTTGTGTAAATTGAAAAGTTTTCGAGATAAAATTAATTTCAGTGGTGTTCAAATCGTGGTTATGCGCGAACGGCCCGTGAGCCAAATTTATTAACCGCTCGACTTAAAAGTTAATAATTTTGGGCTTATAACATTCTGAAAAAATAAATAAACTCATGTAAAATGTAAAGAAAGATCTCAACTTTTAGATAGAAATACTTTCATATTTGAAAAAGTAGATTTTCTGACTGTAATATCAGTTTATTATAATTCCTATTTAATTAATACTTATCCCAGCAAAAATTCCTTTTGGATTTAGCATTGCAAATGAGCATAAAATATTATTATTATAAAAGCAAAGCCATCAATATTTAGAATTTTAAACGAATGCTTCTTAAAAATCTGTTTTTTTTGCATGCTTAATTTTACTTGTTTTTTTTGACTTCATTCAATTATATCTTTTTTCGAAATTAATATAATTCAATGAAACTTTACTACTAAACACTTTGAAGCATATACTTTCGAAACTACTATACAGTTTTTTTATAAATATCTAATTTTTTAAATAATAGACAATTATTTAAATTAAATACTTAAATCAGAGGATATTATCTAAAAATTTGTGAACTTTATAATGAACCTATTCAGAAGTGATCCCAATACAAAAGAACACACCTATGGATCAGGTAAGAAAGAGAAGGGAGCACAAATAAAGGTGAAAAAGCAGGTGAGAGAGCGTGGAAAATCGATGATAATACATTAAAAAATTTTAAAAAAAACTATTTTTTTCAATGTATTTGTAGATACCCCATTTTAGAACACATTTCATTTGAAAATTTTTTTCTAAATATCATTGTTTATTTACTATCGTAAAATTAAAAATATGAAAATTGATGATGTTCAAAAATACTACTATGGAAATTTAGTATATATTTTAAAAACTAATGCAGATATAAAAAAAATGTTCAGACAAATTTTGTAGATAAATGTATTAGCTACAATTTTCGATTTGAACATTTTTCTGTGTTTTCATTATTTAAACAATTAGAGTGAAAGAACAAAAACAAAAATTTTCACTCGACGATTTTCCGCAAAATCGCATGCCTAGCATCGTAAAGTTTTTCTCATGTTAATTACAACCCTTTTAAATACTCAATTTTGAATTTTCAAGTTTTTTGCGGCATTTTACGGATATTTTGTGTAGTTTGACTACGCTATATAGTTTGAGAATAAATGTAAAATGCATTTTTAGCTAGCAGGCTGGAATATTTCGAGTTCAATGAAGGAGTAATTAGGTGGTAATGGCACATTTAGTGCTCACGGACTATTTAATTTCCCTAGGGTGTAATAGTATGCATATTACACCAAACAACTATTGGTTTCCTAGATTTTGTCGGTAATAAAATTAATTTTGCATCATCGGTTAACCTAGAAATTACCCAGTGTATTCCGGAAACCATTTTATAGTCACTGGTTATCATTATACGTGCAAATTAATTTTACTCACAACTATACTGAAATAAAAACTATATGCATCTCTTATTTTAAGTAGTTTACAACAAGTGGCGCATAAAATGTATGGCGAAATAAATCCCTGTGGATCTATCTGTATTTCCCTGAAATTTTATAAAAAGTTTTAATTTTTTTTACTCACAGCATCCAATTGAATATTATCACTCATGTTGGCTTCATTTTCGAAAATTTAAAACTCGACTTGAACTACGTTAAGCTCTTCTCGAAATAATAACTCCACGGGACTTTATAGTACTGAAGTGGTATGTTAACTGAAGATTTGGACCAAAACCTAGTCCTAACGTAGAAAATCTATGTTGCACCATGCGTCTGAAGTTAACCCTATCTGCAGTGATAAATCAATTTTAACACAGTCTAACGTTACATTTCCTAAGTAAAAATTCAGAAAATAAAGCTAGACTGTGATGTGTGTTGAATAGAAATGTTGAAAATATGTTCAAACGGCTCCCGAAATATATTTGTAGTTGCCAGTTTTCGCCAACGCATTTTCTTTTATTGGTCCTTCCTTTTTCCAAACCACGCCTTTATACGGTAATCAAGGACATTGGGGTAAAAGGATAATCAATGTCTTAGAAAATTCAACAGCTGTTTTTTAAGGATTTGCGCTAGAAAGACTGAAACTCTCTACGAACGTGGGAAGGCTTTTCATCTCCTGGATAAAGGGTTTTAACATGTCACAGATATTCTTATTTTTTTTGATGGATTATAATCTCAAGAAAAATATATAAAAATCCTTGAGAGAGAGAGGGTAATGTTATGATCAAATGCAAATAAATACACGGTTTTTTATTGATTGGGAAATAAGGCCACTGAAAATGACGTGAAATCAGTAAATTAAAATGTTTAGCACTACATCGATAGATTATTATCGTTGATATGGAGAATTTAAACCGGACGCACGATCACCAACAACGGCAGTGTCACCCTGGAAAACTGTATGTAAGCTCATCCCAGGGTACTCCATACTCTACTGTTTCGAATTCGCTATAGACATATTTCAGTTTAACTTTTTGCGGTCTATTCGAACAAGTCTAGAGCTGTCTCTTCGTGGAGAATTCTTTGAAAAATTCTTTAAAAGTTTTATACCGTTTTTTCAGCTATATAAGCGAAATATAAAATATTATTAGTTTAAGAGAGATTAGATTATCTTGATAAGATTAACTTTTAATCGTCCAATGACACTAAAAAAATTTATATAGGGCAGAGAGTAACACGTAGTATTCTATTTGTAGAAATTTAATCACCATCACACCTTTGTTTACTGTAATTATCACACAGCAAACCACCACCCTAAAAATACCATCAATACCGTAAATATTATTCAGACCTATATTTAAGCTACGAGATAGAAATTGTTCTCAATTAACCTTGTGACCTAATCGCATACCTTCCATTTGACTGAATTCTTCTCGAATTAAGTTCTGGATAACGCTGGGCGTTCGGTTACCGGGTAAGAACACACAGTCCGTTGGTAGAAATAGGTCATGAGTTAATGGGGATTTATTAAAAATAATTAACATGTTTTTATTATTTGTGTCACCTTTATTTTCAGATGGTATAGTGAAGTTATTTTTAACACTTTTTATATTGTGGTTAAGACGTAATTGTTTAAAAATAGGTAAACTCCGTTTTACGTAAGAAGGACCCACTTGAAGTTAGAGTCGTATGCGCGAACTTGTCAAAACCTATATTGTAAAATTGACATTAAACTTCGAATTAGTTTTCACAATTTGTAGGTTAACACAAAATTAGAATATTAAAAATGTATTTATCATATAAAAATTATAAATAAAACATTTGTGGGAATTCTTTGAAGCTTTTCGACATATTTTACGACGTAACATAGAAAAACAAGACCGATTTCGATTCTTCGCAAGACAGTTGGCAAACTTCACGTGGATTCTTCTTATTGTGAAACGGGGTCTACAGTGGAGTTGTTCTAGTCCCCAAAAGATGTCGTCAACGCCTTCAAAAACTCTATTTTGAATATACCAACCAGCGAGTTTAGTTTGAGAGGTTGTAAAATTCCTCTGTAAGATTATGACGTAACTAGAAACATTCGTGACTTTTACTATACTTACTCCTGGATACACTAGTGTATTTGACAAATATAGTGAATTTACCAGTCTGTGACATCGTTAATGAATAACAAAAAAGGAATTGGACCCAAAACTGAGCTTTGCAGTACACCACAACACTTACATAAGATTTATCAGATGCCTTAAAACTAGTTTTTTAATTAACATCAACATAGCAAATGTCTTCGCGAAATAAAAAAACTGATCCGATCACGGTAATGGTGTTATGTAACAATAAAGAACAAAAGTCTGCAATACATGAAAGGTTTTTTTTGGAAAGTTGCCTAATATATCGAATCGAACATGGGAAACAGTCGGTAAAGCATAAAAACAAACGAGGAGGCATATTTGGCACAGTTTTACGAACGAAAAGAAATGGCAAATTGCCTAAATATGAAATTTTAGTGCGACGGAAATCCGGAAACTTATTTATTTTTCTCAGAAATATTTCAGTTTTCAAAATATTCGTAATTTGGCCTGCATCTTGTGTTATTAAAGTTGAAATTACTCTTTATAGCAACCAACTACATATCTTATTCTCCATTTATAAGTATCTCACATTATTGACCGACTTTTTATGCGACTTTCCGTCTTCCACGGTAATAAATTCACCTTAAATCCGTGCAATGCATTTAAATTTTATTACCCCTAGCATTTTACTATCATATCTAGCCAATAAGACTCTTTTAGAAAATTTTATTAGCCAAGTTCACGAGATTTGAATATCGACTACAGTTCTAAATTGGTGCAGATGTTAATATCGCCATCTGTTAGTGAAAAATCTCACCAACAGTAAATCAATAATGGATTCATCCAAGTCAACACCGTGCTATGCTTGTTTTCCGCTAGATGGCAGTACGTATCACTCCAGGATTATTAGAAAATGTCACTGGTGATCTTCCAACAAAATCAGATGAAGTATTGAATCATTTTTGCGCATTATTAAGATAAATAATCAAATTTTATTAAGAACTGCTGATAATATTCCACTAAAGTACCACTCGATGCATATCAGTGATGATCGATAGTTAAAAATATTTCTTTTTACTGGAGAATTTCCAGCTTGTGATACAAAAAAATCCCATCCCGTATAGAAAGTTATATAACAAACATCCATATATCAACCAGCGCCGTTTGGATCGTCTGACGCCGTCCATTATGGCATAACATGCTTCGAAAGGGTAATTTATCCTTTTCCAAGCGACCAACTGACGGCATTTTATCCTTCTAACGTTTTGGAATTCTGCCCGTGGAGAACTTTGTTGACTCATTTTCTAAAAGTATTTGAACTTTCTACATCATAACAGATAAAAAATTAAGATTTTCTTCATTTTTTTTGCTTATTCGAAAGAATTGTGATTTATTGATTCATTGTAGAGGCATATACGAGGATATATTGAAAAATTCTTAGCCTACTTTAGAAGCAAACAAAATTTCAATGTCAAAATATTTTAGTACACAACATATTCTCCTCTTAATTGGATACATTTATTACAGCGAACCTGCAACGTCTCTAGACCTTTCAAAAAAAGTGTTTCTTCTTGCTCTGCAAACCAGACCTCCTCAGCTTTTATTACCTCCTCGCTGGAAGAAAAATTTACGACCTTTTCAACTTTTGTTCAGTTGAGGAAAGAGATGATAGTCGGACGGAGCCAAATCTGCTGAATAAGGGGGGTGTTCTAGTAATTCAAACCCTAAATCACGAATTTTTTGCATGGCAACATGAGATTTGTGTGCAGTGGCGTTGTCCTGCAAAAACAAAACACCTTTGGATTGATTTCCGCGTCTTTTCTCTTTAATTTTTTCCCGTAGAGTGGTCAGTAATGTCGAATAGTAATCTCCAGTGATTGTTTTACCCTTATCCAAAAAATCAATCATGATTACTCCATGGCAATCCCAAAAAACTGAAGCAAGAACTTTTTCAGCAGACTTTTGGACACGAAACTTCCTAGGTGTTGGAGAACCAGAACATTGATCACCAAGGGTATTAAACATATCTTCGTAAATCTGCTTACCTCTTAACCCTTTTAACTACAGGTACTTGATGATGTCTCGATACTCCAATTTTTCGATTTTCACAATTTCGGTGGACATCTTTTTTCTTTTAATTTATTGCATAACTCTGGTTTACTTTTTTGACGTCAAACTTCACACTGACACTTCTAATAAGTTATTGTTCGTTGCTATGGTAAAGCAATATTTTGTTTATGCATGGAACTGGTCTAGGCTAACTAGATATCAATACATCCTCGTATATTGTAAAATTGACATTTGTAGGTTAACACAAAATTAGAATCCGTCGACCTTAACTGTAGATAATTTTCCCTTTAAGGCCAACAAGTTTTTTAGGAGGCATATTATTGAATTTCTTCCGATTATCAAATTATTATTAGTAGTCAAAAGGAATTTTAATACTAAAAACTGGAACACCAGGTCATAAAACAAGTCAGCCATTAGGTTTATCCCCATCGAATCAAACGAGCTTTCCGTTGTCTCTTTTATCAGGGTATAAATATTGTTTGTAAGTAATGGATAAAAGCTTAAATGTTAGGGATTTAGTAAAACCGGCCTCGATAACGAAATTGCTGTTTTCCTGCCAGGCAATAAGAAACAAGGACGAACTTAATAAAGTCGAGATAAAATTTCCTTGATAAGGTTTATACTGAATTACTTTTTTAAATGGAACTAACCTCAAAAAGTACTCTGTGCGCTAGTATTCCGAGTTAGTTACTAAAAAATGTATTTTTGGGAAGATGACATATTCCTTGAGGATGATAGGGGTATATTGGATATAATTGATATGGGTTTTCCACGAAGGGTACCTATATGATAAAGCCAACCACTTCCACAGCATGGATAATCTCACCTTTTTCAAGAGATTTTGTCTCTTTAAACCAACCGTTCTTGGTATATTAGAAAGAATTGAGGAGGACCGGGACTTTCCTCATGATTTGTAAGTGCACCAAACCAGAACAATAACAAAACAAAACCCCGGTCACACGTTTCGCGCTGGTGGAGGTTGAATCCATCATTACTTATAGGGCTACGCCTATCCTTGTCCTCCAGAAATTAGGAACACTTTATTTCGCTAAGCTGAAGCAAAAAATTCACAAAAATAGGAAATACCGGCGACTGCCAAAAAAATAATATCTTCTTCTTCTCTTTGTTGGTGTACTAGGGTCTTTTCAAACGGCTGTCCAATTAGGTACTTCACGAAATGAAAATAAATAATTTTTCTATCCTCAAAATATCATTGTCTGACTGAGACTGAAGTTAGGTGTTAGTACCAACCGATTGCAATTTAGCAAAACTTCCCCAGAATTTTAACAGTGTGTTATTTTAAACAGTAAGTTAGCGAATGCGGTGCAAGTGGGCATAAACAAGATATAAAACATTTTCAAAAACAAATTGACAATTGACAACTAAAACCTCGGGACTTACACAGCTCGCCAGCAGAGTACTTACCGCGGTTAAAAATGTCAAATTTAATGACGTCTTTAAGGGATCAGCTGGAGTTGAATCTTGTTTGTTTTGGCAAAGAATACACCAACTAACAAGAAGCGAAGCCCGACGCAATCTCTTTGATGTTTTGGTAACAAAAATGTATGACCTTGATACCGACGTTGACAGATAACTTTAGTAAATACACTGAGAAAATGATCAAGAGAAGTATGACAAGTATCTCATTATAAAAATGGCTCCTTTCAGACATGCGCATACAAAAAAAAAGCAGCTTCGCTTCTTGGTTGCTGGGGGTATTCTTTGGTTTTGGCAAGTGCTGTAAGGCAGTTGGTTGTCAGACAGACTTTGTAGAGCAATGTCGATGATAATAAAAACTTTACAAATAACACATGGCGCAGTCATTAAACTGTCTCTGAATTTAATTAAATAATAATTAAAATGTCAGACGACGAAAAAAGCAATCAACACAGGAGTTGTGTGGATTAAGAACAACAGATTCCGGTACACAGAAGGATCAATTAAATAGTCACCTAGCTTGGTTAAAACAGCCTGAAATCGAAAAAAAAAGATACCTTATCTCTTGCATTCCACACTTACCAACACTCCAAAACGATTGCATTTTAGATAGTTTCAAGAACTTATCAGTAAATAATGAAAACTAAATAGAATATGACATGTGCCCTCCAGAACAATACGGCTCTATAACCTCTCAGTTATGTCAATATTGACTAATTTCTTAAAAATAATGATTAAGTTGATACTATTACAATAAACTTTATAAGGAATCTCTTAATCTAATTAATATGCCGCATTGATATCAATTACGATACAATGGATATACGGTGATTAATGTAGTTTTTATATACAGGGGAAGTCGGATATACACAGTGTGTTTAAATCACACACACACAAAATTTGAAGTAAAATACTCTAAATATTGAATATTCTCACCTGTAATTTATTTTCCAAATGAACAGGCTGTATGTTGATGAATTGAGGAGGCGTAGGCCTACCACCTTCTTCTCGATAAGGCGATTTATCGCTCTTCTTATAATGTTTTTCCATAACATGATAGTCATCATCAATTCCATGCCCGTGAAAATCTCTATGAATACCTTGGGAGTCAATAAAATGTAATTCAAATTCATGAGGAATCCCATGGGAATCTAAATATTGACCAGAATCTCTTTTACTAGAACCACTGCTGGTATTATGCTCTAAATGTTCAGAGTCCCTTTTATTCCCTCCATTATGATGATGGTGGTGATCATCATGGTGGAAATCAGCAGGAACATGTGGTAATATTGGAAATTCCCTGTAATGACTCGGTAAATGGTAATCATGAGAATGGTGCTCGGGTTTATGAGGACTCTTCGTTATGGAATGATGTTCTTTATCTTTTCCATGATCTTTACCGTGATGATGATGGTCTTTATGGTGTTCTTTATGGTGCTCTTTATGATGCTCCTTGTGGTGATGGACGTGTGGAACATGGTGGTGCGAAGATTCCACTAGCGTTGGTTGAATGTGTGTAACGAATTGCGCCATTCTTAGTTTAGTTTATTTATATCATGGTGGAATACTGAGAGGAAGAAGTAGATATTTTGTTTAGTAGAAAACTCATTTTAAAAGTAGTTCCCAAGGTCCTTATTTTTGGATCGAAACATCAAAAGTTTATTTCTGTAGAATTAGAGGCTCACCCACGGTACTTACAATGTTTTGGATCACACTGTGTTTAGTCCTAACAAAATTTTTAAAGGTCAAAAGTTATTTATTCCCATGAGTAGAATAAACTTAAATACACATCTATAAATCTAATACAGGAAACAACTAACTCTCTAATCTTTATTGAGGACGATTCACTGATTAAACTAAGCTCTGACTTAATTTTTGATAACTTTATTATAATATTGTTGTAACAGTTGTTATTTATTATCAATTTTTTATTCTGTTTTTAAGCAAAAAAAGGGATTGAACCTTTTTTGGGTTGAAATAATGAGTCATAGAAAAACTGCTGGCATGAGACGACAAAGTGTCTCTAATATGGGTGCTAAAGAAGGCTCTAAAGGAGATTCATAGGTCCGGAACCGTTTTTGTGGAATTACAAAAGATTGCTTAATGGGCAAAGTTAGTGAACCAAAGCTTCTGGAATGGAAATTGATAACATGGGAAATAGTACAAAAATTCAGTTCAAGTGCCTGGGCTCTTGAGAATAACCCAATGGAATGAATGAATGAATGAATGAAGTTATGGAAAGACTCTTTATGCAAAGTTTGGGTACAACAAGATAGAAGGGATAAAATAAAATCTGAAAAAGTATATTCTCTTTAGATAAAAATATAGACAGAACCATTTCCTTTGTATAATAGGCCTTCTTTATATTAAATAACTTGAAATATTCCAGTTTTAGACCTTAACTGTTGCAAGATGTTTTGAAAAGTGAAGAGACACAAAGGAATACTAATGTCTGATTAGCAGATAGAAGCAGTAAGATTATTTCAAGGTCTAGTCTATTTTTTGTTAGGCTTAGTAAACCAGTTGAGTTAAAGACCAGCAATTTTTTCTGGATAATTTTAGAACCCATTGCTAGCTTCTAAAATAATAGTCAATGTAGCCTCTACCAACCTGGAAAAAGGCTTTTAAAATAGTGAAGGCAGACACAAGAAAGGAGTGTAACTGAAACATAAGCGAAAACTTGAAAATCTTGGTGGATATGGATAAGTAGAGGACTATAGAAATAGTTGATCGGTATATTTTTCAAACCACTTGAAAAATAACCTAATAGACTTTATTTAGTGCTTTTGATGGTAAATTATTCTGATTCTAACCAATTTTAATCCATTTTCTGTTACTTCAATAGACATAGGGTGCCAGCGCCCTTTTTTAACTTCTCTCCCTTCCAATATAATGATAATTTTATAGAACTACTTTTAAAAATAAGAATTCAAATTGTTACCCAATAAATTTTCTACAAAATATCCACTAAATCTCACTACAAAATAACAATTCACTAAAATCGTACCTAATCAACAATAGTTCATTATTATAATTCACTATTAAATTTTATAAACTTAATTATTGTCTTTAGTTTATTCAGATACCGATAGTGCTTTCTTTACACAAGACCGTTAACAGATGAGAATCAGACTCAAAAGAACGAGAGTTTTTCTCTCTCCGGAGCTTTCCCGGAATAAAATATTGAGATTTTCCCGCCTAACCCTGCAATCAATACCAACTTAACTAGGGGCGGTGCAAGATGGGATGCATAAGGGAGTTTTAAAATAATTTTTGTCCAAGGTTTTATACAAAAAATGATGCACACTATCTTTGACTCTATTATCTAGACCAAAGGTTATCTCATATTTAAGCCAGAATAAATCCTCACAAAAAGACAGCTTTTAAACAAATAGTCCCTTGTACTAGGAAATTCCTCAGCCTTATAAAAACCAGACAGGAACCTTCTTCAAGAGACGATAAATATTGACGAACTTGCAATATTCTGTCCAAGAAAAACTACTCACTCTGTTAGCTCCTCTAAGAAACCATTTAGACCTACTTTCTCTCCATATATTTCTGGAAAGACATGTCAGATAGACATCATATAGAATTGGGTATATTCCCAAATGTACAAAACATACTTATACGGATTGAAGCATACAGTTGGTGAATACATAAAGTCAAAATGCCCCCAAAATAAACTATGATCTGTTTTTTACCGTCATAACTACGAATGCAGGTGAGTAGGTTCCTCCGAAAGAAGAAATGAAGATAATGAAATAACCATATAATTTGTTCTTCCTTGCCGTGACTTGAGCAAGGGTTACGATGTTTTAAATATATAGCATGTCCCCAGTTTAGATCTAAAATGGCCTGGGATTACTTACAAAAACTCTTAACCATGGCAAACCATAATAGAGTAACTCTTAAGTGGGTCCGGGGTATTTTAGGCAGACACCCAAGCAAAGCTAAGATGTGAAACACTATCTCATTAGAGATATGAACTCCTAGGACTAGAGTACCCAAGGGAGGATTTCTCCTAAAAGGAAATAGTGAAAAGACTGTTAAGCCTGATAAGTGCTACTCGTCTCTTCACATAAATGGTACAACCAAAAGCACAAAAGCCTAAAGACTGAGGTTCCAAGGTCTCTAATCATCTGACTGGTGGTGCCAAACCGATCAATATCGAACTAGTGGCAGTGGAAGATAGAATAGATTCACCTCGACAGACCTAACCCAAACTAGCTCCTCTTTCGTCTATAACTTCTTTGGTTTTTTCTTGTGGAATTCTTACGTCAATAAATAAAATGCTGCAAATGTCAAAGACTATATTATTTCTCTAAGGGGAGGATGAAAATAGAAGTTTTGTCTAGTTTCTTGGTATCAACTAATTTCAATTTTACCTTACGGTTTTGTAATTTCCTCTACGCCTCTGTTTGTGGTATATCCGGGTTGTAACTTGCGCAGTAGATTGTCTGGTAACTAGTCTTGAGCTGATATCAACAATTATTTAGTTACTTTCGCAATTTTCTCATTTTCGTCGTTTTCCTTTCTATGGATTTTATGGACATGAATTTTTATGTCCATTTGGCGCCTTGACGCGACTCTCTGACGCGACAGGATTTCCAACTAAAGAGCATGTTATTAAAATGAGACAAAGTCTGAGTTAATACCAACGATTTCAAGCTATGGCTTCTTTAGAAACTGGTCAAAACAGATTCTATTAACCTAAGGGTCTTTATAGTGGGATGAGAGGAATTTTATACTAAATATAACAATATTTTCATTTGGATTTCCATTAATTTTTAATTAAATACATTTTTACCTTATTTGAATCATTGTTTATCAAACAATGGTAAAGATTATAACAATTGCTATAAAATTTAATAGAAATCTAATTTATTATTTTCATTACATCACAGTTTCTATAGTCTATTTTCGAAGGGTATAGGGTAATAAAATGGGGAATTCCGTCCAGTTCGGCTCAATTTCAGTGTCAGTCATAGGCGTAGGTCTTGAAATAGTATTGTTTGTAATATTAAAATTTCAAGTAATTGCGTAAGAGAATTAGGAAAAGTATGTTTTCTGATGGCCTGAAGTGTCAATATTGAAATATTGTGTAGGGATAACTTAGGTAGTAGATTATACAGTTACGTTTTGCGTTTAACAGGTACCGTTTAAGCTTCTATTAGTGCCTCTGCCTAATTCCAACCCTATTTCAGATTCGGCTTAAGCATGCGCCGCAAGGTGCCTTACCCAAAATTTTTAGACCTTTATAAGTATATTTGTTTAGTTTAACGCATCAGTATTTGCTGTTAAGCCGTGTTCACAGTATTATAAGATTAGTAATATAATGGCGACATTTACACCAACGAAAAGATGTTCCAATAATTCTCCACTATCAGTGAATGAAAAACCTATTATTTTAAATGTACACGATTGCATAAAATACGATTACCCGAAATTTACTGTACAAGAAACTGTCGACCGATGTTCCCGAATGACTGGAGTTGGAAAGTCCACCGTTTTTAAATTATTGCGGGTGAGAAAGATAGCAGGCCAAGTGGAGCCTCCCAAGAAAAGTCCAGACAGATCTGTAAAAGTCCTTGATGAAAACACCAAAAGTGTAATTCGAAAAAAAGTTCACTTTTTTTATTTTAAAAAGAAATACCCACCTTAGATGAGATTTTAATGGAGCTTGGCCAGGATGACAGTATTCCGTTGATAACTAAAAAACTTTTATGGACCACTTTGAGGAATATGGATTTTGCCTGGGAAAAGCATAACCGTAAAGCACTTTTACTGGAAAGCGATGAAATTGTTTGCTGGCGACGAAAGTACTTAAGAAGTATAAAGCAATACAGAACAGAGCAGAAGAAAATCTTTTATCTCGATGAGACGTGAAGGTTATACAGTACCAAAAATGTGGCAAGACAAAAATATAACCAGTGCTCGCCAAGCTTTCATGGAATGCCTGTCCACGGGTATAAAGGTGCCTTCAGGTAAAGGGAAAAGACTAATAATCGTCCATATTGGAAGCGAAGAGGGATTTTTGAAAGAAGGTTTGCTTACCTTCGTTGGGTCACTCTGTGCTCCCTTTGCATACCTAATGAGGTTTTATTACCCTATACCTCTCTGAAATAAACTATAGTAAAATATTTAATTAGAACATCATTATAGATCCCGAATACGTTTAACTTTAAGGTGTAATTTAAAGTTTGTCGGGGCATATAGCCCAAAAGGTAGTTGTTTCTTGTGATTTAAGCGGTAATTGTTTTGGGATAAGTAATTTTTCAAAAAATTTAAGGTGTGGAAATAATACACAAAAATATGTTTTTAATACTTTTTTTCCATTATTTTGACGTGGTTTACACCGTCAAAACCATTCTCTACCTTGATACGTAAAAAAACTTGTTTCTACGAGGTTTATTTTTTATATTTTGCATATAGAGATGTAATCAATTTATTACTAGTTGAAATCGACACGTTTTCCTGAGCCGAATAAAAGTAAAGCAATCGTAAATCCTTCACTGCAAATTACTGGAAAGCTTTAAATATTAATTAATCTACACCTGATCGATAAAATAATTCAATAAACAAACTAAAAAATCGTCTCACTTTTAGTTGGGATCGAACTGTTAAGGAAAATGTTTGCTTTTTCTTATCTTATCAACCAACACCACTACACGGTAAGATTTGATTTAATGAGTCATGTTCAAAGGCAAGCTGCAGGTGTTATATTTTGTTATCTAGCGTTATATTATTAAGTTTGGCGTATGTTACTGTTTACATCATTTGTGATGAGTTTTTTGAATGTGATACGGAATTTTTTTTGTGAAATTTAGCTCGTGGTAAGTTTAATATATTTAAATTATTTTTTTTCTTCTAATTTAGGTTCTATAGGTTCTAAGTGAGTGGGGCTTTCGCGCCACCTCCACTGCGCCCCCGTGAATTTAATCTGGCCAAAAGGAATTTTGTCAAGTTAGACATTAACAATTGGTCCATCGGTCCTCTTTTTTAATCCTATTTCAAAATAATTCTATTATTTATCAAGAATTTTATCTTTCAAGACTTTCCTGTTCGTTTTTTTTTAATCCTGTCTTCGATTTTAACTATATCGTCGTAAGTATAGTTAAATACTTATTTTCTTTTTATATATTTCTAATCCTCTTTGTTTCGCCTCCTCTTTTTTTATTTTAAATACTTTTTTTAGTTGGTTCTAGTTCTGGGAATGTCACGTTAATAAAATTCTGCTTCATCCTGAAGAACAGGAGTTTTTAGTGATTCCATATCCATATCCCATCTCTACCGAGCCTACCATTTCATCTTATTCAGGAACCATTCTTACTTGAATTTATTGTTTGGACCCTTACTACTCGTATTACTTTTCTAAATCTTCTAGCTTTTTAAGAAGTTACATTAGTATTTCCCTTTTTGTGATTATCAAACATTTGCTTCACCTTTTCATCATCTGAACATTTAATTTTTCTTCTTGAATATTTTTTCTCAAAGCTCCATATTGTTATTCTTCTAGTAGCTAGATTCTATTTGCAAGAACTCCTTCTTCATCTACAACTAGAGACATAGGACCGTTCTGTAGAATCACAATGAGTTTGATAAGAAGAGAAATCCGGTACTGGCTAAATAAACATCGAAACCAGTCGGGTCTAAGTTTTTTCTAAAACTTATAAAATATTGTGAAATAAAAATAATGAGTATTTTTAAACATTGATAAATAAAGAACACGAATCCAAGTAGAGCTTGACAAAAAGCCAGCTTCATACTAGGTAGACAGGGAACTCTCAACCAATCTATTGAAACTAAGTAAGAGACATTTGGAGACAGTTACCGATTTGGTAACTGGACACAATCTATACAAAATGGGAAAAGAGTGAACAAGTGCTTCTGTGAAAACTTACGATGGAAGCACTATTAATTTAAGATCACTGAATATAATTAACTGAACATTAACCATGAACTTCCAAACCCTTACAAAGACAGGATCTTGCTTTTAATTTCTTATCAACTTTTTAAACTCGTGAAACTTGTTTTGAATAATGTTTTAAGAATTCTGTTTTTTTTTTGTTTGCCAGGTGTGGACCACGAGTTTTTTTATGTTTCTGAGCGTCATGGAAAACAACGTCTTGAGTATTATTTCCATAAAAAAATGTTAATACGTTAAAAATGTCAGCCTTCACTTAGAAACTTCAGAATTGACGTAGTGGCAACAGTGCTACCAATTTCTGGAGTAGCACAAGTTCTTTGCAGCGATTGGATAGTTGTTTTAGCATATTTGCATTTGAAAAAACAGTTTTTGTTAATAACGCGCAGCTTAGAGAATCTAATAATTATTAGTAAAGGTCATTTTAGATTAGACAATTTCTCGTGCAAAGTTTTGGAACAATTCAAATTGTTTAGTCTAAAATTAAAAATTGTATTAAAGATTGTCTACCCTGAAAAAATTGTAAAAAAAATTGAACAGGTTCTATTTTCTTAACAATTTGTTTGTATTTTTTGTGTTTTATGATGAAAATGTTCTATAAAAATGTCATTAATCTGGATAATTTGTGGTTATGTATTAAAAGAGTTGAAAAATATTATTATGATTCTGAAAAGGATCTAAACTAATGATTGGAACTGAATTATTTCCATCTTTTAGAAAATAGACATTTATTACTTTTTATATTTATTGACATATGTTATATTATGATCAATATCAGCAAGTCTAATAAAAGGTCACAACAATTCTCCCTTCCTTATTACAAACTATTTTACAATAAAAGAGATAATCAGCGGTCACTGGGGTACCTGAGCTTTCTATTCCGATAATCATAGGTTTGTAGCTTTCTGGTAGGCCTGCCAACAATATGGTACCTATCCATTAGTCGCTTACTTTTAGACCAATGTTTGATAGCTTGTGAGCAGTGGTAATAATCGTGTTAACGTAATCTTCTACCGAATCACTGTTCTCTAGCGAAGTTGTGATTAAGATACGCAAAAGTCCGACACGTCTGGTTAAACCATTGTCCTGGAAAACACTAGCAAGGTTTTCCCATGCTTCCTTTGCAGTTTTGGTAGACTGAACATGAACGTAGTTCAACGGATCAACCAAAAGAATAACTTTGGATCGTACCTTTGCATCTACTGCAGTACCTGTTACCGAATCCCATAACTCTTGATGCTCCATGTATGTTTGAACTGCGAACTTCCAAGTATCGTAGTTTTCTCTTCCTCGAAGCTTTTCTATCGGCGGCAGCTGATATCCTAACATCGTGCAGTGAAGAAAAAATTAAAGTTCGTTCAAACTGGAACTTCTGGCACTACTTAAAATACCCAAAATGATTCTCAGAGACTTCAGAAGCGTTTGGAACGTCTGGGCCCATAACCTATTGTAAAACTTGTAGGATTTATGGTAAGAAGACGAGAGTTAAGGAAAAAAACTGTGTGACATTTATTATCCAATAATGACACTTGCACACATTAACTTAACTTCCATCAACTAACTCATTGGGTTAAAGCTAATCAAAAATCATTTAAAATTAATTTCAACAATGTCAGGTTATGTTTATTTTATTATCAGATCAAATCACTAAATAAATTGGAATAGTCTAAAATAGCTTAAAACAGTTGGCCAATATTTCACACAAGAAATCTATTCCGAATATTGTTCCAAAACTTGAACTAAATATTGCACAAGAAATTGTCTATTCTAAAATGACCTTTAAACAAAATAAAATTATGCAAATTACATAAACTATAGAAACGTCAAAATTGTATTATATTAACATAAAATTTTACCAATGCTGTCACCTCAGACTGCAGTTGAATTTCATGTATAATTAACCAACTAGTTGTATTTTATAAAAAATTGAATACAAAACGTTATAGATTTCAATATTTATTAGATTTAAAGTGACCGAATATATTGATTGGGATTTATGTTGTATCAGCTATAAACAGAGTTAATCTAAAAATCAATTCCCAATAGTAGAATAATAACCCAAGGACATTTTGATAATTGTTCGAAAAAAATTTATAACAGATTTCGAAAGATTGTTAAAATATGTATGAGGATTATTCAAAAAAAACATTTTTTGCTAATTATAGAAAAAAGTACAAAGCTAAAACAAATCATTTAAAGGACAAACAGTGTTTTTTGCTATATTTCCTTCTATAATTTCATTAATATTCTCATCAGTATTATGACCAAATTGTGACATTTTGAAATTAATGATGTAGAGTGAAAACAGCCCAGTATAATGTTGTTCTGATTGGTTGTGTTCAATATAATTACTTCAAATTAACTGATTTCATTGGATGTCTAATAGAGAAAAACATTTCCAATTTAATTACATTGTATTTAGCTTACTTTGTATAATAACAGGTAACGGTAGATGAATAAAAACCCAGTTATAATTTTGAACAAAAAGAAATTTTCATTATATCCTTCCACAGATATTAAATGGTTGATAATACCGAAGACAAACATAAGTTTAAGCAATGGAAGTAGAAACAGAAAATGTTAACATCGTGATCAATCAACATCGACTCAGCTTACAACATAAACGTTCCGAATTACCCGAAAGCAACTTGCGACACACTCAGTCACACAGATACGACAATGAAGGAAAGAAAAAGACGAAGAAAGCTATAGTAATTTCCCCAGTTATAACAGAAGACCAGGAGGATGGAAACGAAGACACATCGACAGCGAGAAAAATAGTGTCAAAAATCGATCACTTTACTACAGAAAACGGAGCTAGAAGTAGTAGATCGTCGAAAAAGAGTGAAAAATCTATTTATGCTTACGATAATAGTGCTTACGAGGGAAATGCTGATAAGAGGAGTATTTCTAGTAGAGCTGGTTCGTCTAGACAACCTAGTGTTCAAAGTTTAGAGTAAGTATAGTTTCCATAGTCTAATATCTTCATTAAGTGACGATGTTTTTTTTATTGACCAGCTTCTAAAGCACGAGCAGCTAGTTTCTTCTGAGTTGTCTTCAATTCGGTGTTTTTTCTTCTGTCTGTCTTTCTTTAAGTGGATCCCACCTCCACTATTTCCTTTATCTGTCTCTTGCCAGCCTGTTGAGGAATTCTTTACAGTTTTTTACCAGTCTAGACCCAGTTGTTGGATTACTAATAGCTTTAAGCAGAGCTTGGCTGTCAGGACCGTATTGAAGCAAATGGAAGAAATCATCTCCGGAAACCTTGCTGGACATTGGAGGCTATATAAGCTATCTTCTGGGCACAATAAGACTCCTGCCAATGAAAAGATGAGTCGTGTCGCTCTGAAGCTTTTCTGACAGATTATTGGTGTTCAATAAGCCTTGAGAGTCTGCTCTAATGTATAGCTTGATCATTTTAATAACTTTGTCCATCAATTTTCCTCTGTATTGAAATAATTTAAGTAGAAACATTTTATTCGAAAAATATAATTCACCAAAGTTTTTTATTTTCTAGGGTTGTTCGTGAACAGTACTGTTGTTATGCTAGAAGGACACAGTGTGAGAGGAAATTGTTAATAATAGTGATTATTTTGACAGTAGTGATAATAGTATTAGTTGTAGTTTTGGCTATAATAGCTAGTGATAGAAACAGTGATTTTAAAAGTTTGTTAAGAGCTTTTACTACGTAGCAAACTTGTAAATGTGCTATTGGTTTCAATATTTTGCTGTTTGTATGAAAGACTATTTGAAATTGTTAATAAAAGAAGTAATGAATGAATCACGAACACTGAGCTGGATCTTATAAACATCTAACCACACTTTCCACATAAATATTTGGTATATTAGGAAAAAACTAAACAGTATTAAAACTATCCGAACCACCATTTTCAGTCGATTAATCATCGCGAAAACGTCTACAAGCTTTAAACATCAATTTCCTATTGAAAGAAATTATTTTTACCATTTTTTGTCCATTTTTAATAATTCATACTTATAAAATTCAAACAATGTTAAATTAAAATAGAATAAATCGATATATACAAAATATTTATTCAAAGTACCACTCAAACGATGTATTATTGTCGTTATAGATAATTTTTTTGACGAGTTATCAATATAAATATAATGGGAAAATATTCATGAGTTACGTAAATTATAAGGAATTTGATGTTGAATCCTATAGTTGGGTAGAATGTTTTTTCAACGCTACCGAAAATTATATTCGAGTCAGAATAGAAACCTGCTCGAAAAAATTTATATTTAACTAAAAATTGCTGCATCAACCATTGAACTTAGTCAACTTTAGAGCTCTATAACTCGTTAACGAAGGGCGTAAAGCAAAGCGAGCACGAGCGAACAAGAGAGAGCAAGCATTCTGCATCAATAATTTTCTGGTGAGTACCGGCTAGCGAGCGAGCGAACGTTTGCTTGTTCGCATTCGAAAAAGATCGAAAAGAAGGCGGTACATCAAACACAATACTTGTTCGTGCTCGTTCAGTGTGGACGGGATTTTAATCTTCAAAAGCGCTCGCACATCGATCGCTTGCGCTTTGCTGTACGCAACTTTGCCGAGCCACCACGTGGAAAATTGTTATTTACATTTTAAATTAAATATTAATTTGGTTATTTGTAGGTATTTTTAGTGACCCAAATTTAAAATGGAATGGTCTAATGATACTGTGTTGCAATTTATAGACGGCTATCGCATTAGGCCGGTTTTATGGATAGTGCAGAAATTAAAAAGATCAGCACTAGCTAACAATAATTTTTCATGGTCAGCCATGTATACCACGCTCGCACTGCTCTCACAAAGTAGATGGATCAACTCTGAACTTGAATATATTCGCTCTGGTGTGGACGAGATATCAATATGTCGAGCAAAGATACACGAATGTTCGCTCGTGCTCGCTTTTTTGGTGAAAACACACCTAAGGAAAACATATTATATGATGTACTATAATTATTTTAAGTCTCTCTATCGTCTTCCATGTTTTTGGTAGTCAGGACACTCTGTATACGCCAAAATACCACAATAAAAGTATGTTTTTCTAAACTTATTATCACAGATCCCTCGTAACGTGTTTGAAGGACGTCTTGTCGATGTCTGTGTCAAAGTTTAGTGAACGTCTGGTGTGATGTTCTTATTTCCCATCTTCAGATGATGGGTTGAATACAGTTATTAGAACTTTGTACCGTATGCATTTTTTCCGGGCCTCGAATAGCCTGTTTGACCACTGTTTGTTTTGTGTCAACCGCTATATACAAAGATGTCAATAAAACAAACAAACATTTTAATATTATTGCTAGAAACTACTAAAATTACAATAAAATTTGAAAAACATTGTACTTATTATAAATAAAAAGTAAAAAATAAATTTGTACGTCTTCTTTTTTTATTGTATCACAAAAAAGTTCGGTGGTTTAACCTTGAATTTGTACATTGACATACGAAAGACTGTTTACATTTTCATTCTACATTTTTGTCCATTTTTTTGCCCCTTGCATATGAATTTATTTCAAAAACAGTTGTTATAACGACTAACTTATACCTGAGTGTTCGAATTATTGTGGTAAGTGAATATTATCACACCAGCTTTAATACAATAATAAATAACGTTCACCGTCATTTTAGCCACATTCTAATTAAACCATCAATCTACGACCTACGTGTTACTGAATGTTTTGATGTATTGCGTTTGTATATGAATGATGACGCATGGGAAAAGATCCACCGAACCAACTTGTATCAATAATTTAATGTGGCTGCATATGAAAATTGGTACAAAAATATTGAAGTTGGTCGGAATACTATTTTTACGAGGTTTCAGAAAGCAGCAAAAATTTAAATTTAGAAACAAAAAAATAGCAAACAGTTCCTTAAAAGCTTCTGCTGTAACTGTTATGACAAAGAGTAGAGTTTGTGAAGAG
The DNA here is from genome assembly GCA_949126875.1 of Lochmaea capreae. Lineage (NCBI taxonomy): Eukaryota > Metazoa > Arthropoda > Insecta > Coleoptera > Chrysomelidae > Lochmaea > Lochmaea capreae. Next base: position 27,397,355 of record OX421404.1, read on the forward strand.
CACACATTAGTAAAAATACAAATAAATGAGCACCTTTTAAGAATTTCGTAGTACAACCTTTTGATATGTAAGTGGTAAAAAAAAAACAGCACGGATACTGGAGGTATCATTTGCTCGATTCAAAAATTTCAGTCAACTTTTTACAAACAAACCCGAATTTTCAAATAATGGTTTTAACTACGCGTAACAGAAAAAAAAATGTCTACTATTTTTTTTTTGTTCAAGACAAACTATCAAATGTCCAACCTATAAATTTCGATTATCTGTAAATATATACCTAGTGTCGCAAACATTTTAGATTTGTAGGTTCCACTGAAAAGAAATTCTGTTTCTCAAGATACTATTTTCAACTTCAGTAAATGATTTGTTTGCTATTGGTTTCGAAAGATTTGTTTTGATATTAAAGGTCAAATTTTATCGTTAATATTAAAATTAGATGAAGAAGGAATTTACCAATAATAAAGTGTTATACAGGATGAATAAATTGGAACAATACTTTGTACTTCTCCTCAAAGAAGAAGAAATAGGTTTTATAAAACCATTTTGCATTTTTTAAATTGAAAAGAACGATCGAAAATACAAGTCAGAACATTTATTTGATACATATTTTTGAAAACCAAAATACACAGCAGCTTTAGACCATAAACATATCAATAAAAGGCAGATAGTAGGCACAAACTGATCATGTAGGTAATAAACTGAAAACGGCAATAAACCGGTGGCGGACAGATTATTTAATGTGTAGCGTCAGGGCATAAAAATAACATCATTATTAACTCACTTACTTTTATTATTGAATTAAAAGAATTATAAACCATTCGTGAATGTCTGTAAAATATTTTTTTTATGGTATTTCGGAGTTATAAACTTCAGGACAATTAATAAGCTATATGGACCTGGACAACAAAGGTATTCTACTATACTTCAATAAATATCAAGTATTTAGCTGGACAGCTGGATTCAGAACTACTGTAAGAAACCCCGCCTCTTCTCCTTCCAATATAAGAGGCTGTACATTCTGATTTCTCTACGAATTTATTTCATTTTGAATAGTTATGGGCTTGAACACTACTCGGATATCGACTGTTGTTTACTGACTGTCTGACGCTAATTAAGGACCGCCCACAGTTGAGACTACGGACTGGTGGGCAGCCCTACTTTACTTATTGTGACCGCAGAATTACCCAAACTTGCTAGAACCACCCAGTATAGTTATACATAGATTTTCATACTTATATACTTATCATTTTCAGCACATTTATGCTATTTAAACACGTAATCAAGTTCTCTATTCTTTTTTTTAAATTGGATGTACAATTTACAATAAAAAAACTTTTGGAACTGTACCATTAAGACAAGTTTTAAACAACATCCTGTAGAATAATTAATGACAGTTGGATACGATCCGAGCGAAGACAGTTAAACAAATGTTATCAATTTTATAGAAGTTGAAAACGAGCTGTGGCTGCGGTTAGTAGTATCTTTAAAGTTTTCCGGATTTACTACAAGTATTCGGTGGACAGCCAGTGGTTAAAGACTGTTTTAGTAAAGTGGCCAAACAGGTATGGAATATTTAATTTTGAAATTAAATGTAGATTTGCATTATGGGATTTTAATGTTACTGTAGTAACATTGGAAGTGGAAAAATAAACTTTAATTATAAAGAATATTTCCGCAGTTTTTAGATTGTGCATATTAAAGTGGTTTAAAATATATTTTAAGTGTCTAAAAATAGTTTTTCTGTTTGTTTTGGTAGCAGCGAATAAGCAAGAATTGCAGTCTAAAGTTTTGGCTCGCTGGTCAGTTACATAAAAAATATTAGGTGTAATGGGAGATGAATGTATACGTTTAAAATGATACATTCATTTTTAAAAATGTTTAAATTATAGACCATTCCATAATGCCGTCACTGACAGGTCGGCCATGTTGTTCCGGGTCCTCTCATGTCTATTTCATTGTTTACTGGTATGGTAAACAACGGTTTAATTTTTGCTTCCTTTTGTTTCTTGAAGTCTGTATTATTTAAAGTTATTTATGTATGAAAAAATAATGATTTGGTAACAATTTTTCACAAAACTTTTTCCCAAAAAATCTTTATCATTCCTATTTCTGTTTGGCGCATAAAACTTAATACAAATAGTCTTAGAACTAATAGAATATTATTAAAATTTAACTTGAAAATGTATATTGATTACGTGTCCTGGTTTGATCCTTTTCTCATGTGGTGCGCAGTAGGTACACAGTGAAAATAAAATCGATATACTTTGGCCATCATTTTTTACAACCATAAAAGTTCTATTACTGACTTATTGGACACTAATTTTAGAAAATCACCGAAAATATTTCTCTAATTCGAAAGGTTAGTTCAGTGTGTATATAAATAAAATATATTTATTGATATTTTATGGACGACATAACCAAACATTTCACTATAAAAAATTTATTTTGTATCTATAATTTAATTATTATTACTTGAAAAAAAAGGTGAGTAGAAACGTTAAATTATGGTTGTAGGTAACTACTTGGGTTTAAATGGCCATTTAGAAGGTCAATCTTTGAACTCTACTGGACTTTTTCTTTGTCTTTTGTCGATATTTCAAGTAAAAGTGACGTGACGTCATGTGACAGTTGGTTGTCAGACAGACTTTGTAAAACAATGTCAGTGTATCTATATATATTCTATTTGAATAATAAAAATTTACAAATAATACATGGCGCAGTCAGTAAACTGTCATTACATTGAATTAAATAATTTTTAAAATATCAGACGACGAAAAAAGCAATCAACTGAGGAGTTATGTGATTCAAGAGAAACATTAGATTAAGTTACATCGTTAGAACAGCCGAAAATCGAGAAAAGTATACCTTATCTCTTCCCCTCCGCATTGCACACTACAATACGATAGCATTTTAGGTAATTTTAGTCTAACTATCATCCGCTGCTCACTAGTACCACACATGAGGACCCAGAACAATATGGTCAGCCTATCAGTGACGTCATTCTGGAATGGTCTACACAGATTATACCTCTATAGATTTTAACCTAAAAAAGCTTTTTTTTTCAATTAATAAGTCAACCATAAGACTTAAAAATATTTTGTGTGGATATATCATTGCGTTTGAAGTAGGTGTATCTTATAACCAATCAAAATTTCTTTCCTTTTCTGTTCCAGATGTAATCTGCATTAAATTCTGAATAATAATGAAAAACTTGGTAAAATGCTTGGCGGTATTTGCTGTTCTAAAAGCGATCTATGCAATGAATCCGGAACCACCAGCTAGCTTCTGTGGATATAAAGTAAGTTTTATAAAATTTCGTATTCCAAATGTCAAATAGATGAAAAATAAATGCAAAATTGAGGTTATGTGAGTAAAAAATTAAAAATGGATAAGCTAATGGATGATTCCAGTAGTCCATTCAGTATTGCCACTACACAACTTTCAGGTCTAAAACGACTGACACTTTTTAAGGCCTTTCTGGATACGATTCAAAGTCGAGACAGAAATAATTTTTTATTTCGAAGGTTTCTAGATGTTCCCGAATATCTGAACCGGGCTATTAATGTTGTTATTGAAAAAAATTAAATAACCTATAGGGGACTTACATTTTTACGTTTGCTGCATGGACGAAATCTGTCAATTTAATGTCACACGTCTTGTTTTTGACATTTGAAATTAACTTCGATTTCGTTCTTTCTCGAACGTGTATCTAATCTGAGTGCGTAAATTGGAGTAATTTGTGATCTAATCTAGTATATTTTGTGGCTAATTCTTGTCTTAGCTTGTTTTACATAGTTTTTAAATGTCAAAAACAAGACATCTGACATTGAATGACAGGTTTTGTCCATGCAGCAAACACGTAAATATTCAAGTCCCCTAGGATATTTTAATTTTTCAGTAACAACACTAATAGCCCGATTCAGATATTCGGGAACATCTAGAAATCATTTAAATCAAAAATTAGTTCTGTTTCGACTTTGAATCGTACCCAAAAAGGCCTAGAAAATGTCAGACGTTTTAAACCTGAAAATTGTGTAGTGGCAATGCTGCTGGAATCATCTATTCAATAAATACGGTAGAAATGTAAACTGAACCAGTTTAATGACCATAAATATCAATAACGTCATTTTTAGTCATGTCACCCTATAAAAGGTGGAGACTTCATCAACGTCCATATTGTTCCTCATACTCATGATGATGTTGGCTGGTTAAAAACAGTTGATCAGTACTATTTCGGCAGTAAGTTAAAGCTATATTCAGTAAATTGAAAGGAAACTACTTAATAATCATTTTCAGGTAAAACTAATATTCAAAATGCCGGTGTTGAATATATTTTGGATTCAGTTATGGATTCTTTGCGAAAGGATAAAAATAGAAGGTAAAAATTTGATCAAATAGGGTAATTATATCATAGACAATACTACTATTATTGTCTTGTCAACAACAATACAAAGGTTAGCAATAAAATAGATCAATGGTATTTAAAATTCAATCATGGCTGTCACTCTCTCAAGGTCGCATTCTACTAAAGCGCGCTGATTTGGCTCCAAGTGACTTCTTATTCCCTGCGCGACAAATGTTTTCGACGACCAAAACAGTTCTAGCTAACAAAATAGATATTTATATTGATATTTAAGAAAAATTTAACTTTTTTAGATTCATCTATGTGGAAACTGCGTTCTTTTGGAAATGGTGGATAAAACAGCACGATATTGTAAAAGCACATGTAAGACAATTCGTTAATAACGGCCAATTGGAATTTATAAGTGGAGGATGGAGTATGAACGACGAAGCTGCTACACATTATCACTCTATTATCGATCAGATGACTTGGGGATTACGGTAGGTTGAAAACTGATCAATTTGCCATGTCTTATGCAAACGAATAGTTACTGCTCATCAAACGTAGAAATATACATCGAATTATTAATCATAGTGAACTTAATATTGATTAAAACAAAGTTTAACTCAACTATTAGATTAGAAATGGAGTGGCTCTTTGTCCAATCCCACTGCGACCTTTGCAGATCTATTGTGGTCTTTCCTATTTTTAGAGCTCGATATCTAGCTTTATTCTTTTTGCTAGACCTATTAGCCTGGATACGGCCTCCCTTGCGTAGCTCTCTGCTCTTGGTTTTTCTTCTCCGAATAGGTGAAACCACACCCTTACTAGGCATTCGCACGCACAGAGTATGTGCTCGACGGTCTCGCCTTCTTCCTGGCAAAACCTCCAGAGGCTGTCATCTGCTAGGCATACAATGTCCGATCAGCATTCCCACCATCATCCTTGTCGTTTCTTGACATTTACATAGTAGGTCGCGTGACAGTTTGGCCGAATGGCTTTTAAGGAATAGTTATGCCACCAGTCCAACGCTTGGTTGTTTATCCATTGGTGATCCTGGCATCAATCGCTCCCTTCTTGGCAAATTCATCGGCCTTTTCATTGCCTTTTATTCCTTGGTGACCTGACACCCAGGCTAGGGTCACTCCTATTATGATTACCTAGTCTGTCGAGTGCCTTGCGACAATCCCACACCAGATTTGACATTAACCGATATGAGCTTATCGCCTTTAGTGCTACTTGGCTGTCGGAGTGACGATTCTATACTTTTACTGACTGTACTCTGCGATCTTTACTAGTCAATATACCTCTAACAACTGATGAATTCAGCCGCTGTCTATTGCGCACTAGTGGTTATGGCCATACTACTACTACTACGTTCGACAAGCATCCTTCTGACAGTTATTTTTTCTCTCCTTGTTGGTTTTCATATAATTTTGGTTGCAGTAAGTTGAATGATTCTTTTGGAGAATGTGGAAGGCCAAAAATGGGTTGGCAGATCGATCCGTTTGGGCATAGTAGAGAAATGGCTTCGATTTTTGCTCAGCTGGGATTCGACGGTTTGTTATTTGGACGAATGGATTATGAAGAAAAAAGTGAAAGACTTGAGACTAAAACAGCTGAGATGGTTTGGAGGACAAGTCAAAATTTAGGTAATTTTTTTTGTAATTAAAATTTTTCACTATGAAAATTATTAAAAACATATCATTTCAGGATCGAAATCTGACCTATTCACTGGAGCCATGTTTAATGTCTATTCACCACCCAGAGGATTTTGTTTTGATTTATTATGTTCAGACGAACCTATCATCGATGATAAAAAAAGCCCAGACTATAACGTTGATAAGAGAGTAAGAAATACAAATTTTCATTAAATTTAAAACTGATTATTTCAACTTAGTGACAATAAACGACTTATAAAACAATGCTAATGTGAAGAATCCCTCTAATATGGGTGCTGGCACATGAGGGGATTGTAGGTAATGAAATGGGTGACCAGTTTGCTAAAGATGGCTCTAAAGGAGACTTCATAGATCCGGAACCGTTTGCAAAAGAGGAGAAATCGGGTACTGGCTAGATAGGCAACACCAACTCAAATGGAGGTCAACACAAGGGCACCCCCATACAAAGATTTTACCGGGCCTAGGCCTAAATCCATCACTGTATAGTACGGAGTCCCGCAATACAGTACTATTTATTATAGTACGGTTGGAAACCCTAGTCTAGGTAGACTACGAGCAAGATATATAGTGATTCAGAACGCTCCGTCTGTCATTAAAACGTGCAGTAAGGCTAGAAGGATCTACTCTAGAAGGAGAGCCGCAGTGTATATTATGCCGCTGCAATACAGAGCCGGATTTAACTGTAATGTTTGCTCAGACGTCATTGTGATGGACTAAATTTTATCTTTGCTTCATCTCAAGCTTGTTCGTACTACAGTTATCGGTCACTAGACAATTATTTTATATTCTTCATCAACTGAAATACAACCAAAATAAACCTATAATTTTCACTCCCAAATCTTAACAAAACTTCTTCGTTTAAATTTTCTATTAAAAACTTCATTAGGTAGACCAATTTCTTGCCTACATTACCACCCAACGCTTATACTACGACTCGAATAATTTGATAGTAACCATGGGCGGAGATTTCAATTATCAAGACGCTGCAATTTGGTTCAAAAATCTCGACAAATTAATAAGGTTTGTATTTGATTTATTTTTTCTTTTTGCTTTAGGTTAACGAATTCTTTGAGGTGATAGATAATATAACCAAAGCGTATGATACTAACAATATTATTATTACTATGGGTGAAGATTTTAATTATCAAGATGCACACGTTTGGTTCAAAAATATTGACAAACTTATCGCGTAAGTAGGTTGAGTATAACACTTTTGCGATCACGATCATGGTAGCGATATCACGGGCGATTACAGCCAACATATCACGGTTAGAATTGAGTGCTGTTAACGCGCGATCAAATCCGACAAGTTTAATCTGGTGGCTACTGCATATGAAGCAAACGCTTGTTCTCAAAAATATAATGGCGCCAGTGTGAACCGGTTCATAATAGGTTTGTTCATAGCGCAATCACAAACAGTGAATTAAGACCGTTCACAGAGCATGAGCCGCCCAATTTCCAACCCTTTGCGATCCCTCTACGAACAATCCTATTAAGTCTCCTTCAGCAACGTTTGGCAGTATATACTCGCGTCGTGATCGTTGTCGCACCAGTATGTAATGCATAATATTTTTTTTCGTACACTGCATGACAATCATAACATTTAGAGCCGATAGTATAAGCTGTAGTTACCATTAAAACAATTTTGATAGATCTAGCATCTCCATGATGATGTCTTACATTAAAAATTTCTCGAAAATATGAAGTTGAAATATGTAATTAATATTTCCAGTTACGCTAACGCTAGACAAGAGGAGGGTTCGAAGTATAATTTACTGTATTCCACTCCCTCGTGTTATGTAAAAGCTATATACGATCAAACAAAAGGAAAGAAGAGCTGGTTTAAGAAACAAGATGATTTCTTCCCGTACGCTTCCGATCCACACGCCTTTTGGACCGGGTATTTCACATCCAGACCGACAATCAAAAGGTTCGAACGAGAGGGTAACAACTTCTTACAAGTAAGTAATTGAAAAAATTTTTTTGAAGATATCCATACATATAGAATGCTCTGTCCCCAATTACTGATCAGCCCAAACCGCTTATCATAGGGACCTAAACCTTAATGGGTGTGTTCTTTTTATTTCGTAGGCTTCCGATAAGAAATAATTTTCAGAAATTCTACCTCTAAGGGTGTGAAAAATGTTGGCAAAGTTTGTATGGGACAACGTGTTTCGTATTTCTTTGAAACCCATCGCCTAGCGAAGTTAAAAAGGGGTAGAAAGTTATTTTGGGGATGACTTAATTGCATCGAAGTTGATATAAATACTCCTTGATGCTTTTGATTTAAATTACATTTTATTTTGGAACATTTAACTTTCTTAAAAGCTTGGTGCAACTTAATAATGCTATTCATACACTAATTAAAAATCCAATCCTATTAGAACCATTTATTTCGACTTTCACGAGGAAGAAGTCGCTGGCAAAAGTTAGTTGTTCTACAAAAATAATGTTAACTGACAAATGTTTAGCACATTATAATCTACTTGGTTTGTAATTATATTTGTAATTTTTCTAGGTATGTAAACAACTGTATGCATTAGCTGACTTGGATCCAATTGATAGAGTAGATCTAAATGTCCTTAGGGAAGCAATGGGGGTTATGCAACACCACGATGCTATAACAGGTACTGAAAAGCAGCATGTTGCCAATGATTACGCAAGAATATTATCGGAAGGATTTAAAGAATGCGAATGGATCACTGCAATGGCTTTAAGGTACAAAATAGCTTTTCAAAAACAAAAACACTTTTCGTTAGAGTTGGTGAAACTGAAATACATCTGACTACAGTGGAATCGCCAAATTGTTATAATATTATATATAATATTACATCGCGTCTGCGGTGCCAGAGCGAATACCAATAATCATGTTGAAATCATGTGGAATATCAGTGGAGTATAGAGGTATTGGCCAAAAACCACGATAAAAAAGATCATACACCTCATTCGGAACCTCATTAGGTGGTGTGGAAGACCGGAATCCTCATTTTTCCATTCCAACACACCTCCACTCATGCATATCTCCATAACTGCGCTATTCAGCAGCACATTGTATGAGCTGTAGCGCAAAATCCTGACGGTAGATTTTTTTGTACCCATGAGCTTTTTTGTTCGGGATGATGAGAACTACCTTTTCCACAAAAAATTATATCTCGGGACTGAAACCATTTCTCCTTTGTGGCTATTCCTGCTTTGATAACTCATGAAAATTGAGAAAAACTTTCCATTTTAACTAAGGTGTGGAGAACACTAAAACTGTGAATGGCACTGGGGCGGGAGCATACTCCAAAAAACCAGGTGACAGCTATAGTTAAGCACTGGGAAACTACACGTCTGTATATCAGGCAATCTTGCAATGCGCGAGAGAAAACAACAGGAGAGCTGCCGAAGGCAAGCAGATCCATATCATGTCAGATAGTCCTTAAGGCAATCTCAAGCCAGAAAGTGACCTCTAGACTAGTATGGGATTGGATCGAAGAACTGAAGACGTTAGCCAAACGGAATAACATCAAGCTGACACCCAGCTAAGAACTTGTACAAACTGGTCCAGGGAACAAAGGTGCTGGACTGGGTGCTATGAGAACGCACGAGCAAAAATACAATAAGTCATTAGGCTGCAGCAACCTCACACCATTACATATGGTGGTGGAGAGTGTTGCAGAAAGAACAAGATACAGACTAAGTAGAGAGGGAATCATTAAAAAAAAAACCACCTCTTCACTTCTTAGAAATCGGACAGCCTGGGACATGCCACAAGATGGTATGATGAAAAAGTATAATTTTTCAAAGAAATTCGTTACGGAATTTAGCAACAAGAAGGAATGGGATCCAAATACCATTTCCAGACTTGGAAAGAATGCCATTCAATGGTACACAGACGGCTCAAAAGCAATAGAAGGAACTGGGATAGGAGTGTACGGGCCAGGAACCAAACACTCTGAAAGCTTGGGAAAAACCCCAAGTATCTTTCAAGCGGAAATTCACGCAATAAGAAAGTGTGCCCAGTTCAATATTGACAAAGGATATAGAAGGCAAAGAATTATCATAATGTCTGGTAGTCAAGCAGCCATTAAAGCGCTGAGTTCTTGTGTAATCAGTTCCAAAATGGTGTGGGAATGCCTAGGCAAACTTAATGAACTAGGCGAGAACAATATAGTCACCTTACTGTGGATTCCAGGACACACTGGAATAGAAGGAAACGAAATAGCAGATGAACTAGCGAAGAGGGGGACTGAAATACCCTTTTGGGGGCCGGAACCCTTTTGCGGAATCAGCTCCAATATAATATTGGAAGAAATAGGTAAAGCCGAAGAAAAGAGAAGATCTGACAATTGGAAAGATCTAGTAGGGCTTAGGCAATCAAAGATTCTTCTGGGTGACTACAACCTGTTGAGATCAAATGAATGCATAAGTCAAAGCAAAACTGCACTAAGAGTTTTAACAGGAATCTTAACGGGACATTGTCGCCTGAATGGGCACCTTAAAAAGCTCAAAATAGTGGAGGAAGAAGATTGTAGGTTTTGTGGAATGGAAGAAGAATCCTCCATCCACATACTTGCGAACTGCACCGTATTTCAGAATCCTAGGGCACAGTACCATGGGAGACTACTGGATAGAAGAGGGTCAGTTACCTAAGTTGAGGCCTGCAGATATCCTAAAATTCCTCCGGGAAATAGGACTAAAGGAGCTACTAGTATCTGAGACTCTCCTCAGAAACTAAGTAGAAGTAAGGGGGCACAATAGATCTTTTAGATCTCAGTGAATGTTACCCCAAAATACATACATACATACATACATAGGCTGCAGTGTATCGGAGACTTGTCAGACGGGATCGGAAAAAAAAAGGTGTGGAGAACGACAAATGACCAACATCCTTCGCAAATCATAAAACAATTCCAATGTTGTCAGATTTTTAAGCTGAGTGAACGTCATCAATGTATTTTTGTTTTCAGTAAAATAGCTGCACCTCAAGTAGAAAAATCCGAAGGAAGAGATCCAGTACCAGCGATTCCCTTCACTACATGTCCATTGGCTAATATTAGTCAATGCGCTTTTACGGAAACAAACAATAATTTCGTGGTGACAGTGTATAATCCTTTAAGTAGATCTGTGAATAAATTCATTCGAATACCAATTACTGGAGATAAATATACAGTACAGGATCCAAAAGGTAATGTTTATCAAGCCTAACCAAAATGCTAAAGCCTCAATTGTATATCTTTTTGTAGGTACTGGTTTGGATACTCAAATAATTCCAATTTCCCAGGCAATCCTTAATATACCAGGTAGGAAGAGTTCGGCAGTAAACGAGTTGATATTCCAAGCTGTAGATGTACCACCTCTTGGGTTCAAGTCATATTTTATACAAAGAATTGAAAGCAATGATATACCAAAAGTACAACCGATTAAAAATGATAAATCAGGGGTGAGTAACATGTATTCAAACTATAGTTTTCTAAACTAGAAAATCAACTGGATTGTAAAGTAAAGTTGGGACTAGGCTTTTCTGGTAATGCTGAAGAGTTATGGGCAAAACCTGGGGACGTGACACCGGAGAATAAGCGTGTGAACATCATCATTCCATCTAGGGAACAGGTGATGCACCAGGTAATAATTCTGGAGAAATCATCTGGTTCACTCGCGATGGTTCCAAAAAAAAAATTGGGGCTGGTATTAAAGGACCTAGAAAGAGAGCCTTGGCCGATATGCGACCGTGTTTCAAGCAGAGACGATTGCCGCTATAGCTTTTATTGATGAAAACATCAGAAGAGGATATACCAGACAAAACCCAACAACTAGGTCTAGACTGGTAAAAAACTGTAAAGAATCCCTCAATAGGAAGGCAAGAGACAACAAAGTGTCTCTAATATGGGTAACGACACATGATAGGATTGCAGGTAATGAAATGGCAGATCGGTTAGCTAAAGAAGGCTCTAAAGAAGACTTCATAGGTCCGCATAAGAGGGGAAATCGGGAACTGGCTAGATAGGGAACACCAACTCAAATGGAGATCGACACAAGGGCACCTCCATACAAAGAGTTAACTGAAAAAGGTAGACAAGGAACTCTCAACCAGGCTGTTGAATCTGAGTAAGAGACATTTGAAGACCGGTGACAAAACATCTGCACAAAATGGTTATAGTGAACCTATGTGCAGGAAATGTGAACTCTATGATGAAACACCTACTCACATGCTCTGCTTCTGCGAGAACTTACATGGACTCAGACGGAAGCACTTTGAAGAGGAAATAATACAAACATTGCAGCTACTGAAAATCCCTCCAGTCAAACTAGTGGCCTACATAGAAGACACAAAGCTTCTGGAATCGAGGGAAATGGTACAAAGATTCAGTTCAAGTCTCTGGGCTGTTGAGCACAACCCAATCGAATGAATGAAGGTACCAGGTACAAGGATCATGTATGTATGTATGTATGTATGTATGTATTTTGGGGTAACATTCACTGAGACCTAAAAGATCTATTGTGCCCCCTTACTTCTACTTAGTTTCTGAGGAGAGTCTCAGATACTAGTAGCTCCTTTAGTCCTATTTCCCGGAGGAATTTTAGGATATCCGCAGGCCTCAACTTAAGTAACTGTCCCTCTTCTATCCAGTAGTCTCCCAGGTACTGTGCCCTAGGATTCTGAAATACTGTGCAGTTCGCAAGTATGTGGATGGAGGTTTCTTCTTCCATTCCACAAAATCTACAATCTTCTTCCTCCACTATTTTGAGCTTTTTAAGGTGTCCATTCAGGCGACAATGTCCCGTTAGGATTCCTGTTAAAACTCTTAGTGCAGTTTTGCTTTGACTTATGCATTCATTTGATCTCAACAGGTTGTAGTCACCCAGAAGAATCTTTGATTGCCTAAGCCCTACTAGATCTTTCCAATTGTCAGATCTTCTCTTTTCTTCGGCTTTACCTATTTCTTCCAATATTACATTGGAGCTGATTCCGCAAAAAGGTTCCGGCCCCCAAAAGGGTATTTCACTCCCCCTCTTTGCTAGTTCATCTGCTATTTCGTTTCCTTCTATTCCAGTGTGTCCTGGAATCCACAGTAAGGTGACTATATTGTTCTCGCCTAGTTCATTAAGTTTGCCTAGGCATTCCCACACCATTTTGGAACTGATTACACAGGAACTCAGCGCTTTAATGGCTGCTTGACTATCAGACATTATGATAATCCTTTGCCTTCTATATCCTTTGTCAATATTATTATATCATATTAAATATTTATATTTTTTCAGGAAGCAGAGTTCGACATCGATCCTAGCACTGGCTTAATCACCCAAATAACAACTAACGGTAGAACTGTAGATTTTGCTCAAGAATTTCTCTATTACAAAGGATTTGTTGGAGACAATACTAAATTTATAAATAGATCGTCAGGAGCGTATATATTTAGACCGTACGGAAGCACTTTCAAAGTAGCTACCAGAGCAGAGTTTAAAGTATATAAAGGACCTCTTGTGTCTGAAGTTCATCAAAAATTTAACGACTGGATAAGCCAAATCATTAGAGTGTATGAAGGGGAACATTTTATCGAGTTCGATTGGCTGGTTGGACCCATACCAATTGAGTAAGTAAAATCCGGGTCAAAAGGATCATGTACATTTAAATAAATATAAATATTGTAGTGATGCGCATGGTAAAGAGATAATCACAAGGTATAGAACTTCAATCAAATCAAATTCGACATTCTACACGGATTCTAATGGTCGTGAGACGATCATGCGGATCAGAAATTTCAGACCGACGTGGAATTTACGACTACAAGAAGAAGTATCGGGAAATTATTATCCAGTAACTACAAAGATATCGATTAAAGATGAAGATTTGCAGGTAGGAATTTTAACTGACAGAGCAGAAGGAGGCAGTAGTTTAAAAGATGGAGAAATTGAACTTATGGTAAGTTTTTTTTAATATTAAGTGGATGAATTTTAAGTATACTCTTTTTTAGATTCACAGAAACTGTTTACATGACGATGCTTTTGGTGTGGGTGAAGCTTTAAATGAAACAGCGTTTGGCAAAGGTTTAGTTGCCAGAGGAACTCACTACGTTACTTTGGGAAGTGTTGATAAAAATTCAGATGGTAAGTTTCTTCTATTTGTCTACTTTTTACATTTATTGTTTATTAAAAAATCGAAGAAAAAAATAAACGTTTATAAAAAAATCTATACTACGCCTATGTCTGAATCTGACATTATAAGATGTGATCTAATGAGCGTCGGTGGTTCAGTGGTAAAATCATGGAGACTATATAAAGAGATCGAACTAAATATGTATTTCAATTTTTGGTAATGGTAGAGGGCGTCAGTGCCCTTATGATCCCACGCATCACTTGGGTGATTGGTTACTGGTCTCGACTTGCTGAAAAGGCGAAGAAAACACGTAAAAGTTGCAGCAAATGCAAGAATCCTGTGTGTGACCAGCACACTAAACCAGCACCTACAGTTTGCAATAATTGTCGATAATTTTAAAAAAAGTATTGTTTTTTTATAGCAAGTATTCAATTTTTATTTAGTGTTATTTTTAAAAACATTTTTCGCGTCGTGTTACACGATTTTCAAATAAAAATATATATAAAAATCTACTCATTTACCTTCAGGATAATAGCGAGTACCCTGGTACCCTGGTAGACTGAAGATGTGGTATATAAAAATAACAATCAACATGACGACATACAAAAAAATGTCTTCCAGAGATGTCTTCTTGAAGTACAAATGAATTGCTCTAGCAGAGAAAAAAGTATGTAAATTTAAAATTGAAATAGTACCCGGGTACTCGATGTGGTATCATAAGGGTTTACCATACCAAAAACATCAGACAGCAGAACAATAACAGCCAATCATTAGCTTTGCATACACTTTCAGTTCATGGTATTTTATTGGTTGCTAGCTCATTTGACAGTATGTTAGGTAAGTGAGGTTAGGGAACAGAAAGGAAACATTTTATGAGTAAGAAATCCGTTTTTCCCCCGTCTTAAAAAATATCGAAAACTGTCGATCGTTTGGTGGTGAAATAATCAGTTCCATATGAGAACAAGAAAAAAAAGTTCGTAAACGCTTTGCAGAGGATAGAAGAAGAATAATGGTCACAGGTGGAGGCGCACATAACAGAAACAAAGTCACAAGATATATATGATATATTCGACAAATCACAACATGAGCAGTCTAACCTCAATTATAATTAAGCCGTCAAAATCGGTGGCTCAACATTAAGCTAAGTTTAATATATTATTCGGGTCGGTGCAATCGAATTTCCAAAATAAGCCAAGCTTAAAATTAAGCAAGGTTTAAAAGCTTGCGGTGGAAACGGGCATAAGTGTTTGAATGAAAAAGTTGGAGAATCAAAAAGACAACTAAGTATATTCTAAAGCCGATTATAAAATAAATTCAATAAATAAAAAATTCCATGACAGAAATATGCAATTTTTAACAATACACACCTTGCCCGTTTTCAATTTTTAACAATTTTGGTTCGTATTTTTAGTTTTTATCATTCACTATAACACTAATGCCCGGTTGCAAGAACGCTTATTAAAAATGATGAATGATTAACGGCTAATCAATGAAATAATAACTCGTTAATTCTTCAAATCAACCATCATTTACACAATCAAAATGCAACGGATAGGTACCTGCAGTGATGAACAATTAATCGACCATTATTTTTTTCGTGAAACCGGGTTCCCATTGATGGTTCATAATTTTTTAATCAACCATCACATGATGAGAGATTTGATTAGCGTTCTTGCAACCGGGCATAAGTAATGTCAGGTATTGTTTACCATTTGGCTACTGTCATTTATAAAAACTAACAGCCAGTTTCACAGTCGGTGGTAAACTCTTAGGGTTAAGTGACCATAACCGAGACACTAACCAATAGAACTGGTTTCACAATCATCATTTAACTAATGGTCAGATAACTTATGAAATTGTATTAACTTTTGTTGCGTTGGTATGAAAACGATCGATAGTATGGCGTTCTGTGTCAAATGAATAAAAAAAGGAGACCTTTGGAGGTTATGTTTTTATACTGAAACTACCAACGTGCAGAAAAAGCATCGTCTTTGTAATCAAGGAGAATTTCAATGAAAAAAATATTTTTTCAACTCTTGATAAATTGATAAAACTTACCTTACTGTTGGATGGGAAATAGCCTCCTCAATTTCTTCCAACCGACTTTCTTTCCTCCTGCAGGACAAACGAAATCTGGAGACAAAATCGTGATTGTCGAATTCTTCGAAATAATCACGTCTTGAACGAATAATTTTTGGCCGTGGCTTCTAATAGTTTGTAATTAAAAATAACAATGTATAGTCTAAAAATTTGACAGTTGATGTAGTTGACAACCATAAATTAGGTTAGATTTCCTTGGTTAGCACAGTTACCCGTACTTTGGGTTGCAGTTAAATATTTTAATAGTTAACCTACACTTTTCCCTTGACCACATATTGTGAAACCCAAATTTTTTCGTAACCAATGGTTACTTCTTAACCATGAGGTAACCTAATATCGTGAAACTGGCTGTAAGGTTACATATTTGGATGGTATCGTATTTGCAATGCACGACGCCGCGGTGAATAGACAAACTACTTAGGTAAATAGACGATTTTGAGGACTGGTTTTGTTAATTTTTCCGTATGAGTTAGTCATTCTTATTTAGTCTCCATGGGTAGAATGCTCCACGCCCACGCTCCACGCCACGCGGCCCGAGTTCGATTCCCGGCCGACGTATCAATTTTTTTTATTTTTTAGGAAAATCAGCATCTGCTCAAGAAAGAAAATTGGTTCAAGAAAAACTATTATCAACATGGACGTTTGTTTCTGGAACGGAAAATTTATCTTTCCAACAGTATAAATCGAAATATATTATGGAGGTAAAGTAAAAATATTTTTATAAAAACAATTTACAAAATTTGGTATTTTTTTGTTCTTAGTTTGCAGGACTAAAACGTGGTTTGCCCGATAATGTACAAATTTTGACTCTTGAACCTTGGAAAGCAGACACGTTTTTATTAAGACTGGAGCACGTGATTGAAATAAATGAAGATACAAATTTGTCTGCACCAGTAACAGTTGATTTGAAAGTAAGAATTTTTACACCACTCTATTCTTATTTACTTATCACAAGAATTAACAAGTTTTTGACCTATAGACCTTTCCAGAACACCTGACTTTGCAGGTCGGCCATATTGGGCTGGGTCCCCCGATTAGTTTGTGTGTTTTGACATGTGGTGTAAGTCAGTCGGTTGTCAGACAGACTTTTTGTACACCAATGTAATATATATTTTAATTACTAGACCACCAATCAGATTTTCTTTCATTGTAGGACTTATTTGAACCTTTCGAAATATCAAACTTACAAGAAACTACTCTGGGTGCTAACCAATGGCTAGCCGATAACCACCGACTTCAATTTAACGTTAGTTCAAATCTTGAAGATTTGTGGGAAAATGAACAAGCTTCTAATTATCAAAAATGGGCACAAAACAAATGGAAAGCAAATTTGAAAGAACGAATTATTGTTAAACAAACTAATCAAGTAGACGATGTGGATAATTTGAAAATTTTGTTGAATCCTATGCAGATACGTACATTTATTTTGAATGTTACCAGATAATTGGATTGAATAAAAACGTTTATATATTTTATACTGTGTTTTATTTATTCTACAATGATTTAGGAATAAATACCTATCTTGAAATCATTTGAGGTGTGTATCATGAAGACCTAAACGGTAGGATGTCATTAGTGGTCATTCAAAGTTGTTTAGGCGATCTTCGATGGTACATTTCTTGGTTGATAAAAGGCTAAGACCAAGGTGGAAAAAATGTTAACCGCGGTTTAAACCGATGTGTTCGCCTAAAATCGGCTAGTATATAATGTCTATGGTTAAACCATAGAGATATGTATATTATACGTCAATCTAATGGACATTGAACATTGAACGGTCTGTCAACATCAAGAATGACATCAGCTGTTAAATATTAAATTAATCCAAATAGTACTAATTAAAGGTTTAGAGCCATTTAGCAGTAAAATGGAAGGAAATAAAGATGAAGCACTACGTTGTATTGAATTAGCTGAAAAATTCATCAAGGAAAAAAGCAGAGAAAAGGCTGAAAAATATTTGATGAAAGCTGAGAAATTATTTCCTACCCATAAAGCAAAAGGTATTTATTGCGTTATTTTGTGTGAGAATTGAGCATAAACAATTAAAAAAAACCTTTAGGTAATGACTTGTTTCTTTAAATTTTATCATAAGGTTATAGGTACTGGGTTTAGATTGTCTAAAACACATTGATTTATATCTAAAAATATGACTAAAGTGAAAACCATTAATTTGATAACATTTTTAGATCTGCTAATACAAATAAACCTGATGGCTCCTAGTAATACCGAAAGTACTCTACCTAGAAAAAGAACAACAGCACAGAAAACAGTAGAAACAGAAAGCAAAACACCCGATTACACCCCAGAACAGGAAGAAGCAGTTAAAAGAATTAAGAAATGTAAAGACTACTATGAAATTTTAGGAATTAGCAAAGATGCTTCTGATTCAGAAATAAAAAAAGCTTATAAAAAGCTGGCACTACAAATGCATCCTGATAAAAACAAATGTCCTGGAGCATCTGAAGCTTTTAAAGCTGTTGGCAAGTAGCAAATTTTATTATCATTAGATTATACCCAAATGTTCTGGAATTGTGACATACTTAATAAATGTGTTTAATTTCCCAGGTAATGCAGTTGCTGTTCTAACTGATTCTGAAAAAAGAAAACAATATGACTTGTACGGATCAGAAGAAGACAGAGTATCTTCACACTCCCACCATCACACATATACAAGAGGTTTTGAATCCGATGCTTCAGCTGAAGAACTGTTTAATATGTTCTTCGGCGGTGGCTTCAGTGGTTCAAATGTTTATGTTCGCAGAGGAGGCAGATGGCAAAGACAAACTGCTTCGAGTCAATCACATCGCGAACATCAAACACATCATAGAGAGGTAACAAGTGTATAAAGTTGAAGTTTAATCGGAAATTATTTGTTTTTACTTTTAGCAACAAAGTAGTTATACTGCTTTCATTCAACTGTTACCAATTTTGTTGGCGATACTATTGTCTATGGCTTCCAGTTTGTTTATATCTGATCCTGCTTATAGCTTACAAGCCAGCTCGTAAGTAATTTATTTTTTTTCACTGTATATTATTGTTATAACTAGACTAGGACACAAAACCTCTTTATTTTCCAGAAAATATCCAATATTGCGAAAAACATACAATCTGAACATACCATATTACGTTAAGGATAATTTCCATCTGGAATATCAAGGATCTGTCAAAAGATTAGAGATGTCAGTGGAAGAAGATTATATACAGACACTAAAACATGCCTGCTACAGGGAAAAAAGCTACAGTAAATGCATTTTGTATATTTTTTATGAAATATTGGCAGGAATTACTCGTTTCGTTCAAAATATTATCAAGAAAATCAGAGTTAAAGAATATGATTGTTGTTGAAAATAGATGAACCTACTATTATTCTTTGTGATTTAATCAACTGTGATATTTTGATAATAGAGTAATTTGAACGTAATGAATTTTTCTTTTATTTTGTTTTGCACAATTTGTGTGATTTGCAAATATTTTTTATATCTACAAAGAGTATGTAACGAATTTTGGTGGTAACTGTTTGTTTAGTTGAAAAATTCAAGTACATACCTTGCTTGCACAAAGTATTACTTTCCCGTAATCGTTCATGTCAATTTAACGTTTGTTTTACTAAAATATTTTCTTAGCACAATAAATTTTGTTCCTAGACTGTGCAAAGTGTCTTTCCCACACTTAAAACATGACAATGTAACAACTATTTTCTCAAGCCACCTGTTTCGCTGCCAACTGTAAATCCAGTGCTGAATTTTTCTTTTTCTTCAACTAGAAACCCTCAGCTTTTTGCCACTGTGATTTCCATCACTTGTAAGCTTTTTTTCCCAGCTCTATCTCTAATAAGTAACGTAATTTACATTTTTCTTCTACCTTTACTTAAAAAAAAACAGTACGTACTAATTTCAGGGTGAAAATTCGTCTATTTTTGACGTCAAATACTTTTCGTCCTATGTGGTGCGAGAATGGCTGTAACTACAACTGTCATTTGTCAAATTAATTCAAAAATAGTCGAGTAATTTTCTGTAATGTGCTCCTCGGCGAATAACTGTCTATAGTCTCTCCCGCTTACTATCAATTTGCAGCCTCGACTATGATGACAAATTATATTTTTTTTATTCAATTTTTGTTTTTTTTTACAGAGGAATCTATGATATGGAAGGCGCGAAATTTCGGAGATCAGGATTTATACCACAACGCACAAAATATAAAAATGCCTTCGTGCGAGCAGTTACAAAATCTTAGAAATAGATAATTTACAATAAAATTGATATATATTAGAATATTAAGTATTTAAAATCCGTTTTTATTTGTTTTGTTTCAAAAATCTTGAGGTTGATAATTAATTTTTTAATGGACGCATATATTATGAAGAGTTTTAAAAGAGTCGTAAGTGATTAAAAAAATATATTCTACGGTAAGTAGTTGAAAACGAAATGTTCGGTGTTATATAATGTTTTAAATGTTCCAAAAGGACCTAATGTATGTAATTCCTTCATTTTCTGCTTCTTCTCGAAGTAGATCTTCTAAAAATATACCCTGTAGGAATTAAACTGGCCCAACTAGACCAACCATCTATTTTCTGCTTCATCTTGAAGTAGATCTTCAAAAAATATACCCTGTAGGAATTAAACTGACCCAACTAGACCAACCTTCAAATTTCTGCTTCATTTCAAAGTGGCTCTTCAAAAAATATACCCTGTAGGAATTAAACTGGCCCAACTAGACGAACCTTCTATTTTCTGCTTCATTTCAAAGTGGCTCTTCAAAAAATATACCCTGGAGGAATTAAACTGGCCCAACTAGTCCAACAATCCATTTTCCTCTTCATCTTGAAGTAGATCTTCTAAAAATTTACCCTGTAGGAATTAAACTGGCCCAACTAGACGAACCTTCTATTTTCTGCTTCTTCTTGAAATAGATCTTCAAAAAATATACTTGAGAAGAATTAAACAGGCCCAACTAGTCCAACAATCAATTTTCCTCTTCATCTTGAAGTAGATCTTCAAAAAATATACCCTGTAGGAATTAAACTGGCCCAACTAGACCAACCTTCTAATTTCTGCTTCATTTCAAAGTGGCTCTTCAAAAAATATACCCTGGAGGAATTAAACTGGCCCAACTAGACCAACCATCAATTTTCTGCTTCATCTTGAAGTAGATCTTCGAAAAATATACCCTGTAGGAATTAAACTGGCCCAACTAGACCAACCTTCTAATTTCTGCTTCATTTCAAAGTGGCTCTTCAAAAAATATACCCTGGAGGAATTAAACTGGCCCAACTAGTCCAACAATCCATTTTCCTCTTCATCTTGAAGTAGATCTTCTAAAAATATACCCTGTAGGAATTAAACTGGCCCAACTAGACGAACCTTCCATTTTCTGCTTCTTCTTGAAATAGATCTTCAAAAAATATACCTGAGAAGAATTAAACAGGCCTAACTAGTCCAACAATCCATTTTCATCTTCATCTTGAAGTAGATCTTCTAACAATATACCCTGTAGGAACTAAACTGGCCCAACTAGACCAACCTTCCCTTTTCTGATTCATCTTGAAATAGATCTACAAAAAATATACCTGAGAAGAATTAAACAGGCCCAACTAGTCCAATCTTCCCATTCCTGATTCATTTTAAATTAGGTCCTTGAAAAATATACCCTGGTGGAATTCAACTGGTCTAACTTTCAATTTTCTGCTTCACCTCGAAGTAGTTTTTCAAAAAATATATCCTGGAGGAATTAAACTGGCCCAATTAGACCAACCTTCCAATTCCTGGCACATTTCAAAGTAGTTTCTTGAAAAATACACTTCTGAGGAATTAGACTGGACCAACTAGACCAACCTTCTAATTTCTGCTTCATTTCAAAGTAGCTCTTCAAAAAATATACCCTGGAGGAATTAACTTGGCCCAACTAGATCAACAATCCATTTTCTGCTTCATCTTGAAGTAGATCTTAAAAAAATATACCTCAGAGAAGAATATACCCTGGACGAATTAATCTGCCCCAACTAGACCATAAAATAGAATTGAACTTTTGCGTCTTTTTCAAGGCTACTATGAATTTATTGAATTTTCCTACGAAAGATATTCCGAGTCAGCAATCCTCAAAATATTCGTTTGTATTTAACTGGTTTTAAAATGTGGAAAACAAACACTATCGAGTAAATTTTCTTGCAAATATATGTTCACGGTGCTCTTACAAAGGCAACAAACTTTATAATAATTAAAATTGGCGTAAATACGCCATTTTATTATCCTGCACTTATAGAATATCACCAAGAAGGTAAATAATTTTGATTCAAATAACTTTCTGGTAATCTATTTGTCAAGTTAAATATAGTGATAATCGTTAATGATGTTTATTTGGTTATTTATTTGTTGTAGATTTATGTAAATATATGTTTATCAATAAATACGTGGAAAATTTGTTTTCTTTTTTTTTTTGGGAACCCCATGCCGCAATTTAACAAGTCAAAACATCCTTCTTCTCTTTGTTCGTGGCCTCGCGTCTTTTCAAACGGCTGTCCAATTAGGTGCTTCATGAAAGGTGTGTCTTGAACACGTCCGGAGACAAGTCCGTGCCCTTCACTGCGTAGAATAACTCGAACCAGTTTTCTTCAAGGTTTGAATCCATTTTTTAGATCTTCAATAATAAACTGCATTAGTTTGGATCCTGGAGTAGTAAGAATTGTTTGGTCCTTGATGGTATATGGAAGCTTTTATATATCTGTTGTTACAGGAAATTTCATTCAATGGACAGTCAAAAATTATATGATTAAGGTTGCCTTTTTGACCGCTTATACTAAATAATTATTTCTTATTAAACTTATTTGAATACAGACTGAAAGTCCACGTGACGTCTCGCACTAACGAATCCCACACGGAATATACAACATGTTCCGTGAATCTAAAAACAAAAACACAGTGTGGCTAGAATGGATTCCTGCCCACTCTGGTTTTGGAGGCAACGAAGGGGCGGCTACTTCCTTTAACGGCCCGGGCCCGACCTTGTGCCTCACAAAACAAACAATCCGTAAGGAGACGAGGAACTGGTTGAGAAACCAGCACCTTGCTCTCTGGAGGGCTCTACAGGGTCTCCGACAGTCCAAGCTCCTATTGAGGGGATGGACATGCTAGAGCTGCTCTAGAACTACCAAGGAGTAGGTTAAAGAAGATAGCAGGACACCTAACAGGAACTGCTGTCTGAAGAAACACCTCTGTAACCTAGGTTTAGAGGAAAGAGGGGTTGCGGCATGGCTGACGAAACGTCGGACCATGTTCTCATCGTATGTCCACATTGGGCTGTGCTAGGCATCTTCGGAGTCCCAGTTATGACCTCTGGGGACATAAGCAGGCATCCACTGAAGAGGATTGAGTCCTTCATGGATGCATAAGTAGCAGGAATGGCACATAATGGGCCCGCCAGTGGCCTTAGTTCCGGAACCTTGGCTTGAGTTTGTTTTGGCTAAGGTTCGCCTGACTAAATTAGTAGTTAGTAGTATATATGACTGTTTATATTAACCCTTAACTGGTATGGCAAGAAAAAAATACATATAAGGTATGGCGGGGTCATATTTGACCTTTGGATTTTTTTGTGTAAATAAACAAAAAATTCAGCAAATTATAATAAAAAACTATTATATTAATGATTATAACACTGCATAAACCGAAAAATTCTATATCACTTACTGCTAGAAAGAAATATATGGGGTTGACTTAAAAAACCACTCCAAGTAAAAAATCTCAAAAAATAACAAAAAAACACACGTGTATTTTCAAAAAGTACTAAATTCTTATTAAATAATGTTAAAATAAAGGATCAAAAACCAAATGAGAAATATTTATTTATATACAAAAAAATCAACAAACAAGTATGAACATGATAACTACTGCTCAATTACATCTACTACAAAAATTTGATGTAACACAATGGTTTTTGCATATATGTTTTTCACACTTATTACATCTAAGTGATTGTTTATTATCATTACGTGGGCAAATATAACATCTCCCACGTTTAGGAGCTCTTTGCCTTGCCTGGTTTTGGTCGTCTACCGGGATGTGGCCAACTCGACGAATAAGTTCTCTCAATTCTCTGGGAATATTTACCATAACTGCACGCCGAACTAAGTGATTGTGTATTAGCTGTTTACCTAAATCAATCAAGAATTTTTGCCGTGTCAACCCAGATTCTGGATTAGCAGCGTTATATAAAACATGTCCATTGACACCAGCAACATCCATGATCCGAAACCAAATAGCTTGTGGCCATCTTCTAGTACGCCGTCCTACTTTGTAGTTGGCACAAGTTTGATCCAGTACATCCACCCCAACTTTGGTAATGTTGTAAAAGTCTATAATATCCGGTAGTTTCTTAGCTGTCTCCAATACTTTGTTGTTATGATGGAAACTGGACACTAGACACACGGATCGGTTTTTTTTCGGTACGTAGGACACCAGGGTCACGTCTTTAGTAAATCCAAAAATCGATGAATAAACCGGACGTTGTTTATTCGGTAAAAACTCCGTTGGCAAATCTCTTTTATTTTTCCGCATAGTACCAACGTAAGTAAGTTTACAGCGGCGTAGCTCTTCAACAAGCTCTAGTGAAGAAAACCAGTTGTCACCAGTTACATTGCGATTGGAATTTACTATTGGTGCAGTGAGGGAAAGAACATTTAGTGTTGGTATGGATAGCTTTTTTGGATTAGGTACTGCATCTTGTTTTCCAGTATAAACAAAGGCATTGATTAGATAATGAGTACGGGCGTCACACAGGCACATTATTTTGAGTCCGTATTTTTCAGGCTTACTCTTTATATACATTCTAAATTTACATTTTCCACGGAAACCGACGAGCATTTCATCCACTGTTACGTATTCTCCACACGAATAATTAGTTTGACAGTTATTTACAAAATGGTGAAAAATTTCAGAAATTGCTGCCAGCTTGTCTCCATTTACAATACGCTGGTCTCTAGTTTGCGGATCGTCAAATCTCAAAGATGTCAGTAAAAAACTAAACCTTTTTGCTGTCATTACGGAACGGAATATATCACGACCAGTACCATCAGTTGCAAAGAGAGAATTTATATCTTCATTGTTTGATTTGAACACGCCTGCCAAATACAGAAGACCAAAAAATGCTAACATTTCAATTTTGTCAACATGGTTTATTGTACTGCATCCTAAAGCGTTATCTCCATAATTTGTTTGCAAACTGGTTATTTTTTCGTTGGTTCTCTCAACAATTTGGTCAATTATTTTATCATCAAGTAACAGTTGGAATGCTTCAGCAGGAGTCATAGGTTTGTTTATTCGTGCTGGTCCAGCAAGTCCTGGTACATGTGACACGATATTTGTTGCACGAGTTCGGCTCGACGCAGGAGCTTGCTTTGACCATTTTTTTCTATTTCTCCCGTAATAGTAACTTTGCTGTTCATTACTGTCATCCTCACTACTCGATTCGGTACCTAAGATTTGATCGTTATTATTCCCAGTGTCACTTTGATCACCAGCTTCAGAGTCAGTATCATGCTCACTAATAATTGTCTCTGCATCAGATATGTCGAAATCGCTGTCATAAATCTGTTCAGCTATGTCTTCTAACTCCTGTTCTGTCAAGGGTCTCGTTCTGACACTTGAATTAGTCATAATTATTTAAAACTAAATCAATGACAATTGGCCTTTTTAAGGTATGGCGGGGTCAATTTTGACCCTATCGACGTATAACACTTAACAAAGTACAAAGTCAACTGCAGCGACTACGTTCAAGTAATGTACTCAACGCCACAGACGAATAGCTGGACGGCGGCGTTGCCAGGTGTTCTCCTTTTTCTGGAATTTTAATCACCATTTTTTTTGGGGTCTAAAATGACCCCGCCATACCAGTTAAGGGTTAAAAAGGATCATTAAATCGATACAAACAATCAAATAATTGTTTTTCCTCAGGGGTCAGTTGGTGGATATGCCCTATATATACATTGTTTTATAACCTCACTTTCTTTGCCATAAGATTCCTACCGATTGATTTAAGCTTAGATGTTGCCTTAGGCTTCTTTTGTTCGTTCCTCTAGAACCAGTTTTAGGGTAGGACAGTCCTACAGGGGCAAAATTTAAGGCAGTGTTTTTAAATGGATAAAGCAATAAAATTAAAATGAATTTTTTTGCTTCTTATAGTAATTTAACATTTTCTTTGTGAACGATGAAATATATATTTAACAGGAGTGTTTATAAAAAATTTTGATATGTGGTTTGCCCAGAAGGGTTGAAAGACTAGAGCTGGCCCTGCGTTAATTTTTGGTAGGTATTCGATATCCCTATAATGCTAAAAAATGCAGGTTTTTGATTTATTCAAATTTATACAACATTAAATATATATTTAATTTTCATATAAAATTTGTTGAGGTACAGGTCAAAATTATAATGAACATTCTCAAAATTAATAAAATACGAATTCTAAAACAATAAAAAAATACTACCTATATAAGTTTAGGTAAAAATTAAATTGAAATTAGGTACTACAAAAATACTTAGTTTCAGTGATATGTGATTTTTCCGACTATCAAAACATTTTCAATTAGTAGTAGTATCATCATCTTGAATAGTTGATTGGCTACTTTCACCATCATTATCTTCAGTATTATCTGTTAATTCTTGACTTCGACTATATTCAGCAAGTAAATCATCCAGTTTATTACATATTTCCACACTTCTACTTGCTGTGTTTGCAGTTTTAGTTACCAAACTTTCAGCCTGATTTTTTGAAGATTGGCTACTTTCACCATCATTATCTTCAGTTGTTACTTCTGTAGATTCTTGACTTTGACTATATGCATGATGTAAATCATCCAGTTTATTACATATTTTCACACTTCTACTTGCTGTGTTTGCAGTTTTAGTTACCAAACTTTCAGCTTGAGTTTCTAACAGCTTAAGTCGCTGTTCTCTTTTAGCTAACCTTTCCTCAAAAGTTTTTCTCGATTCTTCCAATCTAGAACTCGAAGTACTTGGCATTTCCATGTCATCTGTATTTATTACTGGTTTTTCTTCGTTTTTAACATCATCAATCTGTGTTGTTTCAAAAGATGCTTCTACATTTGTACAATTCTCATCATTGTCTTCTAAATTTGTTGCTAAAATATCTTCCGATTCATTATTATTATCAACTGTAGCTTCAACTGTATTCGGCGCTACAATATCTTCACTTAAATCTTCTATATCTTGGTTTTCAGTGTCTTCTCCAGTTTTTTGAGCACATTCGGAAACGTCGGTTTCGTAACCTGGCTCTTCGTCGCTCAAACCTTCTCTGTCGTCACTATAACCACTTTCTGCACTATTACTTACATCTTCGGTGATGGTATTTCTTCTGTTAGCAAATTCTGTTCTCAATTGCTTCCATTGAATTTCGGTGTTGGTGTTTTTTTCTCTCGCTTGTGCCCATTTTTCTCTGCTATATTCCAATTCTTCTTTCAGTTCGTTTAGAAGCTTCCGTTTTTGAGCTAGCTCGTAGCGAAGAATTTTCTCTTGCGTATGAAGCATTTGATGTTGTTTTTGCAGTTTGCCCACCTAGAAAAAACACAAATTCATTATTTTTATTACAGTTTGCAGCATAGTTTAAAAAAAAAACTTACCACCAACCACGTCTTTGACAGTTCACTTTGCACCAACTCTAACCTCTTTTCTTGATCTTGTAACCTGTTTTCCAAATGGCAATTGAGATGCTTAAGATGCGAAGTTTCTTTCTCCAAAGATTTCTTCTCCAAGATGAGATCCTTGAGTCTTATAAAGGTTTGACTAACACTTAACACTACGCTAGGACCTTTGGGAGTTTCTACAGTCTTGTAACAAGGATTCCTGTCGCTCAGTTCGTTTGTTAGAGTATTTGTTGGAACTATTTGATGACTGAGTAGTTCTATCAGAACTTTCCAAACTTTTGGTAGATTTTCTACTATTTCTTCAGCGCTACTCATGTGATGACGGGAAGTGGAATTAGCGCCTTGTTCATCTTCATTCGATATTGGGTTATCAAGAAGATTGTCTTCAATTACTTCCTCTTCATTCTCGTGTAATTGATTTATAAGTTCTAAAAGAAGTTTGGGAAGAGCGTAGGAAACTTCAGATGAGACTTCGTTAATTACAATATCTTTTAAAAGCCCATGGTGTTCTTCTAGGTGTTTTTGAAGCTTATCCAGATCAATTTCTTGAGGAGTGTTATGTCTTAATAACGTTTCTGAGAAAAGTTGGTTGATTACAGCAAGTTCTTCTTGGTATTGACGATTTTCTGCTTTGGTTAGACCGAGGTTTGACTCTAACGTTTTTATTTCGTCGTATTTTTTGGAATTGTCTAGTTCTACTAAAGAGATTCGTTCATCCAATTCTCTAAAATGTAAAATTATTTGCGTTATTAATAAAACCAGGAATTATAATGATGTATAAATTGAGAGGCGAAGAAATACTAAAGACAACAAAGATACAAACAACAAGAAATGAACAGCAGCAAGAAGAATAAACAAGTGTATAGCAGGAATGTAAGAAACGGAAAGACGGGAGTAGAAGTGTCAGAAGAAATGGAACAAGAGAATGTATCAATAATATAATAATTGGGAATAACATTTGATGTACAGGGAGCACAAGATGCAGAAAATGTGCAAATTATAGGCAGTATAAATGAAATACTTGAAAGGATCACAGACATACCTAAGAAGAGATCTAGGATCTCGATTATATATATAATTACCCGTTTCTCTTCTGTTCTAGTTCCAGGTCTTTTTTCACGTCCGCTAATTGAGATGCTAGTTCTTCTTTTTCCCTTCTTTCTGCTCGTTGTCTTTCTTCGTACAATAACCTCAAATTTCTCATATTTTCAATCTGCTGTTCGTACTCCTTTCTTAAATTTGCAGACAACAAAGCTGCTTCTCTAGAAGCTAGATTTTTCTCGATGGAGTCCACTTTTTCTTTCAGCTGAAACAAATTTAAATAAAAATGTATTCATTTCAATTTTATATAAGTACTTACTTCTTTTAGTTGCGATTCTCTTATTTGTAACATATGTTTTGATACGGAAATAACTTCTTTTAAAGCTACTACGTGAACTCTATAGTCTTCTCTTTCTTTTTCAAAGTTTAGTATTTCGGAATTGAGTCTTTGAAGTTCTTTTTGTAATTCGGAAATGCTTATTCTTAGCTCTCTGTTTTTTCCTATTATTTTTTCGCTTTCTTCTAATAATGCTGTTTTTTCTTCGATTATTTCTTTTAATTCTTTATTTTGTTTACGTAAACGTTCGACTTCTTCTTTTTCTTCGCGTATTTGTAGTAAATTTTCGTCGGGAGGATCTAGTCGAGAAGTTTTTAAAGCTTTATTTTCTATTTTTAACCTTTCCACTTCGGCTCGTAAATCTTCCATTTCCTTTCGTTTCACTGCTAATATTTCTCTTCTCTGTTCGTGTTTTCTAGCAAATTCCAATTGGAATTCCTTTTGCTTTTCTTTGTTTGTCTCGGAAAGTACTTTGGAAACTAAAAAAAACATTATTTATCTCGAAAAGAATAAAATTTTATTAAACTCAGTATATTTATTAGAAAAATTATTCAATAACTCGAACAGTGGTTGAAAGTGGATGAAAAAAACTGTTTTCAATGGGAAAGTATATAAATATTGTTACTAACCTTTAAATTTATTTGTCAAATTGAATAAAATTAACAACAACCAATATTTTAAGAACAATATTAAACATTTTATTAGTTGCTTCATAAATTTTGTGAAGATGCAAATGAAATTACTGATATATATGACCACTGCAAATACCTTCGGTAAACTAATTACTTTTATTTAAAATAAAATTTCCTGGTTATATCGAAAAAGTAAATAAGAAAAAAAACTAACTTTTTGATCACTATCGAATCTTTATTAAATATCCGGAGTCTTATTTTTTTATTACAGTCGCTTAAAAACTTGGTTGAATTGGGAACGGGTAGTAATAAAATTATGAGAATTAATATTTGTACAGTTTGTCCTAGTTTTGTTCACCGTTATACAGGATGGAATTTAGATTTGTTACAAAAACTATACAGACACACATTGTATGTTTTATCTGAAGGATGAGTCTTCATCTGAAAAGATCATTACACCTTCCTTAAACCTACATAAGTATTGTCCGTACAATTGCGACCCAGTTACAGTCACAATTAAAACAAAAGCGTATAAAAATATAACTCACCAGTTGCAACTCGGCTACTGTTTGTTATTGCACTGACAGGATTTTGGCTCGTAGAACTTTTTACGTCGCTTTTCGAATTAGTTGCGTCGTTGGACCAAAAAGGGTCTTCGATTTTTTCTTCGAAATACGTGCTAGATACGTTTCCCATTATTGTACTTTCAAGAATTCTGAAAAAGAAAATTCTCGAGGTGAATTAGCTGCCAGTACGTATTGGAAAACAGAAGGGGAATACAACTGCGATTACGAACGCTAAAAATAGCCGGTTAAAATTGTGTTGTGTATTGGCGCCTTTCCTTTGCAACGGTATTAAATATGTATCGAAAAATAGTTAAAAAGAAAAATCGGAAAGTTCAGTCGGATGCTATGTTCCAAATCAAGATCGTTGACATTTGCACAATGGTTACTTTATAGAGTGTCTTAAAATTGATTAAAAACGAATAATTCTTAGGAAACTATAGAAATAAGTTTAGCTTCAATACAAGCATTTGCATGATAACAAACCATTTGTAGCATAAACGTCACAGTAGTGTGAATACGAACTACTGCATCTTCTGGACTCGTTCAGCAAATATTTTCGATACCTGACTTTGACAGGTCGGCCACATTGCGCTGGGTCCTATCCAATCAGTTGGAGTTGAAGTTTGTGTCGTTTGAAGTGTGGTTAGTCAGAATTTGTAGAACAATGTCAATGTAATATATATATTATTTAAATAATAAGGCATGTTTTTTTATTCACCGGTAGATTCACCAATCCACCAACTGTGTTTTTATATTCATTGGTGGATTTTAGATTGAAGAAATGACGCGTTGCATCAATCAAAATTGCAAACCATTTCACCCTTAGACTAGAGATTTCGAAGATTTCACCTGATTTCACCGCTATTTCGAGGTGGTGGATTACAAAATGACAGCTTAACCTCAAAAAAGATTTGAAGCGGTTATAGCGTATTATTCAAGAAATGATCGGATAAATAGAAATCAATTTAGAATGTGATGATTAAGTATTGACTGTACCATGGAGACTAGATATAAGGAGCACAAACTTGTATAGGAAAAATCTCGAAAAAGTGTCCAGCGGTAAGGTACAAATAGTAGATGGAGCGAGAGTAGCTAGCGATTGAAATTACAGAGTGAAGTTTGCTGGACAAGTTAACCTAACAAAAAATGAAAATAGTTTTTATTTTTATAGAAATTTTCATAAAAATATACAATGTGAAAAACGTGTGTCGTGAAAAGTTGTCCAACTAGAAGTAAAGTTAAAAATAAAAAAAATTACACACCCCAGCCCCTGTCTTATTTTCGAGCAACAGTAAGTGGTTGATGTAGGACTCTCGGGTTAGGTTTATTGTTTTCATCACTATTTTGCAACACAATTGTCTATATAATGATATTGAAGAAACTTGCCTTTAACCAAACATAGCACCAGCTACGGGAAATACTTATTTCTTCCTTGAAATTTGCTAAAACCAAGCATAAAAGGTAACCGAATGAAAATAAACAAACCCTCCATTTACATAACCTAAAATTTAACACGTCAAACATGATTTTAATCGCTAGCCTCCCCAGCGCCACCACAATTTTCCTAATTTCGACGGACACTTTTTATATACAGAGTTCGTGCTCCTTATATCTAGTCTGCATTGGACTGTACTATTAACAGCGTTATAAATTCAAAAATTTTTCTAGTGGTATCCATTTTCAGTTGTCAGATATAATGATGAATGATATAAACAACAACTGCGTTTTTTTTATGTGCCACTGATGACTCTAACATGTCGTTGCACCGGAGACTGACGTTAGTCAACCAATGGTGAATGAGTGATGTAAAAAAAACGTTCCTATAAAAACATTACAAAAAACACATGGCGCAGTCAATAAACTGTCTCTGATTTGAATTAAATAATAATTAAAATATCAGACAACGAAGAAAGCAATTAACAGAGGAGTTATATATGATTCCAGCGAAAGTAAAGAGCTACAGATTAAGGTTCACAGAGAGATCAATTAAATAGTCACCTCGCTTGGTTGAAATAAATAAAAACAAATAATTTTTTACGGACTTGTAGGCGATATTGGCTAGTGATTTACGTGTATTGGTTATGAAAAATATCTGATATCTAATTACGAAGATTAAATTAAAATAATAAGAGCGCTTTATACAAGAAGATTCCGAGTTATAGACATCCAAAAAGTTTTTGAATACATGTTTAAAGATTTAGATAAAATATTTGGAAAATGTAGGGTAAAGGCTTTGTTTCCATAGTTTCCAGGACAATATGTTATCTATTTGTATCGCCAACGTTTGTCAGAAGAATAAAAAATAGTGAAAATAATGACACATTGAGAAAATCATGTAATACATCAGTTTATCCTTATTGACAATAATCTATAATTTTGTCAACCTTTTATTAAACGAGTTGATTGTATATACAAAAATAGCAAAGTCATTAAAAGGATTCTAGGGAGCAGCTGAAAGTAATTTATGTTTCATAAACTAACCAAAGAATTATATCTCAGAAGTTTTATTTGAAAATCTATATAGAACATGGTAAGCAAACTGGTAATCTGTAAACTATGGTTTGTTTCAAAAAGTACATAGAGTCCTTTAACAACTAGATGTTTATCCGATATTACAGAGTTGTACTCAAACTTGACAAAATATTTTACAATTTCAAAGTAACTGGGTTACTGGGTAAGGAGATTATTTTATTTTATAGTACAATATTTTATATAGTCCACATAAAACAGTATCGATAAGGTACACGACAGATGAGTTGATAAATGATTGTAAAAACATTAACCCATCGCGAAATGACTATTCTGCCAGTTTCCACAGGCCGGATATGTAAATGGCGGCCAGTTTTTCCGTCGTGAAAAACTTGCCTGAAAACCGATAAGGTACACGCGTGAAATTTTTTTCAGACATTGTTAAGACCTTAACTGAGACGGTGTAACAGTGGGAGAAAGTTAGCAGGTCGGAAAACCTTCGGCTGAAATGATTCAAAGTCGTGGAAAATTCCCATGAAAAAACCGATAAGGTACACGTAAAAAACTTTTTTCCGTACAATCTTTGTGCCTCAAAGAAGAGCGGTGCGATAGTGGCAGAAAAGTAGCAGGTCGGAAAACC
Source organism: Lochmaea capreae (assembly GCA_949126875.1). NCBI lineage: Eukaryota > Metazoa > Arthropoda > Insecta > Coleoptera > Chrysomelidae > Lochmaea > Lochmaea capreae. The sequence continues at coordinate 27,430,888 of OX421404.1, forward strand.
CTCGGCAGAAGGAACTAAAAGTCAGCGGGCGCGTGGCACGAAAACCGAGCAGATGGTATAAAATACGCCGCGCCGTTAATATTTTGGCTGATATTTTCAATACCTACCTAAAGTTACTATTCAGTTATTTTAAAATATTTCGTCAATTATGAGTACAGTCTAGCAATCGACTATTTTCTACTTTGCAAGTACTAATTTCGTCCCACTTCGTTTTGAGTTCTCGGTGCAGCGTACAAATTTGAGAGTTACCATTCTTTTTCAAACTCGTTTGTCTGCTGAACATGATGCATGTTACGTATTAGAAAAGTAGTTGTCTGGAATAATTGATGCACTGGAATTAATTGCCAAGAGCATGAATAAGAAACCGACTTCGCTATCTGAAGCTACAGGAATCCAGCGAAAATTACAGCATGTAGAAACAACAATTCTAGTATTTGTTGGGATTGTAATTTTCGATACTACTAGTAAGAATCTTTCACTAAAAGGGCGTCGTATCCAACCGGGCATAGGTCGGCAGTAAACCTAAATCCGCCACTGACTCTATGTACTTTTTGAAACAAACTTTAGTTGAATTATGTATTACCTGAGTCTTATAGCAAGCAAGGTCTTTAAAATCATACTGATCGAAAGATAATGATATGTTCTGTGTTAACGTTTTCTAGATACGCTGGGAAAAGTATTTCGTTCAATTCGACTTAGTAATATTAACGAAGAGTGAACCTCAAAAAATATCTAAAGTTCGTTTCAAAAGAGTTGATAGCAGAGAGCGGAGGTCGGGTGTCTCAAAACATTTCATCTTAATTGGACGAATAGACGTTACTTGCTAGTTGCCGAATACTAACTACTCCAAATTTTATTCTACACAGTTACATACTTATATTTAATTATTAACAGGAAATTGGGTTGTACCTGTATAGGTTACGGGACACGTAGTTCCGTCGCGCCTATGGTTTACAACTATTTAATGGTCCGAACCCCCGATCCGTGCTATCAACTACATTGGGACATACTTTAGTAGCAAATATTTAAATCCAGAAACGCGATCGGGCTCTGTTCCCGGTATTTAAGGCGTTGCCCTGCAATTGCAAATAATGTGTTCCGATTTCTGAACCTCCAAGAGCAATTTTAGCGCAATAAACGAAATTTTTCCAAAGAAGTAACAATGTATAGTAACAGAACGTATAATGAAATAATTAATTACAACTATATTCTTTTTCTGATACACTATCCTATCTCTTGCTGATTATAATATTCATTGCTCTTTCTTGGTAGATTGATTATGTGCTTTATTCTGCAGAAAAAACTTGAAAAACTCATACGTAAACCAGCATATAGCTGTCGAAGGTATAGTATAAAGAATCCTCGCTTGTACGCCACCAAAAAAACCAATAGCTCCTCGAGTTTTAAACACAATTCCAGCAGCTTGCTTAAACGTCTCCACAGCTCTTGTTCCTTCCTGCGTATTTAACAAAGTTTTACAAACGTCTAAGGGATTGGTGATAGCTGAGGCTATTCCTCCTGCTATTCCACCACTTAATACATGAGTTCCAGGGTTATAAGCTCTTTCTTTGTTGGAAATATTCTGGCAGATCTCGTAAATTATGAAGTGTACGCTTTGAAACGGTATGTTCATCATGAGAGTTGTGAAAAACGATCTGTAAAATGCTTTTATACCTTCGTTTTTGTAAATATTTACAGCGCACGTGAACGTGTTTTTAAAAACTGAATTTTTCATTTGCATTCTTTGCTTCACTACCTCAGAAGGATTCATGATAAAATCATGGAAGAACGTAGCACAACAACCGGCTACACCATGACATAAAGGATCAAAGCTACGATTCCTCACCCACAGTTTTAGATTTTCTTTAACAAATTCATAGTTAGCGAAGTATAATCCATGAGCTGGACCAGCTGCTATGGCTATTGCGGATATTCCACGTATTGGACTTAGAGGACCTTCTTGTTTCACCATTTTTATTAACATTTCGATTACTCTTTCGTTTCCTTTGAACGATATTGATTGCATTCTGGTTTTTACTGTATCTATGGGAAACATTACACAGAATTCCATAATTCCAGCGGAAGCTCCGGCGATTAAGTGAGTCGTAAAGCTGCCGTGGATATTTTCATAATTATTTTCACTCATACATGTGGTGGCGAAAATATAGATTGTATATTGAAAGTTTTGTGGATAAAAAAGTGTCACATGTTAACCTTATTGGAGATAATGAAAACCTCAAACGTCAAGAAATGAATTTCTATAGACCATTCCAGAACACGTGAGTTTGACAGATCGGTCATATTGTACTAGTTGATAGAAGTTGCATAATGTTTTCTGAATTATTAGTAGATTATTCTCTATCCGATTGACGATCCCGAATCTTGTCAAACTATAGCCGAGGCGATAGAGATTCGCTTATAGAGTACCACTAACCAAGTATAGCGATTCTATCCGTTTCCTTATTCTTTATCTCTTTCCTTAAAATGCAAATTACAGAGTGCCAGTCCAGGAAACCTACGATTGTGGGAATAAAAGGCTCAGGGCTCTGTAGCAGAATAGCGCTGAACATAAATAGCGCTGGACAAAATAGCGCTGGTCAAAATAGCGCTGGACAAAAACAGCGCAGGACAAAATAGCGCTAGACAAAAACAGCGCAGGACAAAAACAGCGCTCCATAAAATAGCGCCGCCAAAAGATAATTATACTTATTTATTTTACTACTATCTCATACATAAAAATAGACTATAGTACCGAATTAGCATAATTAGGAATAACATATTTTTCATAAATTACAGTCATAACAATAGTTTTTCTAATTCAATTCGTCAATTCAACATCGCTTCCCGACCAGCTGACACAGATCAAAGTGTTGGTAACTGTCTATAACAATATCAGAATATAAGGAACGGAAAACAAGTAAGAACAACAATCAATATTTTTCATCATACAACACATATCGCTTCCCGACCAACTGACACAGTGTAAACAACTACTTATCAGTGTCATATTTATTTAAAGTCTAAAAAAATGCAATTTGGCAACTCTCAGAAAGGAGGTGCTACATTATTCCACGAAGGATATAATTACCGAAAGGACAAGCAGCGTGAAATTGCATTTTTTTTAGACTTTAAATAGATATGACACTGACAAGTAGTTGTTTACACTTTGATCTGTGTCAGTTGGTCGGGAAGCGATATGTGTTGAAGTATGATGAAAAATATTGATTGTTGCTCTTACTTGTTTTCCGTTCCTTATATTCTGATATTGTTTGTTGTAAAGGAAGGTTGATGCTTAGCGGTGAAACTTGATTTTTCAATCACATCCTACTGTAATAGTTGATTTTGTAAGGATATTTCAACCGGCGCTATTTTATGGAGCGCTGTTTTTGTCCTGCGCTGTTTTCGTCCAGCGCTTTTTTGTCCTGCGCTGTTTTTGTCCTGCGCTGTTTTTGACCAGCGCTGTTTTTGACCAGCGCTGTTTTTGTCCTGCGCTGTTTTTGTCCTGCGCTGTTTTTGACCAGCGCTATTTTGACCAGCGCTATTTATGTCCAGCGCTGTTTTGTCCAGCGCTATTTATGTCCAGCGCTATTCTGCTACAGAGCCAAAGCTGGGGTACCTGTTCTATTTTTTTACAAATTGACAGGGTATATAATCTTTAAGACACTTTTTAATTTTAGACTAATCAATTTGAATTGTTCCAAAACTGGAACTAAATATTGCACAAGAAATTGTGTAATCTAAAATGACCTTTAAACAACGAAAACTAAATATAATATGACCGATCTTTCAGTCACGTCATTCTGGATGGGTCTATAGATCAACAAGTCAATTCGTAGAGAGTGGCTAATCCTCCGACAGACGTATAAGGAAGAAAGAGGATTTTTTTAAATAAAAGTTACAGTATTCTGAGATATTATAGAAGCTGAATTTTACTCGTAATATTATAGAACGATGAAATTTTAGTTGTACTTCACTGGTTTTAACAAATATTTATGCACCAAATGTACGGTCTGGTAAAAATTGACAAAGAACATTCTATTTTGGCATATCAAAACGCATTATACTTATTATTAAAATCTATTTTTGGCGATGTTATTTTTGGTTTGGTCATGAATAGGTTAAACGAAAAATTGTGCTTCATTAAAAATCAAATATCATCAATATAAACAATGTACTGTACCGACGCTTCTATGGAAATTATATTCAAACATAATAAAATGGTTTTTTTCATTTAATTAATCCAATAAAGTCAAAAAATCAAAGAGGACTGAGTAGTAAATTTTGTTAAATTTATTGTCAATATCGAAATAAACATCAATAAGTATCTTAGAATCCAGGACACACTGGAATAGCAGATGGACTAGCAAAGAGGGGGACTGAAAGATCCTTTTGGGGGCCGGAACCCTTTTGCGGAATCAACTGCTATGTAATATTGGAAGAAATAGGCAAATTCGAAAAAAAGAGAAGATCTGACCATCGGAAAGATCTAGCAGATCTTAGACAATCAAAGATTCTGAAGGGTGGCTACTATCCGTTGAGATCAAACGAATGCATAACTCAAAGTAAAACTGCAACAAGAGTTTCAACAGGGATCCTAACGGGATTTTGCTGCCTGAACGGGCACCTGAAAAAGCTCAAAATAGTGGAGGAAGAAGAATGTAGATACTGTTGCATGAAAGGACTATGAAATATTGTTAATTAACCAATTAAAACGTTATTGGATAGATAATCCCATAGATAAGTACCGAATAAATTAACCTAAAATAGATTTAACAAGTTTGCGTGATAGAAACTGACAATTTTGACATATACAGCAACAACAACCACGAGAAAATGATCGAACACAACTTTTGATCGTTGAATATTTACTTTAGTGTCTTTAATAAAAGTCCACAATGTATTTAAAAAAAAAACAACAGGAATTTCCAACCAAATCACCACCCATTTTTTAATGAAATTTAGGGTATTTAAAATTATATTTTTTAAGGTTAATTGCACAACAAACTTACAATAAATAGCTCCTGGATGAAAACTTTTACTTGAAAATAAATAAAGTACGGGACAGAGTTCAATGTTTTAATGTTAATCGAAAGTCGCACTAAAACAGAAAAATGTTAAAGATAGATTTTACCTATTGAAGTTTGAACAAGAGTTATTTTTAGAGAAGACTCACTCGACTTTGAAATTGTACGTACGTCAGGAAGCAGCAATGGCGGATGGGAAAATTGGATAATGGGATCAAAACAAATTACTGTTTTTTTTCTAATGTTTATTTATATATAGATAGTGATTTAGATATAACGCTTTGCCCGGGAAGTTTATTAAGCTAGAATTTTCTATTGTCTCCAAATTCATTATCACGTGCCAGATTGACATGAGTCTTAGTATCTAGATTTATGTTTTAACAAAAGAAGCAGATGGTACTAGACACAAGATTCCTTTTTTCCTTCATTAGTTTGTTAAAAACAAAGAGATCCTTACATTGACAAGCCTGGAGTTATCGTCAAAAAGAGTGTGCGTTCGGTGAGTCTTGGCCTACACCTGCCGATATAAAAGAGATGTCTTTTAGTGACCTGTTCACCTTCCTGGAAAGGACAGGATGGACGATGACCTTGGAAGACAACTCCTCGGGAAGGATGTACATGTGGCCTTACCCTACTCTACAGACAGAGAAAACTGAATGTTTCTAATTAATTTCACTATTCAATGAATCTTCTGTGATTCCACAACACGGTTCCGGACCTATGAACTCCTTCTTTAGCTAACTGGTCAGCCATTTCATTACCTGCAATCCCTTCATGTGTCGACACTTTGTAGTATATGAAGTTGTCGTGGATGAATTGGTAAAAAATTAAAAAATAGTTCATATCTATAGTTTCTTGTTTCCTTAAAAGATGGCGAGAGAAATTTAAAATTATTATTCACCCACTCAACTCGAAAGAAGTTGTATATCTTTGGTTTACTTGTAATCGTAATTTGTTTTCCTTTAATTTATCAGAATGAGGAAGTGGCTATCGACGTCGGCCACCGTTAAACCTATTTAATTACAAGGTAATGTTAAACTAGTCAGGTGCGGGTCATTGTTTAAGACAAAAGATCATTCTTAAAATGTTTACTAACCCGTTCTAAAGTTTGTAATATATTTCCTTATAAGATCTTATCTTTTTTCATCCTTCTAGATTTACAAATTACCTTTTATTATGCTCTACAAAGTATATTCCAAAGCAGAACAGTAGTGGCAGTAAAAATTGACGTTACATATATGTCATTCTTGTCAAAACTGATTCCTGACAAAGAATTTGATGTTGATAAGCTTATTAAAATTTCATTAGGTAATTTTCTACCAATAATGAACTAAACTGTCAGTGTTTGGACTTATATATACCTAAAGTATGATTTATATGTCCGTACGCCACTGTGGTGCAATATTAACACCGTGCCAGATTTTAAAAATATAGCGACAACCATCTCATTTTAATGCTTCACGAAAGTAAAGGAGAATAGCTGTCTGGACAATATTATTTAACACATCTCTTGCCATGTGACCTACGCTAGAGAGGTTTTTCTTATGATTTTATCAGTTTATCAGAATTCACACATAACTCATATGAATTTGATTGGTTCGAGACAGAACGATCAACAGAAAAAACGTGTTTTATGGAATGTCAATAGTGTTATTTGAAATATGGACAAAGTTGTGTTAATTGAAAAAAATTGGGCTTAGTCAAAATTAAGGTCTTAATTATTACACTACGGAGGGCTTTTTATAACAATGAGGTAAGGATTTAATAGTTATTTATGTCAAACACTGAACAATCAAAGATTATCTACATTTAAACCAAAACAAATTGAACTATCAAAGCTCTAAAACCCGCTTTACAGTTCGCGATTCTTCTTGCAATGTTTTGCTGCAACAAGAGCTTAAAATGGTATAAGCGTTGGCTGTTGAATTTTGGGACATCCTGTATACTATGTACCCTTATATTGGAAATGTTTTATTATTTCAGGTTCATTGTACAAGTATTGATTTTGATGATCTTTGCATCAACCATAATCTCTGCTCAAAATAAGAAGTTGAAGAAATTTGACATAGATGTCAAAGATGTTGATGTAGACGAAGATGAAAATGATAAAAAAAAGTTTTGTAGAGAAAAGGAATGTAAGAAAATTAAGAATTATAAATACCGAGAAGATGATGAGGAAGATCATGAGACAATTTCGAAATATAGTAAGAAATTTAACAAAGATAATGAAAAATATGATGACAAAGATAAAGTTTCAAAGCATAAAAAAGATGGGAGTAATCGATATAAGGAGGGTAAGAGAAATGCTAAGCAAACTGTCGGAGAAAGTAGGGAAAGTACAGAAGATAATGGCAGCTCTGGTTCAATAAAAAAAAAATACAATAAGGAACAAAATAGTGATAAAAAGAGGAACTATAAAAAATATGATGTTGATGATTCTGTAGAAGAAAAGGATAAGAAAACAAAGAAGAGGAATAATAGTAAAAATAGTAGCGAAGAAAATGATAAATATAATTTCAAAGAAAAAGATCTGAAGAAGAAGAACAAAAGTAAAAATAAAGATGTTGAAGATACCGAAATAGCAAAAAATAAATATAAAAAGTATGACGATGACGGTTCAAGTGAAGATGCTAAAAATAAAAAATTTCAAAAGAATGCAAAATATGATAAAGTTTATGGTGAAGATGAAAAACGAATTACGAAGAAAAACAGTAAGAAAAGTAAGGAAAATAATCGCAAAAACAATGAGGTGGAAGAAAGTTATAATATTGCCACTGTAGAAGAAAATAGTGAGCCGAAAATTAGCGACGAAAAAGATGAAGAAGGTGATAATGATAATGACAACAATGCAGATGAAAGTAATATTATAAATAATAATAATGAAGAAGCTACAGATATTAGTAGTGATGATGACGATGACGACGATGATGATGACGATGAAGATGACGATGAAGATGACTCTAAAAAAAAGAACAAACAGGAACTGGGAAAGCAGAAGGTTGATAATCTCAGCGAGGAAGATGATAGTAACGAAGATAACGATGTTGATCGTCGTGTCCGCAAGAAGAGTATTAAAAAATATCGTCATGAGAAGAATAGAAATTTTGGGAACATGGATGATAACATGCTAAAGAAGATTCATGGTGGTAGGAAGAAAAAATCTCAGTAAGTACTATATATGCCATATACAAGGTGTTCCAGGGGATCGTACAAAAAACTTGGGAGATGATAGAGTTAACGACCTAAAGTCATTTCAAGATAGAAACCCTGGTTCACCTTATTTCACATAGATTTACTTTTTGCTCCTCTTTTATTGATTAATTGCTTGATAAATTTTAAGAGTAATAATAATCATATTTTTTTTTACTTTTAGAAAAGATGACGAAGATGATATGGATTCCGGGGAAGATGGTCTACCAAAAAGATTCCATTTTACCGCTGACGAAGAAGATTACTAAACTAAAAGTATAAATTTTCCAACTGAGTGTGTTACAGATACACTTAACCTAGAAATTAACGAGCCACTAGTACACTCCAACCGGTATCTCGTGAAATGAGGTGACGATGCGCCGTAACAAATTTGAAAGTGGGGATACAGCAAAGCCAATCGTGCTGTTGACGTTATGCAGTGGACTGGTTCTCTCTCTGCGTACTGGAAGCTCCGCCTTGTCACGAGATACCAGTTTACCTGTACAGTGGATTGAAATTTAATAATTCCTTACAAAATATATAATTCTACTGCCGATTGATTATCCAAATGAGAGGAAAGTGTTTTTTAATCGTGTTGCGAACAATGGAAGTGGGTTGAAAATGTATTTAAGAATAGTTAGTAAAGTCCAAAGCGAAGTACCAATAATTGATAAAATAATGATATTAACTGTGATTTCAAAACGTTTGCTTGATTCCCAATGATTAGGTTTAAGTGAAAGGTATAAAATTGAATATTAATTAAATAATATTTATGTTTAAACTTATTATAAGTAAAATGTAATTTGTACAAATGATTTTCATTGGCATACGTAATAGTGGAGACCTTCTGTCATTTCATGGATCTATTTAATTTTGGGAACAGGAAAAAGTCACAGCGGACCAATTCCAGTGAATATGGTGAGTGAGGGGTTTTGTTTATGTGCACAAAATCACAAATAATATGGAAAGTAACATTTTTCTTAAACAAATTCAATAGAAGTTCACTATTTGCATATAAGGTTTATTTCAGTGTAGTAAGGAATCAATGTTACTTAAAAATGCATAATCCACTTGAAAGGTAGAATTATCCAAGTTCTATTGGTCCCAAACCATGCAATTGTTAACTTGAAATACTTTGACATTGTTAGAAATAATATCGATATGGTTAGTGTAATTAAAGGTGAGTATAATTTTTCGAAATTTACAAATATTTCAGCTGCTAGTAAAAGTAGGAATATAAATTTGTTTAAAAGTAATAAAATTAAAAGCATTTTATCGACCAACAAAATTGAGATTTTGAACATGATTCCTTTTTTGTTTAAAATTTTTATTTTTTTCTGACGTTATTAAATAAATATTAATTCAGAAAAAGCAAGGTTTAAGTCATAATTTTTTTTATTTCAAGCCCAATTTTTTTATAACAAGAATCTCTTATGAAAGACATTTTCGTTATGTGATTTTCATGGACCATCATCAATACTGGGTCCAGAATTCATTCCTCAGGATCCATCCCAAGAATTGAATTGTATCTAAATTCATCCTGGCTCTTATCTCATCCCAAACTGTTAAAACTTTTGACCAACTTTTAATGCTGACCCTGATATTTCTTGAAGATTTACTATTTGTGATAATAATATTTACTCCATTTGTTAATAAGACAATTTGAAATGGTAACAGGTACTTCAAAAATCTGAATTAGACGTGAAATAATAAAATTATTGTAACACAGATTTTATTTACATTTTAGACTTACAATTAGAAACTGAGTATGCAGAAGATGAAGAAAACCATATATTTTATAAGCATCTAGATTTCGAATATGAAGAGCGTGGTTTGGGATATCATTTTTTCAAATACATGCAAAAACATAGTCATGTGATCGCACAAGTATGTATTAAATGGAAGTCATATCATTTAGACTTTTAGGCTGAGGAGGAGATCATCTCGAACGACGACGATTATTGGAAGGTTCTTCCCGGGATACTCCCTCTTCTACAGGGGTGCCTTTATGGCCCTCATGGTGCCCTAGTATCCAGTCTACTATGACCATGCAATGGTCACCGAATGACTATGCAATCCTATACTAGCTTAGAACTGACCTCTATGAGACTTTCAGGGCATCTTGGCTTTGGTGAAGATGGCAACTGAAGTATACTAGCGCCCCAGTAAAATGTAAAATTCACTTATTTATGTAGCCTTTCTAGCAGCCAGCTCTGAAATTTGTGTAATATTCTTCACCAAAACTTGAAACTATCAACTTGGAAAAGCAAACAACTAACATATTTTTTAAATCCAAGCAATTCATAATTGAACCTCACTTCTTTCCATGTAATTGCTCAACCTGTTTTTGTACAAAACTGTTTTTTGGATTTCAGTACATCGAAGATACAGGAGAAGTGGATACTTACCAAGAAATTTTCGAGCGTTGCGTTAGAACTGCTCTTCATCTTAGCAAAAGGAACTTGACAAAAGACGACGTTATAATAATATGCTCAACCAACCATCAATTTAATGCAGTCCCTTTTATAGCAAGCCTGTTTTTAAAAATACCAGTAGCTTCTTTAGATCCAACATTGTCAATTTTAGATACTACATTTTTATTCACAGAAGTTAAGCCAAAGTTAATTTTTATTATACCTGAAGTAGTGGAAATGATAGAAACATCTTTAGAAAATGCTGGTGAGTGAGTAATATTGGTATTAGTGAGGTAATGAGAGCGTGGTCTATTCCTGTTTTGACACGTGTCTCCAATACGACTGAATCCTGGGCTTAGTAGCTATCGGCTTGATTGGTCCATCTATTATTTCATCAGTAACATTTTAAAGTGACCTAAGTGACTATTATCACTAACTTGTTCCACTTTTATACATTAGAGCCTTACTTAATAAAACTTACCTTTTTTCCATACTTCTTCTGCATTGAATCTGACAGTGATATATGTCAGTGGCATTCCTGCAAATCTTTTCTGGCCCGCTTGATACGTAATAGAATAATTTGCAAATAATTTTTTATAGGAATCCAGGCAGAAGTAATTGTTTTCGGCGGATCAAATGATTACGAAGATTTTTCCAGTTTTCTGGAACCGCATCCGGATGAAGAAACTTTCGTACCCGAGCCAGTCGATGATATATTTGAAACGGCGGTAATGCTGTTCAGTAGCGGTACTACTGGGCTGCCGAAGGGAATTTTGATAAGTCATTACGCACTCATGGCACAAGCTACTATTATTATGTAAAGCAAAATATTATATAAGTATTTTTAGTTACAATATTATTATTATTTTAGACGAATGGGAGTCGTGTGCAATGTTTGTTTGTCTTACTCTACACTTTACTGGATAACTAGAATAGTACATTTAGTAGCTACTTATCAGGTAGGAGCAGCGAATATCATGGTAACGAAATTCGATCCAGAACATTGCTGGCAGTTACTTGATAAGTATAAGGTAAATTTTATTTCCTCCGCGCCCAACGTAGGACTGAAAAAAATCGAACGTAATACGTTATTTAAACACCCGCATCTAACATCAAAAAAAAGGCGGCATTTGTAAGTTATTATGCCGGATTTATAGAAAAATATTATTATGCCGCGTTACAAAGGAATTAATTATCTGAAATAAAAATGTTTTCTATTACTAGGTAACGAATCTTTTTCTTTCACCCTCTGCGGCAATGCAAATGATAAAAGCTGGCCGTCCGGAAGGTATTGATACCAGCAACTTATTCACCGTCGGGACTGCCGGGGCTTCGATGCCAACGAAACAACTCTTAGAATTTAGGGATTTGCTACCAGGAACTTTTGTAATTCAAGGATATGGACAAACGGAAATTGCAGGAGCTGTAGCTTGGTTCAACATAAATGACGTTAAGCAAGTTTGGTACTCACATAACAAACCAAATTCTGTTGGAATGCTTGTACCTAATTTTATGGGTAAAGTAAGTAAGGGTAATCTTTAATATTTAAGTTTCTTCCAAAAATTTTTTTTTAATACTCTTCAAAAATTTAAACTAGATGAACTGAATTTTTGGTGCTCAGGTTTTAGTCTAGAAAATTTTATGATTCAGGATTTTACGATTTGGAGTTTTACAGGTAGTCAATATAGATACTGAAGATACATGTGGTCCCAATGAACACGGAGAGCTTAGAGTGAAGACGAAAAATATAATGAATGGTTTTTATAAACGAGATTGCTCTGATTCCTTCGATGCCAATGGCTGGTTGAAAACTGGAGACATTGTTTACTACGACAAAGATGGCTGTTTCTACATAATCGATAGGATCAAAGAAATGATCAAGTACAGGTCTTTTCAAATCGCTCCAGCTCTATTAGAACAGGTATAGGTATGAATTGTGTTCAAAGGAAAGTAGTATATTTTTTTAAATTTTTTTTGGTAGATTATAATGAATCATCCAGCAGTATCCCAAGTCGTAGTCGTCGGTAAGCCTGACGATGAAGATGGTGATCATCCAATGGCAGTGATTATACCAAATCAATCGTATAAAGAAAATATTGATGAAGATGATATTGCAAACTTTGTAGCGGAACGTGTTTCAGACCGAATGAAACTTAGAGGAGGGGTGAAATTTGTTACTTCTTTTCCCATGACTCCTTCTGGTAAAATTAAAAGGGTTTTATTGAGAAATATGATATTAAATGGAGATATTTAAAATAATTAAAATTAGTTTAATGAAGGATTTAAATGATTTAATTTCTGATAAAATATCTTAAATACACTTCGTTATAATGATAGTAAGCGAGTTAGTATTAAACATTGACCTTTCTTATTAATATGATACCATGGGTTTTTAACACATTTTCTAACGTTATAAAACTTTGAATAACAACGCTAATTATATAAGTACAAGGAAATTCCAACCACTAATATTTGCGTGACTTTACGATCTAATATAAGAAACAATATGTGACATGTACAGGGTTGGGATAAAGTATGGAACCAAGTAAATATCTTTTAAACAAAAAGAACGATATTTCTGAAAATTTGCAGGTGAGTGCGATGGAACAAAATGCATCTGATGTACGTTTTTTTGTTAATAATATACTTCCGGTTTAACCGGAAATGCCATCAACTTCTTTAATTTAAACGGGACACCCTATATATTTTTACAGATTTTGAAAGAGCTTGTTATTTTGGATTCATACATACTGAGTTTAGTGTAAAAAATTTTGTAATAACGAGGAATATAGCACTTTAATCAACCTCCTTTGAGTTTTTTTTTAGATCAAAAAACTATTTAGATAAACTAATTGATGTTGTTTGTATGCATAGTAATAAATAAACGAGTACTGTTTAGTACGTCTTTTATTCTCCAAGTGTCAAATTCTAATTGACGGAAATAAATTTTACAATTTAGAATGGTTCAATTAAGTGAAAAAGAGCGTATTGAAATTTTATTGATGATCGGTTATGGTGATCGTGTTAGAACTCATAAGAAGTGTGTCATATTTTTGATAATTTGCATCCGGATAGAAATCCTATATGACGCTCAACAGTAACTAAAACATTACAACGTTTTAATGCAACTGGGATGGTAAAAAATTTGCTAAAACCTGGAATACCGCGGACTGCAACGAACGAAACTGTTACACAAAATATTGCAATCGATTTAGGAGAATCCCCTCAAACTTCCACCACAAATTTAGCACTAAACCATGGTATCAGTCGACGTTCTGTAGGGAAGATATTAAAAAGTGAAAAGTATCATCCGTATAAGGTACAGTTGGTTCAAGAATTGTCAGACGATGATTTTGACCGACGGCTGGAATTTTGCGAACGGCTAATAGACATCTGTAATGTCGACGACAACTTTGCTTCTAACATAGTTTTTTCCGATGAGGCAACTTTTTGTTTAAATGGAACAGTTAATCGCCATAACTCAAGGTATTGGTCAAATGAGAATTCTCATTGGATTCATGAAGCATATACCCAGCATCCACAGAAGTTAAATGTTTGGATGGGAATTGTCGAAAATAGGCTTATAGGCGGAAACTTGAATGTATTTGGATCTACTAAATAACGAAATTATTCCTGCACTTCAACAGAATGAGCAATTACCACAAAATGTTTGGTTTCAACAAGATGGAGCACCTCCCCACTATGATAGACGGGCTAGGGATTTTCTGTATGCGAATTTTCCAAATCGATGGATTGGACGTAGAGGATTCATAGAGTGGCCTGCTCGTTCTCCGGATCTTAGCCTGTTAGATTTTTTCTTTGGGGCTATCTAAAATCACGTGTTTACGTTAGACGACCAACAAACTTACAGGAATTGAGACAAAGAATTATTGATGAATGTGAACTAATACGTGGAGAAGTCTTGGAAATAGTGACTCAATAGTTTGTTAATAGGATGGCATATTGTCAGGAAGTAAATGGCGAGCATTCTGAACATTTAAAGTAATTTTGTTTCTCTTTATTCTAAAATAATGAAATGTACACCTATTGCACAACTAACAGTGAGTTATTTCTCGTTTTTACAATTTTTTTTACACTAAACTCAGTATGTATGAATTCAAAATAACAAGCTCTTTCAAAATCTGTAAAAATATATAGGGTGTCCCATTTTAATTAAAGAAGTTGATGGCATTTCCGGTTAAACCGGAAGTATATTATTAACAAAAAAATATACATCAGATTAATTTTGTTCCATTGCACTTACCTGCAAATTTTCATAAATATCGTTCTTTTCGTTTAAAAGATATTTACTGGTTCCATACTTTATCCCAACCCTGTACGTATGAGCTGGTTAAAAACAAAATAATTTAGTCCAGTCAATGAAGACTAACCTCTAGATCCAATTTAAAGTATTCTTTACTTTTAGGGTGTAAAAACCACACATTACGCTTGACATTATTTCAAAAATTGAAGATTTTTTTTATTTGTAATATGCAATTTTTTTAAAACACCCTATATGGGACATTACTAAATAAACATTTATGGGCCGAAACTGGTATTTTCATTTCTAATCACAAACCAGAATGCTACAGGAAGAACAATCCGAAGCCTGAGAAGGCATAAGGATAAGCGAAAGAAAGAAAACGACATTTTTTACAGGAAACTGTAATTAACTAAATAATTACAAAACCTTAAGGTAAACATTTTCCAGTGAAGATAACACCTCTCAACGCTTGTGAGTTCGTAGATATTTTGCAGTGAAACTTCTAGAACGCCCGGTAGGTATACAAATATAAAAAACGCCATACGCACTTTTTTTTCTCCACTTTACTTAATTTCTTTTGAACTTTACACTTATCTATAACTTATAAAAGGATTAACGATGACTTTTAATTTTTTAAAACCAGATAAATAAATACTATTCTAATTCAGTAGATTTCTACAGCATTTTATTTATGAATTAAAACCTTAGGTAACTAGGCTTTTTAAACTTACGAATATGTACAGTTCACTTTGAGATGAGTACTGGGACTCGTCTAATACAGTAAGATTACTGTTATTACAATCCGTTTGAAATATTTTGAAGTTTTTATGAAGAAATTGTCGACAAAAGACGTCGGAATTCTATAGTGCGTTGAATCGTTTTTTATCTCCAAAAATCGTCTACCAAATTACACTGAAAAAACTGTTTTCAGTTGGAAAGGCGCCAAGAATCATCAATTTACTTAAAAGAATGAACCAGAAGAAATATTAAGAATCTTTGCAACTAAACAACTTCACACCATTCTCAATTGTCAACGTCATTGATCATTTTCCACCCCGTTTTTTATTTACAACTAAATTTAAATAATTATAAAAAAATATTCAAGTCTTTACCATTGACAACGATGATAATCTTCGATATCTCTGTACGTTCGCCATTAATCACAAACAATGGTGTTCAGGGCCGTACTAGATAAGTTCTAAGTAGTATATTTGTTTCTTTTATTTATTATTCCAACTGATTGTTTTTTTAATATTCTATTTTGAACAATTTTTAATGAGCTTTATTTAATAATTTGAGGATAAACAATATTTCTAAATTTCTCTTCATGGGTATAGTTGTGAGTAAAATTAACTTGCACTATTTCATAAATTGTCGGCGAGATAAAGAAATTTGTAAGCATTATTTTCTTGTTTCAGTTACCTGTACCTGTACATATACCTACCAAAACTATTCTGTATATTGTCTCAAAGGTTATGTATTTGAGTCAGAATGTTCTTTTTAGCCAGTAAATTATACCGAATTTATCTTAGATCTTAGAAGAATCTAAGCTCAGTTCGACTCAGTTGTGGCATCTTTTAGCGGTAAAAAGAATACTACTAATCACTGCGACATGAGATCAAGCTTCGTAAATAAATAAACTTTGACATTGTTTATGTTGGCATATAATAATACTTCTGTTTACTCTTCTAGTAGATTTATTATTCGGAGCAAAAACAATATCTTCCTCTTCGAATGGTTGCCAATAAGCCATAATTATGATTATTACCAACAAAACAGTTTTAATCAATAAAACAAAATCTCAATCACAGCAACATCTATATAAGAACACAATATCTCGTAAATAAAATAAATTAACTAAATCCACCCTGGGACGTTAACAGTCCACGTGGACTAACAATTCAAGTACATTTTCCATAGACCAATCGGAAACTACATTGCACCAATGAGAATCAATTATTCGCTGGTGGGTTATTTTATTGTGAAACAGACAACAGATATTTGGGAAATATAAGTAAAACGATTTAAATTCATTTCTTTTAAAAATTGTAATATTTATTACTTGATACAACTAAAGAGATGGAATAGTTTTTATTCCGACAAATGACCCCAAAAGTATTTTTTAGGATTTCAAGTTCCATCAGTTTTTAGTAGATGGTGGTGTAGATGTAGCAGCATACTCAAACACCCTTTGTTTTCTAGGTTGTGTAAGTATGCAATTTTAAACATTTTCTTGATGCTACAATGTATTCCACGCCACGTTCCTCTGATTTATGATATTTACAAAGTGTGTGCTTAAATTTTTGCGTATCATAATTTTAATGAAATTTTTACTGCCATGTATATTACTAGATAACCAAAATATTTTCTTATCTTGTATAATTATTACAAATAATTATTTTGGTCCATTTGAATTTGATCGAGTACGTCCCTGAATCATGGATTTATATAGATTTTCCTTCCAAATAAATAAACGTATAATTGAAACTTTTATATTATCAGAGCCAGAAAACATGTATCCGTGCTCAGCTGTAGATAAATCGAATGATCGTGAATAGAAAATTAATAATTATAAAATCGTAATGTATAAATAATTGTTTGTTTTTATGAGGTAAGTCAATTTATAAATAAATTCGTAGATGTATTGTTGTAAATACTATGTCAACGATAAAACTTTAGATTGGAATCGCAGGTAAACAATGTATTTATTAAATTAGGTACACAGTGTGAAAATTTTTATAATACATCAGTTTCTTTAACTTGTTAACTATTTCCATTTGTTTATAGACTTTTTCTATTCACTCATTAAAATTGATAAAAAATGAAAACCCGGCTTAAATAAAATGCTACAATTAATACTATATACAGAGTGTCCCAGAGCTTTGTACCAAAAAGTGGTAAAAAGATTAAAAATAATTATAGCACTTGTTATAAAAATGTTTTTTCTACTTCCGTTACGGTGTTTCCGATGTCCGTCCGGCGGTCAGGGTAAAACACAGGTACGTCCGAGGTCCGTCCTGCGGTTAAAAGGGTCAAGACGTTTGTCCGAAGTCCGTCCCGTGGATCCGTATGATAATTTATATTGCAGATATTATATATTATATATACATATCGTCGTTCTAAGATGCAAATTGCCCAAGTCCATTTTTGATGAAAACAAAGGTATTAGTGCCTTCTGGTGACAAACGCACAATCCAATGATCTGACAGCGGCCCAAATCCTTAATTTAACATTTATAAAAAACGAGAAATGTTGAAAAATATTTAAATTTGGTTTGCTTTTAATTAAAATTGAAATTTACAACGTTTTTTGGCTCTCCTGCAGAACTGTCATTTTGTGAGTTAGGCAACTTGCATCTTAGAACGACGATATACTAACTAACCAATTAAAGTGGTGCGTTTTTAAGCCAAAAGTCGAACGGTATCACACGCGAAACAACGAGAAGCACTACTAGCTATTATTTAAAATATTCCTCTATTTATAGGTAAGGGTCTGTGGAAGGGTGTCGATAATACACGAATCATACTAATTATTCTAGGAATAATATTCTACCCTGCCCATTCTACCTGTGTATCCACCCTTAATTTTCTGACCGCGGGACGGACATCGGTATTGCCCTTCCGTTACTAAAACCGCATCTGAAACACGGGTATGACATTCGCAAACGAAAACGTCACTTAAAACACTAGTGTTTAAAGTGCGAAAAGTCACATTATCTTTTGTTTATTAAACGTCACATCAAGTGTATCTTCTGTAATTTATATTTAATATTCCGTGATAATTTTGTAGTTCTGTGTCATTTGATTTTTCAAGGACGCGTCAGTCATTGTCCGTCATCTTGTGAATACAATTAAAATATAACATAATAATATAAATCCTGCGGGAGTAGAAAAAGTATAGTAAACACCTAGTGTCAAAAACAAAAACGTTCTTATGCGTGTATCACGCTCAGAGTTCTTGTGACCTAATTTGTTTCTGAAAGCTTTAAAAATGGATAAAGCCGAAAAATAACTGTATTACAAGTATTGCATTGTTCCAGAGTGTAAAATCAACGATTATTAAAACTCCAGACAAAATATTCGTTAGTTTACCTGGTAGCGCAAGCAAAAATGCACTTAAGAGAAGGGCATTGTGGTTGCAGGCTATGCGTCACTGAATACTGAACTAGTTTATAAAATATTTTCTTCTAAAAGTTTTAAAATATCCTCGGAAATATCGAATATTTATGTCCACACACAAACACGTAAAACGGTCTCAATACAATATAAACACAAAACTATACAGAACCTATGCAATACCGGCCATATTGACAAAAGTAATCACATGGTATGACATCACACGTATCATCGGTAGCGTTCGGAAATCCTCGGGTGGTGGTCGGAAACTTTGAATTTTATTTTAAAATTTGGAAGTAATTTCCAATGGAAACTGGTTTATTTCCTATTATTAGTTATTTTTGATATCAACTTTACTATTATAAATTAATATCTAAGCAAAATATGAAATATGCGTGTACCTAATTGATTAATCTGTTGATTGCTTTTTTTCAATTCAGAGACAGTTTACTAACCATGTGTTATTAGTAAAGTTTTTATTATTTAAATAAAATTTATACATTGACATTGTTCTACAAAGTCTGACATCTAATTGACTAACACCACATTTCAAAACACACAAGCTTCAATTCCAACTGATCGGTTGTCCTCCAGAACATTATGGCCGACTTGTCAAAGTGTTCTGTTATTTATCTATAATAATTGAAGACGCTCTTGATTTAATAAACAGTGTTTCTACTACCTTTTCCAACAATTTTTTTACATAAAAATAACATTCTCATATTGAATTGCGCAATTGTAAATTTTTTACTTGAAACTATAAGCCGCTACAACACGATTTCTCTCCGGTATAAATTACAATAGAAAATGAAATTTCGTCTTGAGATTTCAGCTCTGTGTCTCTCAAGCTTGC
This sequence comes from Lochmaea capreae, assembly GCA_949126875.1. Lineage (NCBI taxonomy): Eukaryota > Metazoa > Arthropoda > Insecta > Coleoptera > Chrysomelidae > Lochmaea > Lochmaea capreae. The sequence goes on from OX421404.1 coordinate 27,450,747, forward strand.
CCTAACAGGGTCAGTCTTAAAATTATAGTTAATTATGTAAATGCTTTTGACAGTTCCTACCCGGATTGGTCAAAACGAATCCCTTCTTTATCTTGAACCATCGTATTTTTAGGTAGACAGTTGTATCCATTCTTATTTCAGTTACCTATGGTACCCATTATATTCTCAGTCTCCATAGTATCGTCTGCTTTTTGTCACTTCTTCATAAAGAAGACTTTTAGTTTCTGTGTGCATGGATTTACGAATAAAAGATTTACGAGGAAGTTTGAAACGTAGGGTAAGTTTTTAATATATTTTTCGAGAAAATATTCTAAGGCTGTAATATTAATAACTGAATAATATTCTTAACATGACGGAAGATACAGTATGTCACAAATAACTAACAGCAGCAGCAGCACATTTTAAGAACGTTAATAGGCCAAACAATTGGTGAATATTTTTAACAAAAACCTTAGTAGTAGAAAACGGATTGAGCCTTAGTATAAAAGACATTACGTAGTATAATTTTGATAAACACGTAAATATTTTTCAGTAGTTTGTAATAAACATTAATTGATTTTCTCTTTTATATGACTCATCATCTGTTTTATACTAGAATTTTTGTCAAAAATTACTCTACTTGCAAGCTCTATGCTTGGCCTAAAAATATATTACAAATCCAATCTCTTTGTACAGTGTTGCCAACAACAAAATCTGTTTGGACCCTTACATTTTTTGAATCTACTCATATTAGGGTTAAAAATGATATTACATGATTTATTTATTGAATAGTGAAACTATTTGAAACAGTTACCTAGCTTCATTTATAACATTATCTTCATAATATTGTATAATGTATAACACATGGGCTGAAAAGTGCCCGGGCCTAACAAAAAGACCTCAGTATTAGCGATAACCTCTTTCTTTGAGCGAAATTTCATATCGGCGAGTATTTTTTTAGTTCTGAGAGCAGCCAGTAGTCGCTGGGTGCCAAATCTGGCGAATACGGTGGATGTGGGAGCAATTCGACGTTTGATTCATGTAGTTTTGCAATTGTTTTTATTGAGTTGTGACACGGTGCATTGTCTTGATGAAACAAAATTTGTTTCTTTGCCATATGCGACCTTTCTTTGCAATTTCGGCCTTCAAATGCTACAATAACGCTTTATAATATTTACTGTTGATGGTATTTCCCTTTTTAAGATGGTCGATGAATATTACACCACGTAAATCCCAAAATACCGACGCCATAACCTTTCCAGCTGATTGTTGAGCTTTCGGGCGCTTTGGAAAAGGTTCTCCAGTTGCTGTCCACTCAGATGACGATCGTTTTGATTCTGGAGAGAAGTGATGGATCCGTGCTTCATCCTTTGTCACATATCGACGCAAAAATTCTGGTTTGTTACGTTTAAACATGGTCAAACACTGATGCTCATCGGTGTCCCTACTACCACGTTTGAAGTCAGCAAACCATGGTTTTATTGTTGTTTCTAAAGGAGCGGAGTCCCCATAACACTTTTCAAGCCATTGCTTTGCTTGTACGGTGTAAAATTAATTAGGTATTAGGTTTATTAAACAGAATACAATTGAAAAGTTCCCTATTGTAATGGAAAAGTGCTTAGTGCTATTTAGTCTTAGAATCACTTGTTAAAAGATTTTTATCACCTTTGAACAACGTTTTAATCTAATCTATATGTAGTAATATTTCGAACAAAAATATTTTTAACACGCAATTATTAGTAATAAACAATATTTTTGTTCATATTCAATGTACAAACAAACAAAAATTTCTCGCAACTATGAAATTTTCAAACCACACGGAGTGGCAATCAAAACCTTGATTTACGTTTGCTTTTAGATTATTTATAGCAATCCTAAAAATATGGTTTTAATCTCATTTCGTGACCGAATACGTATTCGCTGATGGTACGGATCCTATCTCTTATCATATAAAATTGTATGACACTGTATTCTAATCATTAACAATAAATAATTATATATTCAAGGTTAAGTCAACGTTATGGTTACGAGTCAAGTTGTTTGAAAATTTAGTTGCATATTCGCATTGATTTTGTGTCGTTAATTTCTTCACTTTTTTATCACAACAAAATGAGCAACTATTGGATAGAAGGAAATATCATTAAAACTCAAGATGTTAATTTCAACGTCGATCATTTGGGCGGAATAGGAAATGTGTTTTTCGAGCGGATGAAACAGAACGGATCCAAAGTTGCGCAGGTAAGCTGAATCTACTAATTTTTTTGTTATCCTGTGAAAAATTCAATTAAAAAAAAACTTTACAGGCATCTCCTCTTCTACTTAAGTTCCTCATTCCACTTTTTCTTTTAATTCTATTTGTCTGTAGTTTCAAATCTCGTATTGTATGTTTGTTGTGTTGTTTACTTTTGTTTGTTTTATTGGAATTTTATTATTACTTCCAAAATCCTAATTGGTTATGTTAGATATGCATTGAGTTCTTGTATATGCACGCCTTCGAGTGAGAGTACGTGGTAGCTATAGCTGATCTAGATCTGATGGTTCGGGTCCGGTAAATGAAACTCTGAGCCCTTTTTTTTTTGGCCTTCTCGTTGTTCTCCTTGATGCCCCGGCACCCAGATCAAAATGACTCTGTTTTCCTTGTCTAGTATTTCAAGGGATTGTATACAGCTATGTACCAGCTTAGATTTTATCCTCAGTGCTTCAAGTGCAGCCTGGCTAAAGTAAAACAGTAAATAGGACTTAGGTTGGCATTGTCTTGACGTAGGATAATTCGTCGTTGGAGGTTGGTACGTGGTTTTTGGCTATATTCAACCATTATTTTTACCATAATACGTACAAATATAGATAATTTATTCTTTTAGATAGACGCGTCCACGGGAAAACAAGACACTTTCGAGTCACTGCTCCAAAGATCCATAAGAACAGCTATAGTTTTAAAGAAAAAAGGTATCAAAAAAGGCGACATCGTCACGGGATGTTCGGACAACCACTTGGAGGCATGCGTTCCAATAATAGCTTCCTTTATGATCGGAGCAATTCCTTGTTCCCTCGATCCCACTTTATCGAATATAGAACTTGAAAAACTTATCCAAGACGTCAAACCAAAAATTCTTTTCACTGTAGAAAATTGTTTGAGACAATTGAGATATTACGTAAAAAAATTGGAATTAGATACTGAAATCGTTGTTTTTGGTCCTTCAGAAGAGCACACTCCTTTCTCTGACTTCATAGCTCCCCAAGAAGAAGAAGAGGAATTTAAACCTATTTTTATCGAAGATCCAATGGAAACTGCTACTATATATTTCAGTAGTGGGACTTCGGGATTTCCAAAAGGAATATGTTTGAATCATTATTATTATTTTCACCATTCTCCGTTAGCTCCGCCAGCTCAAAACGATGATGTAGATAAACTTAGACAGGTTTATGAGATGAAAATAAGAAAATCTGGTACTAGTTTTCTACTATACGGTTCTTTATACTGGAATTCTTCCGGAGCTGGGTTATTTTTGTCAGCAATTACTGGAGTTTCCAGGATTTTATGCAGTACTTTTGATGCTAAAGAATTTTGGTACTTGGTTGATAGATACAGGGTGAGATGCTTATTTTTTTCCTTGTTTAGTATTTTAATTTTTGATTAACAGGTTTCAGGTGTGTTTTTAACCCCATTCCAAGTAACTGAACTGGTGAAATGTGGTAAACCTAAAGACGCCAGCTGTGATACGTTGGTTAGAATCTCAACAGGAGGTGCTGCTTTATCAAAAAAATATATTTTCGCTTTACAAGAGCTTCTTCCGGATACTGACATCATACCTACTTATGGACAAACTGAAGTAGGGATTTTAACTAGTTTTCAACTTCACCACAAAACGCAAAGAGAGTTGTATAAGAGCAATCCTGAAATTGTTGGGCTACCAATGAGAGGAATTTGGTATAAGGTGAGAAAGTTTATATGTATAACGGCCGTTTTCATAACCAGTGCTTAAAGTTCACTTTAGCTAAAGTAACTTTATAACTTTAACTTCACTTAAAGCTGAATGATTTTCATAACATTTTTGTTCTGTTCCTTTAAGTAAAGTGTGGTTTTACGTTTATCAAGAGAAGTTGGTATCAGTGACTGTGACAGTTTCGAGATTTTTTCAATTGAAGTAGGGTTATGTTTATGTTCGTATTATATTTTTATATTAGTGTTTAAGCTTTCTTCGGATTTTCAACTTGAAATAAGTGTTATGGGTGAAGTAAATAGAAAAAGAGTTAGGGGTACAAATTTTACCACAGAAGAATAATTGAATTTGGTGAAAATAGCTGAAAAATATAAATCGATTATTGAGTACACAAACTCTCAATGTGTTGTCTTATATGATGTAACAATTGCTGAACAGCAGGTTTGCTTATCCTGAATCTTTGGTAAAATTCTTCATCTGACCAATTATCAAAATCTGTTATTGTCTGTTTATATATTTTGGATTTCCTAATGATGAATATTTCCTTATCACTGTCGCTCTCGTTGCTGCTATCCTCAAAGGCTGATGACTCGGTATCTATTTCCATCTCAAGAGAATTTGTCCAAAATAGGTAGGTACTGACACAACGAACTGAAAACAGTCTTAAATTTTGAGGTTAAAGTCGTCTAAAGTCGCGACTCTGTCCACTTTAACTTAAAGTCGACTTGAAGTTATAAAGACTGTTATGAAATCGATTTTTCTTCATACCTCGGTCGAAAGTACACACTTTCGTCCCTCATAGCAGGGACGAAAGTTCAACATTTACTCCCTGTGAAAAGTACACGCGTTTCCTCTATAACAGCGGGAGGAAAGAGTTTCTCATGCGTATTTATACTCGTAACTACGACCAGCGGCACTCGCTTCCGACCGGCTATGAAGAAAAATAGTATACACTCCACGGGCTGAAAGTTGAAATCTCGGTCCTGCGCGTCATGATGCCCTCGGCGAATTTCGGCCCTGCGCATCATGACGGGCAGGGCCGAAAATTCAACTTTCGGCCCTTGGAGTGTAATATACTATTTATTTAAAGTTTGCTTTAAAACTTAAAGTAGTGTTAAAGCTTGTTATGAAAACGGCCGTAAGCTAAGGTACAGTAAAAACGGTGGAGCTTTACCATCACTTCAGCAATAGTATTCATATGAATCAAATCAAAACTTCTGTCAACTCAATAGAAATAATCATTATGACTAATATTACAAAGGTCGGGGGTAATTAAACAAGAAATTTAACTTTTTAAATTGTATTTATTTTATTTATATGGTTAAAATCGACATATTTATGAAATGTCAAAAGTTAACGAGTTGATAATGTATTATATTCGTACTTACCAAAGTCAAATGGAATAAAAAGTCAAATTAGTTCTTACAAGAACTGATTTTAACAATAAATACACTTTCATTCCGAAAATTCGCTAAAAACAAGACAATAAACTAAACTCACATAACCTCAAATGCGGTAGTGTCAAACTCAACTTTTAGTACGATCAGTTATACGCGTTGCATCAATTATATCGTTGTCTCTTTTTGCGATTACTACGGCAAATTTAAAGAAACTATTACGTATGTCTTGTAGTTGGTCTTGTGAAGAAGACCATCGATCGTACGTTCTTATGTTTGATTTATATTGATAGAAGAAGATAGTATGTAGAAATTATGTGGTGCATAAAACGTAGATTGGGTCACGTGATGGTAAAGCACCACCGTTTCTACTGTACGTATGTATTAGCGCACTTTATCTCAAAAACGGTTTGAATTATAAAAAAATTTCATAACAAAATTTATAGAGAATTTTATCCTCTACAATTTTTATGATAGACGCAAATACGGTTGTAAGTAAGTAAAGTAAACAAGATGTTCTTAAAAAACTGATTTTTCCAATCTTTGACCTTGAATATCTAAGGAAGTTCACACGTTGGTAGATGTAAACTTTTAGACGGAATTTACGATACCAAACTGAAGATTTATACAAAAATATCTATTAAAAATTAATTTTTATCATACCTAATAATAGGCAAAGTCCATGTGACAGTCGCCCTGATGAATCTGATGATAAACAATCTTTCTATGCACAGCACGTGGTTCTCTATAGTTATCCTGTTTGAATTCATTTAATTTGGTGCTTTCTTTAGGCATGAGAAGACTTAGATTTATATGCTATAGAAGTACACAAAATGCATTTGAATATTAGTTTTCGTTTTTTTACAGGTGGTAGATCCGGAAACTGAAGAAATTCTTGGTCCAAATCAACCTGGAGAGCTACGGGTTAAAGCAAAGACTGTTATGAATGGATATTACAACCGAAATTCTTCGAACAGGTAAAAATAAAACCGTAAAATCCAATTAACACTTTTTTATTTAAATTATTTTCAAGGTACGATAAAGACAACTGGTTCCGTACTGGAGACGTAGTGAGGTACGATGAAAATTGCTACTTTTACGTAGTAGACAGACTTAAAGAGATGTTGAAATATAGAGGATGGCACATTCCACCAGCGATTCTGGAACTTGAATTGTCACATCTACCTGCAGTTCGACAATCAGTAGTTATAGGTAATTTAAAAACAAAATTTCCAAATTATCACAAGATATACAGAATTTTGCTGTCATTAGTGTCATTTTTTATTTGTGCTTCAGGAAGAAAGCATGAAGAAGACGGTGATCACCCCATGGCAATCATAGTTTTAGAGGAAAATTATAAAGGGGCCATAACAGAGGAGGAAATTGAAAAATATATCGAAAGTAGGGTACAAGACAAGCAAAGATTAAGAGGAGGAATTATGTTTATCGATAGCATACCTCTCACACCATCTGGTAAAGTGAAAAGACAAGAATTAAAAGTACTTGCTAACGAGCTGCGTTGTTGGAAATATGGCAAAAGACCGTCAATTTCGTAAAAAACTTTTTACAGTAAAATTTGTACGGTAGACGTAATAAATTAACACTGTATACGGTGCCGTCGCTGGCGAACGGTGTAAAATCGAAACGTGTGAAAGCGGATTTAGGATTGTTTTGAATAATAATTTTATTGTTTAAATACCAACAGTTATGTAATAGTAGTTAATATTAACCCTTGTATTATATTTTTAGTATAAACATATTTAAAAACTTTTGTATTACCATTATTATTACAAAATAAATAAAAATACCCGGTTTATATCGTTTTTCTTCAATACCTTAATGTCTATTTTAAAGAGGAGGAAAAATAAATAAGAATAATACTGAAATACACGACAATGTTTTATTATTTTATTTAAAAACATCTAAAAACTAGTCAGAATGTGATAGAGTCCACAAAAACTCTTGTGAGGTAACCTTGAGAATATCTGCGCCAAACGCAAGTGAAATATATGCTAAGTGGAAACTAAAAACATTGGGTTTTGATACATTGTTCAGCGCTGTTACTCAGTATGAGTATTTGGGGGGTGGAGAATTTCCAGATATGTATTTTGTTAGTAAGATTGAAACATTTTATATTAATTGTACACATCATTCATCAATGACATCGATTTTCTATTAATAAACGATTTTAGTATAGGCAACCAAACATACAGTTATATCAAAAATATTACATAAAAGCTATTGGAATACACCATAATTAATTAGTTATTGGAAGGGGAAGGGGATGAGTTTTTAAGGGTAAAAAACGGTTAAACTGGATTTCTGGCTACGGAAAAACGTCAAACAGCAAAGTTGTAAGTAATAAAAATATCTACAACTTTTGTATTTACATTTTATTCACATAACCTCAAAATGTATGTGGACAATTCAAAAACTTTTTGGTTTTTTATTTTTATCTTCTACAAAAAAAATTTTTTTCCCACGAAATTTGGTAAGAACTTACCTTCTTAATTATGTCCCAAATACACTGTAATTTTTTTGATTTGAAATATTTATTTTTTCATCTTATTTTGACTTAATATCGAAAAAGCACCCTAATTTTCAATCGAAAATTCACCCATCAAAATATCAGCTTTTTTCAAAAAGTTGGTGTGCTTTCTATTGGTTGAAATCTCTACTTTTCGAAGGTGTAAAAAATATATTAATATAGTAAATCTCAGAAAATGAAAAAACTCGATTTGTAATTTTTTTAATACCATTTTGTACAATTTTCGATTCAAAATTAGGGTGCTTTTTCGATATTAAGTCAAAATATGGTGAAAAAATGAAAATTACAAATCAAATAAATTACAGTGTATTTGGGACATAAAAAGGTAAGTTTTCACCAAATTTCGTGGAAAAAAAAATTTTTTTGTAGAAGATAAAATCAAAAAACCAAAAACTTGGTTTTTTTAATTTTCCACATAAAATTTGAGGTTATATGAAAAAAGTGCCGATACAAAAATTGTAGATATTTTTATTACCTACAACTTTACCATTTGACTTTTTTCCATAGGACTTGTAGTTTTGCCGGAAATCGAGATAAACCGTTTTTTACCCTTAAAAACTCACCCCCTTCACCTTCCCGACCTCAGATCGCCCGTAAATTATTTTTCCTTCCATTTTTACAATATTCCCCTCCTTTTCCAATGGGTTTCATCCATCTATTATTTTTTTTCACATTTTATTATTTTTAAAGACTTCTACCCTGTTCTATAGCATGAAAAATAATTATTTAAATAAAAACTATAAATTCAAATAACATCCAATGTTTTCAGCTCGCTGTGTACAACTCAAAAATGGCATTACGTTCTACGCATAGACGACTAACGTGAGTTTTTGCGGACATAAAACCTCACAACTAGATTAAAACAAAACTTGTACCTATCTATTTGATTACTCACTGTCGAATACGGTCATTTTTATACGAGTTAAATTCGTGAATTCAATTCAATTCAATCTAGTGTGTACCGGTAGCTTTTGTGAAGATGAACTTATTTTCGTATCGGTAATAAAATACATAATGCCAGTGAATCAGTATTAGGTAGTTATGTATTCGTGAGTGAATTTGGATAAATGTTTTTCCGAAAGAAAAATGAACAATCTTCAAGCACAAGGAAATATGTAGCCCTTAAACGTTTATTCTAGTGAGTACCTACTTATAATAATACTAAATCTTTATGGTTAAAATAGATTTAATATAATAAGGACTCTCTGTCCTTATAAATATAGTGAAATTAAGGATATAAAATGCACTAAATAAAATACTGATGAATCAGAACTATCTCCTTCAATTCAAATCACAACCGGCTTTGTTTCTTTAATCCCTATACTGTTATATCATTTTTTGGGGGACATTCTAGAAAAATTAATGCTATTTGTAGGTATTCTTCAAAAAGAATTTTCATGTATCTAAATTCAAATGTCGAGTTCTTTCTTATCGGTTATGTATTGTTCAACAAATGATATTTTTTTCAGAAAGGAATGGAAAAATACCATGATTTTTATATAAACGTGTGCAACTGAGGTAAGTAAAGTAATTAGTTTTTTTTTAAATAAGTAGAAAGAATGTATATGATTTTTAATAGGTACCTATAGTTTTATTAAGTACTTGTTTTTATACAGGGTGTTTTCAAATGATACTTACAACGTTTGCATGTAGATACCTCTCGTGAAATTGGACAAAATTCTATGAGGATAGAGGGGGTCCTATTTAATTTTCGATAAACAGGGTGTTGAAGTTATGAAAAATTAAATGTTTTAATTTTATAACTTTAAAATGGATGAATATATTAATTTGACATTTGGCAGGTTGTTTTTAAATGTAAAAGGGCATATTTTGATGGAAAAACATGTTTCAATTCTTGATCCAGTGGTGTACATTTGGGAGAATATGTTTATATTATTTATAACTTTGTAATTTTTCTTTTGTTAATAAAATTGGAAAAGTATTTTCAGTAATCTTCTCTCAGTGTTTTAGATACATTGCTGTTTCACAAATTAGATCCTGTTACATATTCTAGCCATTGGTAGTTATTAAAAAAAATTGAAGAAAAATATTTTTTTTATTTCATTATTAAAAAGAGATCTTGCGGACTTCAAAAAAACATTAAATATCTTAATAACCAGAAATTTTTTGATATGTATTATAGGTTATGCGTTTTTCTCGTGAAAAACATTGAGGAATACAAAATAAAATAAAAATAACTTCAAATGCCAGTGCCGTAAAAAATTGTTACAAATTGTTAGAAATGTATACCACTGGATCAAGAGTTGAAACATGTTTTTCCATCAAAAAATGCCCTTTTACATTTAAAAACAACCTGTCAAATTTTAAATTAATATGTTTATCCATTATCAAATTAATGAAAAAAAACATTTATTTTTTTATAACTTCGACACCCTCTATTTCGGAAAGTAAATAGGTTGGACCCCTCAATCTTCATATTATTTTGATCAACTATCTATATGTAAACGTTGTAAGTGTCATTTGAAAACACTCTGTATAAAATATGGGATATAATAGTATAATCATTCAAGTAGTGGGAATTTTTTTGGATATTATTCAAAAACGCGTTTTTTCGGATACTCTACACTGTCTACAGGATCCGAGGGCTCCTCCAAAAATATCCCAATTAAAAAATTCTGAAAGAAATTTGTCTTAAATAGAAAAAAATATTCCTATAAATTTTTATTTTTTTAATTAAAAATAACAAGAAACATGTAACATTTAGTTTACTCCAAACAGCGCTGTGTTTCGAAAATCCATCTTCAAACTCCTATATTTGATGATAGGTATAATTTTGTGCGAAAAAGTTGTTATATATATTTATTTTGAAAAGGCTGCATTGAATTGCAAAGCGACCAAAACATAAGTAACAAAATTACCAGAAATCTACAAAAAAAATGGATCTTATTTTATAATTTTTGTGGTTGTTTTAAAATTTAATAAAGATGGTAAATTAAATATACACTGTGTCCGTAAAGTATGGAACAAATTCATTTTTAGCTAAACAGGCCATTTTAAGAAATAATCCTGAAACAGGTCGATTTTTGATTTTAATTTACCGTATTTTAGAATAATATTCTAATATACAGGGTGAATTACTTTCGAGTAACGACGTCACCGTCATTTTTTTTAAATGGAACACCCCCATTTTTTCTCAATTTTCGGATTACTCTAGCTGAGCTGATTCCAAAAATGTATTACATGTTGATTCCAATTGGTACAGGGTGGACAAAAAAACAATAGTTTGGTGTGTGCTCATAAACTAACGCGTAACATTCTTTATTAGTTAAATTAACAATATTATCAAAAATACTTATTGTCTAGCGGACAGAATATGATTAAATACATGACTTTATAAATGTTCGAACTGCAGCCCTTGCTGTATTTGACAGTAACACAAACGGTGTACAAATTCTTGTTGAACCTTGTTTATTGTGTCTTGAAAAATGTTGTTTATTGCTGTCCGAATTCTCTCTTTTAATGCTTGAATATTTGCTGGTTTCGTTTGATACACAACATTCTTCAGATGGCCCCACATAAAATAATCCAAAGGATTGAAATCTGGTGACCTCGCTGGCCATTCAATAGGTCCTCGTCTACCAATCCACCTGTTCGGAAAAATTTCATCTAGGTACCTTCTAACATCTACAGCATAATGTGGAGGTGCACCATCCTGTTGAAACCATAAACTTGCATCAAAACCTCCAGGATTACTTTATGAGCACACACAAAACTATTGTATTTTTGTCCATCCTGTACCAATTGGAATCAACATTTGATACATTTTTGGAATCAGCTCAGCTAGAGTAATCCGAAAATTGAGACAAAATGGGGGTGTTCCTTTTAAAAAAAATGACGGTGACATCATTACTCGAAAGTAATTCACCCTGTATATTAGAATATTATTTTAAAATACGGTAAATTAAAATCAAAAATCGACGTGTTTCAGGATTATTTCTTAAAATGGCCTGTTTAGTTAAAAATGAATTTGTTCCATACTTTTAGATTAAAAGTAAATATTAATTTATTGAAACAGACGTATGATATATCAGTGTCACTTGTCACTTTTCATTTTAATCACTGTCTCTATCGTAAGAGGCTTTTTCAAAATTTTGCATGTTTTTGAAGCAAAAATGTCTAAAAAATTAACAAATTTATACAGAAATGTTATAACAATTTAACGGTAAACAAGAAAATTGAAAATATAAGTAACGTCAATAGCTCGCTAGTTCCAGTGTTGCCAGATGTATTTCAATTTCACCAACTTTAATAAAAAAAATTACTAAACAATTTTACATAAGAGGAATGAAAAAAAATTTTCTACTTTTACAAAGTGTTCTATAAAAACGATTCGACGAGTTTAATTATACTCACTGAAGATAATAAATTTGTCCCTACAGTAAAAATATTTGATGCTCTCAGCTCGGGTTTTTCAATTACCAGTGTCGCAACTAACATTTCTATCTAGAAATAGAAACTTAATTAATAATTAATAGAATAGAAAATAATTTTCATTGAAAAAAAAATTAAGTTCAACAACTTTCGATTTTTTACCTTAAATTTAGCAGTAATAATAATACGTCACTGGCCCATTATAATTTAAGAAAAATAATTTTTTGTTAATTTTTTGGAAAATCAAACCCTTTTTTTTTAAATATTTTTGTCAAATTTTATCGTTGTGTCAGATGACCATAATTTGATAAAAACTTAATTCTTCTTGATAACGGTAGTTGGAACATAACCGAAACGTTTATATCCGAAAAAAATATCAAAAAGAATAATGAATACACCACAAGGAACATACAGAAGAAAAAAATTATATTCGAGTGTAATACTAGTGGAATGTGCAAAAAAAAATTAACCTCATGTTTTTTCTTTATTAACAGTTAGTATTAATCAAACCCAACCCATTGAGCTCAATTTTATACCGTAATTTGAGCTACATTTGAAAATATATTAATTTAAAAATTCAAATTTTTAACCATTTGAATAGCCCGCCATTGCGTTAGTGACGTCACCTATGTGCAATGAAGTTATCGACAAGCCATTAACTACAAACGTTTAAAGAAAAGACATGCGAATGAAAACCATTAATCTACAGCTGTTAAATCTCACTTGTACAGACAAAGATGGAGAAAGTTATTATGTGAATATTAAATAAACATGAAAACTGCGACGTATCACTGGGAGTTCGCATTCAAAATCGAGAGAGATGAATAGATATTAGGTTTCGCTGTTAGATAAAGGTAACAAAAAAGTGTAATAATTTGCCGTTTGGTACATAAGAGTTCCTGATGCAATATTTTATAATTATATAATTTTAGAAGGTAATCAAAATGACAGAAACAAAAATGTTCATTGAAATTAAAAACATTAGGTCAATCTCTTAAAACTATACCTAGAAATTATAGGGATAATCCTTTTTAACAGAGATCACCAAAATTATATAGGTATAACAACAAATGCAATATTTAATTTAGTGTTAGCTTCGCTTGTGAACTCAAACTAATAGTTTGAAGATATATACTGTATTTGTGATTCCTAGAGCTGGTTTCCGTCTTTTTTTGTGTTTGGTTTTTATTGATGATGGCTCAGTTAGTGAAAGCAAATTATAATAATTTATCATATAGACATTTTTTAGTTGTATTCAAACAATATGGTATCTACTAAACAATATTTATATCGTCTATCCATAACTTTTTCAATAGCAATAAAATTTGTGTCATCAACACGACCCAGAATATGTAAACAAAGGTAAAAGTCACAAACACAATTAAAACCAAAAACACATTGACCAAACGGCGTCTCCTAAACAAACATGAAATCAAAAATGGTGTTCATACGATCTTCGATTTTATTTAGAGAAAGTGGCCTACGTTCATATCATGTTACAGCTAATGCACATAAGTGACGTAATGCACTACGAGTTGCATAAATGCAGTAACTTTTTAATATAGACTTTTTCATGTTATATTGGAGAAAAAAAAAGAGAAAATCCTTTTTTCATAATAAGAAATTTAATTTTTATTCAAGTAATGTAAAATTTCAACTTGAACTCCCCATTATGCATTTAGTTACTAAAGTTTTATGCTTACTTGACTCGCTTCAGCTTCTGTCAGTTTACTTAAAGGATATTTGTACAAAAATGATATTAAATCTTCACTCTGAAACACCGGACTACTATATTTTCATGTATTATGAAGTTATTGTTATTCTAATTATGTTTGTCGTTTAAAAAACCATTTTGCAAATATTTTTTAAATTTTTCAAAAATTGAGGGTTAAAAATTTTTTTTTTAAATAATGCATCACGTCATCTTATAGGGTATAAAATTCCCTACAATTTTGATGCCAACAATTTTTTTGTACAATCAAATCTAAAAAAGTTATGGACGAAAAACTGTTGCATTTCACGTGCTCCAAGCTATACTTGCAAGCTGCATCGCAAGCTCGAGCGGAATCTTGTCACAAATCTAGGAAAGTAGTCTATGCTACATATACTTTCGTTTAAAAAAGTCAAATCTCTGGTGGAAATCTTTTCCATTTTATATCCTTACTTCCCCGGACTATTATTTATTTATGAATAAAATTATTCGCGATTTTTTCTAAATTAATTAACATCTGTTGAATTTTAAGCGATTTGCGGAAAAATAGTATGTTTACCTCGTAGGAAAAGCCACATTTCTGGACTCTGTTGCTAAGTCAACGCGCAAGCCGAGTCACAGTCGTCAAGGAATGCTAGGCTTTTCCTACTCGGTAAAAAATGTACTTATAACTTTTTAGTTTTTCAAACAATGGAGCCATTTAAATCAATTACATTTTAACATTATTGGTTAAAATTCCTATAAATCCGCTCCATTTATAGTTACCCTGAAAAAATTAAATCGATTAAATCAAAACTATCCGAGAAATTAGAATGTAAAGTTAGCTCCGCCCCTTGAACGAAAGGCGCCAACGTGACGTCACATCAGCCGTGGAGCTCGGCAGTATCGAGGTTCCAGAACGGCTTTGTACGCAAATCTTTTCATCCGAAATGGTCTCGTTAGAAAAAGGTTTTTTAAAAGGCGATTCTGGCAATTTGCCGATGGTGGATGTAATAATGGTTATGCAGTATTTTAACCAAAATAAGTACTAGGTATATCAGTGCAGAATTAAGAGGTGTGAAAATGGAAAAGGAAGTGTTCGCAATCGTATTCGTTATCGTAAACGTAAATGGGTACAATTTATTAGCAGGCGAAAAAAGTTCGTAAACTCAAAAATTAGTCTTATCAATTCATGTTATGCGATTTTTTTTATGTGCTTGTATATAGCTGTTTTTAGGCTCAATTTCAATTCAAATCTGCAAGAACGACTTATGGTGATAACGCCATCGGTTATGTTCAAGTGAAACAAGACCAATCTTATTGTTTTGTTAAAGCAAAGATCACTCCAGAACATAAAATGAAATCTAAAAATTATAATGTTTCGTGTAAAATTCATACGATTAAAAATTGTGTGGAAGAAGTTTTATGCCACGATTGTCCTGCATCTGAGGGGGGTGCAAGCATGCTGTGGCATTCTTAATGTGGCTACACCGAAGAACAGAGGATCCTTCTTCTACGGAAAAAGCTTGTTACTGGAAAGAGTTTTTCAGGAGTTTTTACGGTTGTACTATGACAATCTGGTACTATGCAATACTTGTATAATTATTATTGATTCAAAACAAACATAAACGTCAACTAACATGCAGCATTCGCCGAAAATACCGAATTAAACCAACATTCATACGATAAGCCATATGAAGCCGCAAGCCGCCGCGGCCGGGCTCATCGTCAGTAGGCTGATTTGACGTCACAGCTTGGACACGCCCCGTTTCAAAGCTGGCCATATTTTAACACTGAATTTGAGGGTGAAATCGGTTGGATAAAATAGTGATTTTTTGCCAATAGTCATTTCGAGTAGAGAACTTTTTAAAACTACAATAAAGAAATTATCGTATACTTACCAAAAGAGATATCCTTTGAGCAGTTACAAAATAGAAATAATCGCTAAACTTATAAAATATATGATACCTATAAGTAAAATCGAAAAGAAATGCTAAATCCGTATTCTCATCCAAAGTATTATACAGAACTATACAATAAGTAGCTGGAGAAAGAATCGAATATGAATAACCAGTAATATAGACAATTAGACAACCAATTCCAATAACATGATTCTGATAATTCCTCTTCAGAACCAGATAAAACACCATCATATTTTCCAACTCTTTAAATTTAACTTTTCTTTCTCCACTTTTATTCAATAAACTGACAGTCATAGTTTCCATATATTTGAATACAACGCGGAACATTTCTTGATAGGCTAGGGTTAAAGCACCTCCATACACGAATATAAAATGCACTGTCATATCCGACATATACCTCCCAATTTGCGTGATACAATTAGAAATTGTAAAATTCCCATAAATTCGGTGAATCCCGAAAATTGTAAAATGAAGGAATCCATATCCAACTATTAATTTCGAATATCTTATGGTATTTCTCATGTAATTTTCGCTTAATAATGAATCTATTGAATAATATTTTCTATTTTCCACCAATTGTATTGTTATATTTAAATATTCGAAATGGAATTTATAGTAAATCATAAAATACAGCATTTCCGATATCATTATTAGACCCATTCCTGTAGAGGCTGCGTCGTAATATATTTCTTCCATCGAAGTAGATCTCATTATTTTCTTAACAGACAAATACACAGCTGAACATTGGAAGGTAAGACACGTTATAAACATCGAAAATACTGTAAACGTTGAGTATTTTTTGACATATGCATGTTTGTTGGGACTGTTGTGGCGACAAAATAAAGTTATGTGCATTACCAAAGGAAAACCCATGGGGAAAATGTGTCTCAAAATGCAAGGAATACAGTCTTTCATTCCTTCGGTTGTTGATTGATATTAAATTGAAAATAATTTGTTCAAATTAACCAAAAAAGTTATTATATGTATTGATTAAAT
Organism: Lochmaea capreae; assembly: GCA_949126875.1. Lineage (NCBI taxonomy): Eukaryota > Metazoa > Arthropoda > Insecta > Coleoptera > Chrysomelidae > Lochmaea > Lochmaea capreae. Next base: position 27,467,612 of record OX421404.1, read on the forward strand.
TAGAGTGGGAGATATACTATACAAATAATGTAATTAGGGAAATTTATACAAGATGTTTTGTTGAAACAGTTGTTAACATGAATATTTTTTGTGGGGAAAAATATTTAATAATTATTTTTTTTTATTTCCGAAATTGTTAACACCGGTGCTGCTTGACGAAATTATATGGTTCTTTAAATAATATAGGGGTTCTTGAACGCTCTAAAGTTACAATAATTTTAAAAATAAAAGCGAAAATGTTTATTAGTGCTTTGATTTTTTAAAAATGGAATATTTCTCCCCTTAGGATTCTGAATAGCTGTGCAATTCACAAATATGTGGATGGAGATTTCTTCTTCCTCCATTATTTTGAGCTTTTTCAGATGCCCGATCATGCGGCAATGTCCCGATAGGATCCCTGTTAAAACTCTTAGTGCTGTTTTACTTTGACTTATGCATTTATTTGATCTCAACGGGTTGTAGTCACCATCAGAATCTTTGAGTGTCTAAGCTCTACTAGATCTTTTTTCTTCGGCTTCCGGCCCACAAAAGGACCTTTCAGTCCCTCTCTTTGCTAGTCCATCTACTATTTCATTTCCTTCTGTTCCAGTGTGTCCTGGAATCCACAGTAGAGTTCATTGAGTATGCCTAGGCATTCCCACACCTTTTTGGAACTGACAGTGCTTTAATTGCTGATCCGACATCAATATAATATTTTTGTGTTGTCTTTTGGACCAATATAATAATATAATAATTCCCTTGATCTTATTTCAACAAAACCTTCGAACATTTCATTATTATATAAATATAAATAAAGAAGGTTATTGTCAAGTTCAAGCGTGGTGCTAGACAAAAACAATTATATGTTTATCTGTTTTGCTCGAACTTGACCAGTTATATAAATATACATTCAGTATTGGTCAAAGGTGAAGTCGATGCAGAATACTTGAAGAAGACTATTCTATATAGTCGAATAGTCACCTACTAGTAATTATTAACCATTACGTATAAGTATGCTATACGGCTAGGTACTTATGCATAGTATTAGTTTAGTAAGTAATGTAATGCATTTAGTAAATAAATCAAACCTATTCCAGTGCTAGAAGTAGTTGTTTCATTCCTCTTGAGATGATCCTCCAAGTGACCCGCAACACCACCTATTCAGAGGCCCTTCAACACCTATAGTCTACCAAAATATCCATCGACGATACATCCATTACATTTTGCCTCCTATATCCTTTGTCAATATTGAAGATGCAAAAAAATTTATTGCGGTTAATGGCGCCCATTTTGACGGCGTCCATTTTGGTTTCCTGCACGGATTTTCGAGTGGCTCCCTATCTCAAAAGTTGCCTTTTGGTATTAACTATTACCACAGAAAGTGGCATACTCCAATCAAAAAGTGCAGTTTTTTTGGCATACCCAAGGTACTAATTAGGGATTTCTTATCGGTACCGTTCACGAATTGTTTTTGCCGATACATGCCTTCTTTCGCCTTACATTTTATGCACCACTTGTCGTAAACTACTTAGAATAAAAAGTGTACATTTAGTTTTTATTTCAGTATCTTTCTCAAAGACAGTTCTTTTCAATTCGGAATCATTCAAAATTCTTTTTTTTTGTTTTCCACACAGGTTTTGGTTATAACACCTTTGCAGTTTGTCCGGTTATTTAAAGTTTAAAAAATCGATGTATTTTTGAACAAAAGCGTTTGCTTTCCATATGAACATGAACAATCTAGAGACAACTTTTTTAATAATATGTTTTTTCTTCGTTTATTGCTGCTAAACGATACAAATTTGTAAACTGTATCAAAACATATTCTTAGAATGTTTAAGCTCAAAATTATTTTGAGCCCGACCCTGTTTGACTAAGAAGTGCAATTTAATGTCCGCCGATGCCTATAGCCCAGGAAGTAGTTGTTTTTTCTTGGTTGAACGGTCAGTGTTTTTTAAAAAAATTCTTCAAAACTTTGTAAAGCAATTCTTAATAAATAATGTATAATTAAAATAGTGCCCTACTCAACAATTAATTCAACACTCTGTACCATATAAAACTACTAAGATTAGTGTGAGATTCCTTGTATATTATGTTGAAATTTTCGAAAATTATAGTGGGCCTTCCCTTATCTGTCCGATATATCGAACAAATGTCATTAAACAGTTATCTATTGTACAATGTAAACAGTAATTCATAAATAACAAAAAATGCTAATATTTGATTCATTTTGCCGATAATAATTGTACCTACAAAAATTATTTTGTCTTTTGTGACTGCTTGGAAATTGTATGGACTAAAAATGGTTGAAAACTCCCGGGAATTTTTAAATAAAAATCTTTTCTTTACAATATACTATATTGCTTTAAATCATTAGTTACATTTATAGAATAAATTATGTGTATATTTCAGCTTCTCAAATAGGAACAGCGTCGAGCTATTCAAGGTAACTAACATCTAAAAAGTATAAAAATATTTAGTGTTTCGATAGTGAATGCTGGTCAGAGAAAAATAAACGAAGGCATTTAATAACAGATGAAGATGAAACTGTGAAAAAATAGGAGGAGTACTTTGAAGTAATATTAAACACAGAAATTGAAAAACTAAGGAAGAAATATTTCCACCAAAAGTAACCAACTTTTGAAGTCAGAAAACGTCTTAAAATCGATTTCAAAATAGAAACAAGACCAACAAAAGGAAGTAAACATAATAATTTCAAAGAAAGTATCTAAAAAGACCAAGCTACATCTATACAAAACAGTTATTAGACCAACGGCACTATACAGAAGTGAAACACCCTCAGAAGGATATTAGGAGAGGAAAAAGATGGCACACGTGGTAGTCGCTTCTGTAGTTAATGTTAGACAAACTGTACCATCAAAATCAGGGCTTTTGGCATTAAATTATTTTTATGGCTGCCAAATATGTAAAATAAAAGACAAATCAAAAAATCTGTTATAAAAAAAAAACTTACTTATATCACTTTTTGTGTTTTTCTTGGATTCAATTATTTTCAATATTTCTTCGTATTCGACTTCTCTTCCCGAAGTCCAGAATTCATAAAGCTCCGGATGGAAATTAGCAGGTGTATCGGATCTTCGTCGGAAATGATTCTGTATAATTTTTTCGTCAGCATTGGTAACTATGGTTCTCGGTCTATGATCCATGTCGTATATTAACTTTGTACTAGCTCTAAAGTAACCATTTCCTGACAAAAAATAAATAAAATATTCCTCAAAAACCAGTATCTATATATTTTTCGAAAATCCCTCGTTGGCAATTAACAAGTGTTTAGAAACGGAGTGGCTCTTTTTTATAGTTCGATATCTAGCTTTATTCTTTTCGCTAGCCTGGATACCGCCTCCCTTGCGTAGGTAGCCCTCTGCTCTCGGATTTCCTTCTCCGAATAGGTGGAACCGTACCCTTACTAGGCCTTCGCACTCACAGAGTAAAGAGTGTAAAATTAATTTCAATTACCTATCCCAAAAAATATATTTTTACCTGTATCATACGCTCCTTTCGGTATATCTGCACCGCCCCTACTTCCAGATGTTTCCCCTGGTAGCTTTATATCCAATCTGCCATCTGAGCGTACTTCGTTCCTTAAAAAAGATTGCTTTCAGAAGTGTTTTTTCAAATAATTTTAAAGTTCTTAAGCTTTTATTCCCCAATATTCTCTAAACACCCTGTATTTATTATTATAATATAAACATCGATGCCCTTCTGGGTATATGAAAAAATTAGTAATTTGGTTCAGTGCCTCCTTTGAGATCAATTTGAAAATTATAGCCATTATCAGTCTCCACATTTTAAAATTATTTACAATCTTACAGGGTGTTCCAGAATGCTGTGCCATATCAAAGTTACATGTTTTTAAATGAAACACCCTATATTTTATTACATATTTGGAATCATCTTAACCTCCCCATTACAATAATATAGGGTTGTGATGTGTTCTACGGAGTATTTAAAAAGTTATAACCAATTTTCCATAAAAATCGTAACAAGTTCAATACCCTGTACAATGTAAGAGAAATTCAAGAATAAAAATCTGTTGCGGCCAAAGCATTTGAATAGTAGTAAAAGTCCTGGAAAATTATTTATTTCGTTAATATTCATTGAATCTGAAACAGGGTGAATCAAAATAAGAAAACATTATTTTCTCGGTTTTTTCAAATGGATCACCCTGTATTTTATGTGAGAATCGAAAAGTACTACCAATGTACTTTTTTTTCATATAGCATTCCCTACACCTAAAATTATTAGCTCTTGAGATATTTTGATTTTTCTATGCAAAACATTGATTATATCAAAAAAATATGGTCCTACTACATATTCACCAACAGTACCTCCCCACACATTCAACGACCATCTAGTTTGACTGTGTGTCACTATGTGATATGGATTAGTTTATGAATAATAGTGAAAGTTGTGCCTATTAACACAACCACACTTGTGTGTGGGTTTTCAGTAACTGCCAGCAAAATATTAATTTCACTTTCTTCTGTAACAGAAGTTTTTGTTTTGTAGGTTGCTGCCTTTCAGGAAAACGTTCATGGTATTCTCTTGCTGATAGTAAGGCATTTTTATTGCGTTCTCCCAATATCCAGATAATATCAATCATTTCATCACTAGTGAAATTCATTTTTGCCCTAATTCAAATTCTTCAAAACACCAAAAAATGTACCAAACCGCTAAATAAAAAAACACTAATGTACCTACTGCCATGTCATGTTATTGTGAAATATCAGTTTTTGACAAATAAATCACACCCAACTCGCAATTAATTATTAAATAATTAGATATAATCAATGTTTTGCATAGAAAAATCAAAATATCTCAAGAACTAACAATTTAAGATAAAAAAAGAAGTATGTTTATAGTACTTTACATAAAATACAGGGTGATCCATTTGAAAAAACGGAGAAAATAATGTATTCGTATTTTGATTCACCCTGTATCAGATTCAATGAATATTAACGAAATAAATAATTTTCCAGAATTTTTACTACTATTCGAAAACTTTGGCCGCAACAGATTTTCATTCTTGAATTTCTCTTACAATGTACAGGGTATTGAACTTGTTACGATTTTTATGGAAAAGTGGTTATAACTTTTTAAATACCCCGTAGAACACATCACAACCCTATTATATTGTGATGGGGAGGCCAAGCTGATTCCAAATATGCGATAAAATATAAGGTGTTTCATTTAAAAAAATGTAACTTTGATATGGCGCAGCATTCTGGAACACCCTGTAAGATTCTAAATAATTTAAAAATGTGAAGACTGATGATGGCTATAAACCCTCAAATTTTCAAATTGATATCTCAAAGGACAAAGGAGACACTGAACTTTATCACACTAATCAATCACCCTGTATACTATAACCGCTTTCGTACGACACATGGACGTACTATATATAATCTTCTTATTTCAACTTGCGCCGCTAAATTATCTTCATTTTTGTTCCAAAATATACATAAGAGTTTCATTAAATTCAAAACATAATAACTCTTGAGTGAACCTGTAAGAATTCCACTTTCATTCCTTAACTCTAATAGTAATTTAAAAAAATGTAAATATGAACAAAAGTCCTAATCCCAAATGTATTTGCCGTTTAGAAAATTATGCGTCGATTAAAAAATCTCAAAGTTGTCTGGATTTTTTGCACGTTGAACAAATTTCCAAAAAAGTGATTAGGAAAATGATATTTACCTGTAGGTTCTATCTGGTATCTGCAAATAAGACTTATTGCTATCGTATTCTAACCCATCACTAGCCCTAAAAATGCTCTCTACGAGTTTTCCCTTATGCCAATTTCCTTTGATGGATTGTCCTTTTGGGTAAGTAAGAATACCTAAAAACGAATCATAAAAAGCAACTGAAGATGTTAATAACATAATAAAAGCGAGTGAAACTTGATTCCAAACTGAATTGAAGGAAAAAATTACTAGCAGAGCAACTAGGTTTTTCTGGAAATGTAGAAAAGTCATAGGTGAAGCCTGGGTAATACGTCCTGAGTTGGTATCACAACTGTGATAGGTCAAACGTTCACCTTTTGAACGATAGTCTAGTGGAGAAGGACAGATGTGTCTTCTGAAGTAAATATTTCAAAGGAAGTCTTTAAGAAACTGCATCTTTCTGTAAGGGATTACTAACGAATTAAACACTTATCCACTTCTATCATTCTGCTTCTGTTAGAGCTTACTAGAACTTTGACAGAAGCACTTTTATTCCCAGCATATCCGTAAGTTACGAATAATTTCTGTAGAAGCATTATTTGTTGTTGAAAATGGCTTCAAATTAAGTATTTCAGGTCTAAATCCTTCTTGCCAATCGATTATATTAATTTACTAATAAATTAGATGTAGCTTACCTTCTCCTTCAAAATCTCCCTGCTCAAAGTAACCTTCATATACAACTCCGTGTGGGTAAACGTATCTCCCGTAACCGGAAAACCCTAAGGCATTTATAGTACCTTGATATTTGCTGTTAGTGCAGTTTTTCTGGTCAACTTCATACAAAGGAAGATCAACGGTACGACTTCTGTCAGGTAAACGGCATATATCACCAAAAATATTTATACTAGTTCCTGGAATAGTATTACCCCAATCACTGTTCAATCTTTGAGGCATCAATCTCTCTTAACAAAATAATCAGCAAAAAATTGTCGACAAAAATTGTAAGATAAATATATGTCTAAAATTGACAATATTTATAATTATCTGTTAATGACATTTGAGCTCAAATGTTATAGCTCTATTCCGAAATGCAGATTTACGGCCATCTTCATTATAAACTTCTTAAAGTCACTTTAGCTAAAGTTACTTTAAGACCTCAATAGTCATCCCTTTTCATAATCACCTTGTTTGGTTACTTTAAGTAAAGTTAGGTTTTTACTTTTTGTGATGCATGATGGCAAACCTGATTGTCTAAATTTTAACAACTGGCTATTTTCACGTTAAAAGTTCTGTCATTTTTTGAAAGAAAATTACAGACTAGAAGTGAAAACGTCTTTATTGTTTACCAAATTAATAATATAAGCAACGATCAAAATGAAACCCTGTCTAATGAGTGTACCTCAAAACGCTGAAACAAAACTATATAAATGCTGTATTTTACATCCAAAATAGTAGTAGAGCAAAAAGAACATTGGGGAGTCCTTGTGGAGTTATAAACCTTTGGTGTAAAACTGTCATTGGCTTTCACTCATATAATTTCTGTTTCCTAACCTCTTACTACTTACCTTGTATACTGTCAAATGAACTAGCAACCAATAAAACACCATGAACTAAAATTGTATGCAAGGTTGTTAAAGTTCTGCAGTCAAAAATTCAATAAATTATAACTATTAAGATATAATAAATAATTTATTTATCAATTCATTCTAATTAATTTAAAACAAAATAAATAATAAACTAGAGGGATTCTAAATTAAAAGTGTATCTCCTGCCACTGTCTATTCTGCTTCTGGATTCTGATGTTTTGTGAATGTCAGGAACACCTGAAAATAAAGGAAGTTTATTAAAGTGAGCATTCATTCATTCGATTGGGTTGTGCTCAGCAGCCCAGGCACTTGAAATGAATCTTTGTACCATTTCCCAGATTATCTACTTCCATTCCAGAAGCTTTGTGTCTTCTATGTAGGCCACTAGTTTCACTGGAGGGATTTTCAGTAGTTGTAATGGTTGTATTATTTCCCCTCCAAAGTGCTTCCGTCTTAGTCCATGTAAGTTCTCGCAGAAGCAGAGTATGTGAGTAGGTGTTTCATCATACTTTTTCTGTACATAGGTTCACTAACTTTGCCCATTTTGTGCAGATGTTTCCTCAGGGTTCAGTCTCGAGTCACCAGGTCGGTACCTGTCTTCAAATATCTCTTACCCAGTTTCAATAGCCTGGTTGAGAGTTCCTTGTCTACCCTGGTGATCCCTATCTAGCCAGTTCCGGATTTCCCCTCTTACGCAATCTTTTGTGATTCCACAAAACGGTTCAGGACCTATAAAGTCTCCTTTAGAACCTTCTTTAGCTAACTGGTCAGCCATTTAATCACCTGCAATCCCCTCGTATACCGGCGCCCGTATTAGAGACATAAAGTGAGCATTTACAGTACATTATTTTGAAGCATAGACTAAAATTTCAACCCTACCTGTTCAAGACTACTTTGCCCCAACGAATAATCCTCTAGATTCAAATCACTTCGCTTGCCTCTCTCTAAAATACCAAACATTTCAGACCACGCCATCGATCTATCAGTTATGTAGTAAGTCAGCAATTCCTGGTGTTTTTCTCTTAGTTGAGCCCCTGGGAAATTGTCGCTTATGAACCGTTCGATGGCGTCTGTATTAGAGTGCTTCAAACCGGAACTTTCCGGTAATTTCTTAACTTTTATGGTCAACGTATAACCTTCTGCGAATTTGTTCTTAAGGTGTTGGGTGGAACCGATACATTTAAAATTACCATTGACCATAATAGCTACTCGGGTACAAAGAGCTTCGCATTCTTCCATGCTGTGCGAGGTTAATACTATACATTTACCCCTGTCGCGGATTTTACATAGTGAGTCCCATAAATAGCGTTTAGTAGCTGGGTCCATACCTTAAAAAAAAAACGGTTTTTTTTTTCATGAAATTAGTGAAACTTTTAACGTTATAAACATACCTGCAGTAGGCTCATCCAAAAATATTACCGGAGGATCTCCGATTAACGACAAAACAGTACTTAGTTTCCTTTTATTACCACCGCTCATTTCTTTAACTTTTTTATTTAAATGTCTGTGGAAATCAAACTCTCTTGCCAAATAGGATGCTGTAATTTTGGCTCGTTTCATTTCGATTCCTCTTAATAAACAATACATTATTATCGTTTCTTTAGCTGTCATATCGTCTAGTAAAGCATCAAACTGAGGACAGTAACCGATCTCACGATGGACTTCGTCTAATTGGGTTTTCACTCGTTTTCCTCCAATCTAAAAATATATTTTTGACATGAAACTGGCCGATTGACGTGAAACTTGCCGATTGACATGAAACTTGCCGATTGACATGAAACTTGCCGATTGACATGAAACTTGCCGATTGACATGAAACTTGTCGATTGACATGAAACTTGTCGATTGACATGAAACTTGCCGATTAACATGAAACTTGCCGATAAAAATTAGACTTCTCGATTGACATGAAACTTGTCGATTGACATGAAACTTGTCGATTGACATGAAACTTGTCGATTGACATGAAACTTGTCGATTGACATGAAACTTGCCGATAAAAATGAGAATTCTCTATTGACATGAAACTTGCCGGTTGACGTGAAACTGGCCGATTGACATGAAACTTGCCGATTTATATGAGACTTGCCGATTGACATGAAACTTGTCGATTGACATGAAACTTGCCGATAAAAATTAGACTTTTCAATTGACATGAAACTTGTCGATTGACATGAAAACTGCCGATAAAAATGAGAATTCTCTATTGGCATGAAAAGTGCCGGTTGACATGAAACTTGCCGGTTGACATGAAACTTGCCGGTTGACATGAAACTGGCCGATTGACATGAAACTTGCCGATTTATATGAGACTTGCCGATTGACATAAAACTTGTCGATTGACATGAAACTTGCCGGTTGACATGAAACTTGCCGATTGACATGAAACTTGCCGATTGACATGAAACTTGTCGATTGACATGAAACTTGTCGATTGACATGAAACTTGCCGATGAAAATGAAAATTCTCTACTGACATGAAACTTGCCGGTTGACATGAAACTTGCCGGTTGACATGAAACTTGCCGATTGACATGAAACTGGCCGATTGGCATGATACTAAATACAGGGTGCAAAATTACAGGTGTAAGGATATAATTTACTATGTTGATATTGTAAGATATCTAACGTACCCAAGCTTCTCCAAACGATATACTTTCATCACCACTCATCATTTTAAATGTAGTAGTTTTTCCAGCACCGTTAACGCCAAGTAATCCGAAACATTCAGACTTGTCAATACCTAAGGTTAAACCATTTACGGCTAAAAACTTTTTATAATACTTGGTTAAGTCTTTAATCACCAAAGTTTGATTTTGATGGATCTGTGAAGTTGATAAATTGTCAATTCTGGCTTTTTCTCTTGTGACATCATCGTCTTCGTCTTGGATTTCGATGGGATAACGAGGAGATAATTTTTGATTCAGGTAATAAATGAATCTTGTCAGTAGTTTATACTCTACAATTAAGAGAAGTAGGATACAGACGAAGCCGGTGAGTATTGTGAATACAACGTTTCTACCAATGCCTGGTGATTTCCATTCAAAATAATTGTCGGATATACCTGGAAAATATAGTGGAAGATTTTTAAAAAAAGTTGGGGTGTTTTTTGAGCCTAAAAATTTAAGAAAACTACAATTTCGCGCCCTCTTTTCTTATTTCTGGTTAAGAACGTTTCCCAACGTTTCTTTGAATCGGCATCTGGCTACAGTACAGTACAGTAAACAGTACCAGATCCGTACTCGGTAAATTTTTGGATACTAAAACATAAATTAAATTTATTTTGTAAAAACAAATTTTACTGTTATTTATTAATTGAAATAAAATAAATTAATCTGTTGAAACATACAAGGTGGCCCACCGTATAAGCTTTGATTTAACTATTGATTTATTTCATGTAATTGGCAGATGTTATCAAAAAATGTTTCAAATAAAAAAGATGTAGTTTCTAACAATGATCACATTTTAAAAACATTTTGTACTATACAGGGTATCTGCCAAATAATGGAAGGTATCGAGGAAACATTTTTTTAAATAATAACTGATATGATATTGAAATAGGACATATATCGTTCTTCGGATTATATCCTTTTGCATTTGGTAAACACATTAGGTTTGATTAGCGTCATTTCGATTTTTTTCGTTTATGTATTGCCTTTTTACTGTTGTTATAACTAACAAACAGGAATGTTTTATTTTATTATTTTCTCTAATTCAAACTTACTCTGATATTCCCACAAGTTTTTTAACTTAATCGCTTCTACTAAAAAAAAAAACTTACCGTCACAAATCTTGACAATATCAGCTGACAGTAACGCTGTACATTCTTCTTCGGTATTACCTTGTGCTATACATTTTTCCAAAATAGGAAAATAATAGCTGTTGCAAACTTTAATATATGAATACTTTTTATAGCCATCGAAAATTGCGGAAGTTACAGAGTACAATGGGGAAAATAGAAAAACCCAATGCAATCCATCTCCGACGTCTTCTAAATCTAATCCGGGGATCGCTAATACTTGTACAACTAAAAAAGCAGCGTTTCCTGAAAAATACAACAAAAATAAATATGGAACAAAAGAAATTTTATTTAATTTTGATAGAAAAGTGGTAAAAAATAGGGCTGGACGTTTTTTATAATTATTTTGTAAATGTAGTTACAACACGAACGAGTTTTATCATGTCGGTTTTACATTGTCAGTGGTTAACAAAATTTTTACTGCTTCTGAAAATTTTTCTTCTTATTTATCTATTGTTTTGCAAATACTCTTCTCAAATTTCAGTTTAAATATGCTTGGAAATATTCACTAAAAATTCACTTCTATATGTGAGTTATCGCCTTGAATCGAATGGCGGAGACTAGAACGTTATATCTCTCCAATTAGTCGGGTTATGGATACATAAAGGTCCAGAAAATGGATTTTCGAATATTTTCACTATTTAATTTACTCTCTGCTATCTCCCTTAATGCTGGGAAATATGAACTAAAAGTTCACTTCTATATGTAGAATGGTCTCCTGAATCGATTGGCAAAGATTAAAACGTTCTATCTTGTCAATTAGTCGAGTTATGAGTATTTTTGGTTCTAGAAAGTGAATTTTCGGAAATTTCACTACGAAATTTGAAGGCAAAATGATGATTTTATTAGAAAAAAGAGTCGTTTTCTCGTCCCAAAAAACACCTGGTCACCAATTTATAGCCAATTTCATGTCGCAAAATTTTTTTTTCATAGGAAATTTTGAAGCAAGGGGTGGGTATATAAATATTTCGCGATTTAAATTGCTGTCTGCTATCTCCCTCAATACTGGGAAATATTAACTCAAAATTCATGTTCATATGTAAAATATTCCCCTGAATCGAATGGCGAAGACTAGAACCTTCTATCTCTCCAATTAGTGGAGTAATGGATACATTAAGAATATTTTCACAATTTAATTTGCTCTCTGCTATCTTACTTAATGCTGGAAAATATAAACTTGAAATCTATATCTATATGTAAAATGCTATTCTGAATCGATTGGCGAAGACTAGAACGTTTTATCTCTCCAATTAGCCGAGTTATGGTTACATAAAATTCCAGAAAGTGGATTTTCGATTATTTTCACGATTTAATTTGCTAAAATCCACTTCTATATGTAAAATCGTCTTCTTAATCGATTGGCGAAGACTAGAACGTTCTATCTTTCCAATTAGTCGAGTTATGAGTATTTTTAGTTCTAGAAAGTGGATTTTCGAAGACTTCACTACGTTATTTGAAGGCGAAATAAAGATTTTATTGGAAAACAGACGGTGCCAGTCGTTTTTTCGTCCCAAAAAACCCCTAGTTACCAATTTATAGCCAATTTCATGTCGCACAATTTTTTTTTCATAGGAAATTTTGAAGCAAGGTGTGGGTATGGAAATATCTCGCGATTTAAATTGCTGTCTGCTATCTCCCTTAATACTGGGAAATATTAACTCAAAATTCATGTTCATATGTAAAATGTTCCCCTGAATCGAATGGCGAAGACTAGAACCTTCTATCTCTCCAATTTGTGGAGTAATAGATACATTAAGAATATTTTCACAATTTAATTTGCTCTCTGCTATCTTACTTAATGCTCGAACATATAAACTTGAAATTTATATCTATATGTAAAATGCTATTTTGAATCGATTGGCGAAGACTAGAACGTTCTATCTCTCCAATTAGCCGAGTTATGGTTACATAAAGTTTCAGAAAGTGGATTTTCGAGTATTTTCACGATTTAATTTGCTATTTGCTATCTTCGTTAATGCTTGGAAAAATAAACTGAAAATTCATTTCTATATGTTAAATCGTCTTCTAAATCGATTGGCGAAGACTAGAACGTTCTATTTTTTCAATTAGTTGAGTTATGAGTATTTTTAGTTCTAAAAAGTGAATTTTCGGAAATTTCACTACGAAATTTGAAGGCAAAATAATGATTTTATTGGAAAACAGACGGTGCCAGTCGTTTTCTCGTCCCAAAAAATCCGTAGTTACCTATTTATAGCCAATTTCATGTCGCAAAATTTTTTTTTCATGGGAAATTTTGAAGCAAGGGGTGGGTATGGAAATATTTCGCGATTTAAATTGCTGTCTGCTATCTCCCTCAATACTGGGAAATATTAACTCAAAATTCATGTTCATATGTAAAATGTTCCCCTGAATCGAATGGCGAAGACTAGAACCTTCTATCTCTCCAATTAGTGGAGTAATGGATACATTAAGAATATTTTCACAATTTAATTTGCTCTCTGCTTTCTTACTTAATGCTCGAACATATAAACTTGAAATCTATATCTATATGTAAAATGCCATTCTGAATCGATTGGCGAAGACTAGAACGTTCTATCTCTTCAATTAGCCGAGTTATGGTTACATAAAGTTTCAGAAAGTGGATTTTCGATTATTTTCACGATTTAATTTGCTATTTGCTATCTTCCTTAATGCTTGGAAAAATAAACTGAAAATCCACTTCTATATGTAAAATGGTCTTCTAAATCGATTTGCGAAGACTAGAACGTTCTATCTTTCCAATTAGTCGAGTTATGAGTATTTTTAGTTCTAGAAAGTGGATTTTCGAAAACTTCACTACGTTATTTGAAGGCGAAATAAAGATTTTATTGGAAAACAGACGGTGCCAGTCGTTTTTTCGTCCCAAAAAACCCCTAGTTACCAATTTATAGCCAATTTCATGTCGCAAAATTTTTTTTTCATAGGAAATTTTGAAGCAAGGGGTGGGTATGGAAATATTTCGCGATTTAAATTGCTGTCTGCTATATCCCTCAATACTGGGAAATATCAACTCAAAATTCATGTTCATATGTAAAATGTTCCCCTGAATCGAATGGCGAAGACTAGAACCTTCTATCTCTCCAATTAGTGGAGTTAGTGGAGTAATGGATACATTAAGAATATTTTCACAATTTAATTTGCTCTCTGCTTTCTTACTTAATGCTCGAACATATAAACTTGAAATCTATATCTATATGTAAAATGCCATTCTGAATCGATTGGCGAAGACTAGAACGTTCTATCTCTTCAATTAGCCGAGTTATGGTTACATAAAGTTTCAGAAAGTGGATTTTCGATTATTTTCACGATTTAATTTGCTATTTGCTATCTTCCTTAATGCTTGGAAAAATAAACTGAAAATCCACTTCTATATGTAAAATGGTCTTCTAAATCGATTTGCGAAGACTAGAACGTTCTATCTTTCCAATTAGTCGAGTTATGAGTATTTTTAGTTCTAGAAAGTGGATTTTCGAAAACTTCACTACGTTATTTGAAGGCGAAATAAAGATTTTATTGGAAAACAGACGGTGCCAGTCGTTTTTTCGTCCCAAAAAACCCCTAGTTACCAATTTATAGCCAATTTCATGTCGCAAAATTTTTTTTTCATAGGAAATTTTGAAGCAAGGGGTGGGTATGGAAATATTTCGCGATTTAAATTGCTGTCTGCTATATCCCTCAATACTGGGAAATATCAACTCAAAATTCATGTTCATATGTAAAATGTTCCCCTGAATCGAATGGCGAAGACTAGAACCTTCTATCTCTCCAATTAGTGGAGTAATGGATACATTACGATTATTTTCACAATTTAATTTGCTCTCTGCTTTCTTACTTAATGCTCGAACATATAAACTTGAAATCTATATCTATATGTAAAATGCCATTCTGAATCGATTGGCGGAGACTAGAATGTTCTATCTCTTCAATTAGCCGAGTTATGGTTACATAAAGTTTCAGAAAGTGGATTTTCGATTATTTTCACGATTTAATTTGCTATTTGCTATCTTCCTTAATACTTCGAAAAATAAACTGAAAATCCACTTCTATATGTAAAATGGTCTTCTAAATCGATTGGCGAAGACTAGAACGTTCTATCTTTCCAATTAGTCGAGTTATGAGTATTTTTAGTTCTAGAAAGTGATTTTTCGGAAATTTCACTACGAAATTTGAAGGCAAAATAATGATTTTATTGGAAAACAGACGGTGCCAGTCGTTTTCTCGTCCCAAAAAACCCCTAGTTACCAATTTATAGCCAATTTCATGTCGCAAAATTTTTTTTTCATAGGAAATTTTGAAGCAATGGAAATATTTCGCGATTTAAATTGCTGTCTGCTATCTCCCTCAATACTGGGAAATATTAACTCAAAATTCATGTTCATATGTAAAATGTTCCCCTGAATCGAATGGCGAAGACTAGAACCTTCTATCTCTCCAATTAGTGGAGTTAGTGGAGTAATGGATACATTAAGAATATTTTCACAATTTAATTTGCTCTCTGCTTTCTTACTTAATGCTCGAACATATAAACTTGAAATCTATATCTATATGTAAAATGCCATTCTGAATCGATTGGCGAAGACTAGAACGTTCTATCTCTTCAATTAGCCGAGTTATGGTTACATAAAGTTTCAGAAAGTGGATTTTCGATTATTTTCACGATTTAATTTGCTATTTGCTATCTTCCTTAATGCTTGGAAAAATAAACTGAAAATCCACTTCTATATGTAAAATGGTCTTCTAAATCGATTTGCGAAGACTAGAACGTTCTATCTTTCCAATTAGTCGAGTTATGAGTATTTTTAGTTCTAGAAAGTGGATTTTCGAAAACTTCACTACGTTATTTGAAGGCGAAATAAAGATTTTATTGGAAAACAGACGGTGCCAGTCGTTTTTTCGTCCCAAAAAACCCCTAGTTACCAATTTATAGCCAATTTCATGTCGCAAAATTTTTTTTTCATAGGAAATTTTGAAGCAAGGGGTGGGTATGGAAATATTTCGCGATTTAAATTGCTGTCTGCTATATCCCTCAATACTGGGAAATATCAACTCAAAATTCATGTTCATATGTAAAATGTTCCCCTGAATCGAATGGCGAAGACTAGAACCTTCTATCTCTCCAATTAGTGGAGTAATGGATACATTACGATTATTTTCACAATTTAATTTGCTCTCTGCTTTCTTACTTAATGCTCGAACATATAAACTTGAAATCTATATCTATATGTAAAATGCCATTCTGAATCGATTGGCGGAGACTAGAATGTTCTATCTCTTCAATTAGCCGAGTTATGGTTACATAAAGTTTCAGAAAGTGGATTTTCGATTATTTTCACGATTTAATTTGCTATTTGCTATCTTCCTTAATACTTCGAAAAATAAACTGAAAATCCACTTCTATATGTAAAATGGTCTTCTAAATCGATTGGCGAAGACTAGAACGTTCTATCTTTCCAATTAGTCGAGTTATGAGTATTTTTAGTTCTAGAAAGTGATTTTTCGGAAATTTCACTACGAAATTTGAAGGCAAAATAATGATTTTATTGGAAAACAGACGGTGCCAGTCGTTTTCTCGTCCCAAAAAACCCCTAGTTACCAATTTATAGCCAATTTCATGTCGCAAAATTTTTTTTTCATAGGAAATTTTGAAGCAATGGAAATATTTCGCGATTTAAATTGCTGTCTGCTATCTCCCTCAATACTGGGAAATATTAACTCAAAATTCATGTTCATATGTAAAATGTTCCCCTGAATCGAATGGCGAAGACTAGAACCTTCTATCTCTCCAATTAGTGGAGTTAGTGGAGTAATGGATACATTAAGAATATTTTCACAATTTAATTTGCTCTCTGCTTTCTTACTTAATGCTCGAACATATAAACTTGAAATCTATATCTATATGTAAAATGCCATTCTGAATCGATTGGCGAAGACTAGAACGTTCTATCTCTTCAATTAGCCGAGTTATGGTTACATAAAGTTTCAGAAAGTGGATTTTCGATTATTTTCACGATTTAATTTGCTATTTGCTATCTTCCTTAATGCTTGGAAAAATAAACTGAAAATCCACTTCTATATGTAAAATGGTCTTCTAAATCGATTTGCGAAGACTAGAACGTTCTATCTTTCCAATTAGTCGAGTTATGAGTATTTTTAGTTCTAGAAAGTGGATTTTCGAAAACTTCACTACGTTATTTGAAGGCGAAATAAAGATTTTATTGGAAAACAGACGGTGCCAGTCGTTTTTTCGTCCCAAAAAACCCCTAGTTACCAATTTATAGCCAATTTCATGTCGCAAAATTTTTTTTTCATAGGAAATTTTGAAGCAAGGGGTGGGTATGGAAATATTTCGCGATTTAAATTGCTGTCTGCTATATCCCTCAATACTGGGAAATATCAACTCAAAATTCATGTTCATATGTAAAATGTTCCCCTGAATCGAATGGCGAAGACTAGAACCTTCTATCTCTCCAATTAGTGGAGTAATGGATACATTACGATTATTTTCACAATTTAATTTGCTCTCTGCTTTCTTACTTAATGCTCGAACATATAAACTTGAAATCTATATCTATATGTAAAATGCCATTCTGAATCGATTGGCGGAGACTAGAATGTTCTATCTCTTCAATTAGCCGAGTTATGGTTACATAAAGTTTCAGAAAGTGGATTTTCGATTATTTTCACGATTTAATTTGCTATTTGCTATCTTCCTTAATACTTCGAAAAATAAACTGAAAATCCACTTCTATATGTAAAATGGTCTTCTAAATCGATTGGCGAAGACTAGAACGTTCTATCTTTCCAATTAGTCGAGTTATGAGTATTTTTAGTTCTAGAAAGTGATTTTTCGGAAATTTCACTACGAAATTTGAAGGCAAAATAATGATTTTATTGGAAAACAGACGGTGCCAGTCGTTTTCTCGTCCCAAAAAACCCCTAGTTACCAATTTATAGCCAATTTCATGTCGCAAAATTTTTTTTTCATAGGAAATTTTGAAGCAATGGAAATATTTCGCGATTTAAATTGCTGTCTGCTATCTCCCTCAATACTGGGAAATATTAACTCAAAATTCATGTTCATATGTAAAATGTTCCCCTGAATCGAATGGCGAAGACTAGTACCTTCTATCTCTCCAATTAGTGGAGTAATGGATACATTACGATTATTTTCACAATTTAATTTGCTCTCTGCTTTCTTACTTAATGCTCGAACATATAAACTTGAAATCTATATCTATATGTAAAATGCCATTCTGAATCGATTGGCGAAGACTAGAACGTTCTATCTCTTCAATTAGCCGAGTTATGGTTACATAAAGTTTCAGAAAGTGGATTTTCCAGTATTTTCACGATTTAATTTGCTATTAGCTATCTTCCTTAATGCTTGGAAATATAAACTGAAAATTCACTTCTATATGTAAAATCGTCTTCTAAATCGATTGGCGAAGACTAGAACGTTCTATCTTCCCAATTAGTCGAGTTATGAGTAATTTTATTTCTAGAAAGTGATTTTTCGGAAATTTCACTACGAAATTTGAAGGCAAAATAATGATTTTATTGGAAAACAGACGGTGCCAGTCGTTTTCTCGTCCCAAAAAACCCCTAGTTACCAATTTATAGCCAATTTCATGTCGCAAAATTTTTTTTTCATAGGAAATTTTGAAGCAAGGGGTGGGTATGGAAATATTTCGCGATTTAAATTGCTGTCTGCTATCTCCCTTAATACTAGGATATATTAACTTAAAATTCATGTTGATATGTAAAATGTTCCCCTGAATCGAATGGCGAAGACTAGAACCTTCTATCTCTCCAATTAGTGGAGTAATGGATACATTACGATTATTTTCACAATTTAATTTGCTCTCTGCTTTCTTACTTAATGCTCGTACATATAAACTTGAAATCTATATCTATATGTAAAATGCCATTCTGAATCGATTGGCGAAGACTAGAACGTTCTATCCTTTCAATTAGCCGAGTTATGGTTACATAAAGTTTCAGAAAGTGGATTTTCGATTATTTTCACGATTTAATTTGCTATTTGCTATCTTCCTTAATGCTTGGAAAAATAAACTGAAAATTCACTTCTATATGTAAAATCGTCTTCTAAATCGATTGGCGAAGACTAGAACGTTCTTTCTTTCCAATTGGTCGAGTTATGAGTATTTTTAGTTCTAGAAAGTGATTTTTCGGAAATTTCACTACGAAATTTGAAGGCAAAATAATGATTTTATTGGGAAACAGACGGTGCCAGTCGTTTTCTCGTCCCAAAAAACCCCTAGTTACCAATTTATAGCCAATTTCATGTCGCAAAATTTTTTTTTCATAGGAAATTTTGAAGCAAGGGGTGGGTATGGAAATATTTCGCGATTTAAATTGCTGTCTGCTATCTCCCTTAATACTGGGATATATTAACTCAAAATTCATGTTCATATGTAAAATGTTCCCCTGAATCGAATGGCGAAGACTAGAACCTTCTATCTCTCCAATTAGTGGAGTAATGGATACATTAAGAATATTTTCACAATTTAATTTGCTCTCTGCTTTCTTACTTAATGCTCGAACATATAAACTTGAAATCTATATCTATATGTAAAACGCCATCCTGAATCGATTGGCGAAGACTAGAACGTTCTATCTCTCCAATTAGCCGAGTTATGGTTACATAAAGTTTCAGAAAGTGGATTTTCGATTATTTTCACGATTTAATTTTCTATTTGCTATCTTCCTTAATGCTTGGAAAAATAAACTGAAAATTCACTTCTATATGTAAAATGTCTTCTTAATCGATTGGCGATGACTAGAACGTTCTATCTTTCCAATTAGTCGAGTTATGAGTATTTTTAGTTCTAGAAAGTGAATTTTCGGAAATTTCACTACGAAATTTGAAGGCAAAATAATGATTTTATTGGAAAACAGACGGTGCCAGTCGTTTTCTCGTCCCAAAAAACCCCTAGTTACCAATTTATAGCCAATTTCATGTCGCAACTAGGTTGTACATTTAGGTTGTAAAACTAGGTTGTAAATTTAGGTTGTAAAACTAGGTTGTAAGTTTAGGTTGTAAAACTAGGTTGTAAATTTAGGTTGTAAATTTAGGTTGTAAAACTAGGTTGTAAATTTAGGTTGTAAAACTAGGTTGTAAAACTAGGTTGTAAAACTAGGTTGTAAATTTAGGTTGTAAAACTAGGTTGTAAATTTAGGTTGTAAAACTAGGTTGTAAATTTAGGTTGTGAAACAAGGTTGTAAATTTAGGTTGTAAATTTTGGTTGTGAAACTAGGTTGTGAATTTTAGTTGTGTTTAGGTTAGGTTAGGCTATAGGGGGTTAAAAAGGATATAGGGGGTTGAATAGGCTATAGGGGGTTACATAGGCTATGGGGGGTTATTATGGGGGAAATATTTTAAAGTCTTGACACTGATTACCACAGCTTTTACGATTCCTTACCTCACGAGTAATTTGGCAAATATTTCGCGATTTAAATTGCTGTCTGCTATCTCCCTTAATACTTGGAAATATAAACCTCAAATTTAAGTTTATGTGTAAAATGTCCCCCTGAATCGAATGGCGAAGACTAGAACCTTCTATCTCTCCAATTAGTGGAGTAATGGATACATTAAGAATATTTTCACGATTTAATTTGCTATCTGCTATCTTACTTAATGCTTGAACATATGAACTCAAAATCTATATTTATATGTAAAATGCTCTTCTGATTTGATTGGCGAAGACTAGAACCTTCTATCTTTCCAATTAGTTGAGTAATGGATACATTAAGAAAATTTTCACAATTTAATTTGCTCTCTGCTATCTTACTTAATGCTCGAACATATAAACTTGAAATCTATATCTATATGTAAAATGCTATTCTGAATCGATTGGCGAAGACTAGAACGTTTTATCTTTTCAATTAGTCGAGTTATGAGTAATTTTAGTTCTAGAAAGTGAATTTTCGGAAATTTCACTACGAAATTTGAAGGCAAAATAATGATTTTATTGGAAAACAGACGGTGCCAGTCGTTTTCTCGTCCCAAAAAACCCCTAGTTACCAATTTATAGCCAATTTCATGTCGCAAAATTTTTTTTTCATAGGAAATTTTGAAGCAAGGGGTGGGTATGGAAATATTTCGCGATTTAAATTGCTGTCTGCTATCTCCCTTAATACTGGGATATATTAACTCAAAATTTATGTTCATATGTAAAATGTTCCCCTGAATCGAATGGCGAAGACTAGAACCTTCTATCTCTCCAATTAGTGGAGTAATGGATACATTAAGAATATTTTCACAATTTAATTTGCTCTCTGCTTTCTTACTTAATGCTCGAACATATAAACTTGAAATCTATATCTATATGTAAAACGCCATCCTGAATCGATTGGCGAAGACTAGAACGTTCTATCTTTCCAATTAGCCGAGTTATGGTTACATAAAGTTTCAGAAAGTGGATTTTCGATTATTTTCACGATTTAATTTGCTATTTGCTATCTTCCTTAATGCTTGGAAAAATAAACTGAAAATTCACTTCTATATGTAAAATCGTCTTCTTAATCGATTGGCGAAGACTAGAACGTTTTATCTTTCCAATTAGTCGAGTTATGAGTATTTTTAGTTCTAGAAAGTGAATTTTCGGAAATTTCACTACGAAATTTGAAGGCAAAATAATGATTTTATTGGAAAACAGACGGTGCCAGTCGTTTTCTCGTCCCAAAAAACCCCTAGTTACCAATTTATAGCCAATTTCATGTCGCAACTAGGTTGTACATTTAGGTTGTAAAACTAGGTTGTAAATTTAGGTTGTAAAACTAGGTTGTAAGTTTAGGTTGTAAAACTAGGTTGTAAATTTAGGTTGTAAAACTAGGTTGTAAATTTAGGTTGTAAAACTAGGTTGTAAATTTAGGTTGTAAAACTAGGTTGTAAAACTAGGTTGTAAATTTAGGTTGTAAAACTAGGTTGTAAATTTAGGTTGTAAAACTAGGTTGTAAATTTAGGTTGTAAAACTAGGTTGTAAATTTAGGTTGTGAAACAAGGTTGTAAATTTAGGTTGTAAATTTTGGTTGTGAAACTAGGTTGTGAATTTTAGTTGTGTTTAGGTTAGGTTAGGCTATAGGGGGTTAAAAAGGATATAGGGGGTTGAATAGGCTATAGGGGGTTACATAGGCTATGGGGGGTTATTATGGGGGAAATATTTTAAAGTCTTGACACTGATTACCACAGCTTTTACGATTCCTTACCTCACGAGTAATTTGGCAAATATTTCGCGATTTAAATTGCTGTCTGCTATCTCCCTTAATACTTGGAAATATAAACCTCAAATTTAAGTTTATGTGTAAAATGTCCCCCTGAATCGAATGGCGAAGACTAGAACCTTCTATCTCTCCAATTAGTGGAGTAATGGATACATTAAGAATATTTTCACGATTTAATTTGCTATCTGCTATCTTACTTAATGCTTGAACATATGAACTCAAAATCTATATTTATATGTAAAATGCTCTTCTGATTTGATTGGCGAAGACTAGAACCTTCTATCTTTCCAATTAGTTGAGTAATGGATACATTAAGAAAATTTTCACAATTTAATTTGCTCTCTGCTATCTTACTTAATGCTCGAACATATAAACTTGAAATCTATATCTATATGTAAAATGCTATTCTGAATCGATTGGCGAAGACTAGAACGTTTTATCTTTTCAATTAGTCGAGTTATGAGTAATTTTAGTTCTAGAAAGTGAATTTTCGGAAATTTCACTACGAAATTTGAAGGCAAAATAATGATTTTATTGGAAAACAGACGGTGCCAGTCGTTTTCTCGTCCCAAAAAACCCCTAGTTACCAATTTATAGCCAATTTCATGTCGCAAAATTTTTTTTTCATAGGAAATTTTGAAGCAAGGGGTGGGTATGGAAATATTTCGCGATTTAAATTGCTGTCTGCTATCTCCCTTAATACTGGGATATATTAACTCAAAATTTATGTTCATATGTAAAATGTTCCCCTGAATCGAATGGCGAAGACTAGAACCTTCTATCTCTCCAATTAGTGGAGTAATGGATACATTAAGAATATTTTCACAATTTAATTTGCTCTCTGCTTTCTTACTTAATGCTCGAACATATAAACTTGAAATCTATATCTATATGTAAAACGCCATCCTGAATCGATTGGCGAAGACTAGAACGTTCTATCTTTCCAATTAGCCGAGTTATGGTTACATAAAGTTTCAGAAAGTGGATTTTCGATTATTTTCACGATTTAATTTGCTATTTGCTATCTTCCTTAATGCTTGGAAAAATAAACTGAAAATTCACTTCTATATGTAAAATCGTCTTCTTAATCGATTGGCGAAGACTAGAACGTTTTATCTTTCCAATTAGTCGAGTTATGAGTATTTTTAGTTCTAGAAAGTGAATTTTCGGAAATTTCACTACGAAATTTGAAGGCAAAATAATGATTTTATTGGAAAACAGACGGTGCCAGTCGTTTTCTCGTCCCAAAAAACCCCTAGTTACCAATTTATAGCCAATTTCATGTCGCAACTAGGTTGTACATTTAGGTTGTAAAACTAGGTTGTAAATTTAGGTTGTAAAACTAGGTTGTAAGTTTAGGTTGTAAAACTAGGTTGTAAATTTAGGTTGTAAAACTAGGTTGTAAATTTAGGTTGTAAAACTAGGTTGTAAATTTAGGTTGTAAAACTAGGTTGTAAAACTAGGTTGTAAATTTAGGTTGTAAAACTAGGTTGTAAATTTAGGTTGTAAAACTAGGTTGTAAATTTAGGTTGTAAAACTAGGTTGTAAATTTAGGTTGTGAAACTAGGTTGTAAATTTAGGTTGTAAATTTTGGTTGTGAAACTAGGTTGTGAATTTTAGTTGTGTTTAGGTTAGGTTAGGCTATAGGGGGTTAAAAAGGATATAGGGGGTTGAATAGGCTATAGGGGGTTAAATAGGCTATGGGGGGTTATTATGGGGGAAATATTTTAAAGTCTTGACACTGATTACCACAGCTTTTACGATTCCTTACCTCACGAGTAATTTGGCAAATATTTCGCGATTTAAATTGCTGTCTGCTATCTCCCTTAATACTTGGAAATATAAACCTCAAATTTAAGTTTATGTGTAAAATGTCCCCCTGAATCGAATGGCGAAGACTAGAACCTTCTATCTCTCCAATTAGTGGAGTAATGGATACATTAAGAATATTTTCACGATTTAATTTGCTATCTGCTATCTTACTTAATGCTTGAACATATGAACTCAAAATCTATATTTATATGTAAAATGCTCTTCTGATTTGATTGGCGAAGACTAGAACCTTCTATCTTTCCAATTAGTTGAGTAATGGATACATTAAGAATATTTTCACAATTTAATTTGCTCTCTGCTTTCTTACTTAATGCTCGAACATATAAACTTGAAATCTATATCTATATGTAAAACGCCATCCTGAATCGATTGGCGAAGACTAGAACGTTCTATCTTTCCAATTAGCCGAGTTATGGTTACATAAAGTTTCAGAAAGTGGATTTTCGATTATTTTCACGATTTAATTTGCTATTTGCTATCTTCCTTAATGCTTGGAAAAATAAACTGAAAATTCACTTCTATATGTAAAATCGTCTTCTTAATCGATTGGCGAAGACTAGAACGTTCTATCTTTCCAATTAGTCGAGTTATGAGTATTTTTAGTTCTAGAAAGTGAATTTTCGGAAATTTCACTACGAAATTTGAAGGCAAAATAATGATTTTATTGGAAAACAGACGGTGCCAGTCGTTTTCTCGTCCCAAAAAACCCCTAGTTACCAATTTATAGCCAATTTCATGTCGCAACTAGGTTGTACATTTAGGTTGTAAAACTAGGTTGTAAATTTAGGTTGTAAAACTAGGTTGTAAGTTTAGGTTGTAAAACTAGGTTGTAAATTTAGGTTGTAAAACTAGGTTGTAAATTTAGGTTGTAAATTTAGGTTGTAAAACTAGGTTGTAAATTTAGGTTGTAAAACTAGGTTGTAAATTTAGGTTGTAAAACTAGGTTGTAAATTTAGGTTGTAAAACTAGGTTGTAAATTTAGGTTGTGAAACTAGGTTGTAAATTTAGGTTGTAAATTTTGGTTGTGAAACTAGGTTGTGAATTTTAGTTGTGTTTAGGTTAGGTTAGGCTATAGGGGGTTAAAAAGGATATAGGGGGTTGAATAGGCTATAGGGGGTTAAATAGGCTATGGGGGGTTATTATGGGGGAAATATTTTAAAGTCTTGACACTGATTACCACAGCTTTTACGATTCCTTACCTCACGAGTAATTTGGCAAATATTTCGCGATTTAAATTGCTGTCTGCTATCTCCCTTAATACTTGGAAATATAAACCTCAAATTTAAGTTTATGTGTAAAATGTCCCCCTGAATCGAAT
The DNA here is from genome assembly GCA_949126875.1 of Lochmaea capreae. Taxonomy (NCBI): domain Eukaryota; kingdom Metazoa; phylum Arthropoda; class Insecta; order Coleoptera; family Chrysomelidae; genus Lochmaea; species Lochmaea capreae. The sequence continues at coordinate 27,493,052 of OX421404.1, forward strand.
GGCGAAGACTAGAACCTTCTATCTCTCCAATTAGTGGAGTAATGGATACATTAAGAATATTTTCACGATTTAATTTGCTATCTGCTATCTTACTTAATGCTTGAACATATGAACTCAAAATCTATATTTATATGTAAAATGCTCTTCTGATTTGATTGGCGAAGACTAGAACCTTCTATCTTTCCAATTAGTTGAGTAATGGATACATTAAGAAAATTTTCACAATTTAATTTGCTCTCTGCTATCTTACTTAATGCTCGAACATATAAACTTGAAATCTATATCTATATGTAAAATGCTATTCTGAATCGATTGGCGAAGACCAGAACGTTCTATCTCTCCAATTAGCCGAGTTATGGTTACATAAAGTTTCAGAAAGTGGATTTTCGATTATTTTCACGATTTAATTTGCTATTTGCTATCTTCCTTAATGCTTGGAAATATAAACTGAAAATTCACTTCTATATGTAAAATCGTCTTCTGAATCGATTGGCGGAGACTAGAAAGTTCTATCCTTCCAATTAGTCGAGTTATGAGTATTTTTAGTTCTAGAAAGTGGAATTTCGAAAATTTCACTACGTTATTTGAAGGCGAAATAATGATTATATTGGAAAACAGACGGTGCCAGTCGTTTTCTCGTCCCAAAAAGCCCCCAGTTACCAATTTATAGACAATTTCATGTGGCAAAGTTTTTTTTTTCATATTAAATTTTGAAGCAAGGGGTGGGGTATGGAAATATTTCGCGATTTAAATTGCTGTCTGCTATCTCCCTTAATACTTGGAAATATAAACCTCAAATTTAAGTTTATGTGTAAAATGTCCCCCTGAATCGAATGGCGAAGACTAGAACCTTCTATCTCTCCAATTAGTGGAGTAATGGATACATTAAGAATATTTTCACGATTTAATTTGCAATCTGCTATCTTACTTAATGCTTGAACATATAAACTCAAAATCTATATTTATATGTAAAATGCTCTTCTGATTCGATTGGCGAAGACTAGAACCTTCTATCTCTCCAATTAGCCGAGTTATCGGTACATGAAGTTTCAGAAAGTGGATTTTCGATTATTTTCACGATTTAATTTACTGTTTGCTATCTTCCTTAATGCTTGGAAATATGAACTGAAAATTCACTTCTATATGTAAAATCGTCTTCTAAATCGATTGGCGAAGACTAGAACGTTTTATCTTTTCAATTAGTCGAGTTATGAGTATTTTTGGTTCTAGAAAGTGAATTTTCGGAAATTTCACTACGAAATTTGAAGGCGAAATAATGATTTTATTGGAAAACAGACGGTGCCGTTCGTTTTCTTGTCCCAATAAACCCTTAGATACCAATTTACAGCCAATTTCATGTCGCACAATTTTTTTTTCATAGGAAATTTTGAAGCAAGGTGTGGGTATGGAAATATCTCGCGATTTAAATTGCTGTCTGCTATCTCCCTCAATACTGGGAAATATTAACTCAAAATTCATGTTCATATGTAAAATGTTCCCCTGAATCGAATGGCGAAGACTAGAACCTTCTATTTCTCCAATTAGTGGAGTAATGGGATACATTAAGAATATTTTCACAATTTAATTTGCTCCCTGCTATCTTACTTAATGCTCGAACATATAAACTTGAAATCTATATCTATATGTAAAATGCTATTCTGAATCGATTGGCGAAGACTAGAACGTTCTATCTCTCCAATTAGCCGAGTTATGGTTACATAAAGTTTCAGAAAGTGGATTTTCGATGATTTTCACGATTTAATTTGCTATTGGCTATCTTCCTTAATGCTTGGAAATATAAACTAAAAGTACACGTCTATATGTAAAATGGTCCTCTGAATTGATTGGCGAAGACTAGAAAGTCGTATCTCTCCAATTAGCCGAGTTATGTATACATAAAAAGTTTCAGAAAGTGGATTTTCGAATATTTCCACGATTTAATTCGCCCTCTGCTATCTTCCTTAATGCTTGGAAATATAAACTGTAATTCCAATTCTTCATGTAAATTGTTCCCCTGAATCGAATGGTGTAGACTAGAACGTTCTATCTTCCCAATTAGTCGAGTTATGGATGCATAAACTTTCAGAAAGTGGATTTCCAGTACTTTCACGATTTAATTTGCTCTCTGCTATCTACCTCGCCTCGCCACATTTTTTTATATAAATTATTATTAACTTAATCAAAAATACTCACCTAGAAAAATACCAATCATAGTCATTCTTGTGTAACCAGTTGACGGCACAACAAATATCAACGAAGCCAAATAGTACAAAGGAATAATAGAGAAGCCAAAAAGTACCATTACTAATAATATTCTACCTGAAATTAAAAAATGAACACTTAATAAAAAAAAAACTGGATAAGTCCGTATTGTAGACTAGAAAGTTATTACGCCGGAATTTAAATTATTATTATGTCGCGTTACAAAGGAAATAATTATTTACCACTTTGCATCCGAAAATTTGGAGCGATAAAAAAGGATTTTTCTGTAATATATAAGAATAGAACTAAATTTTGTATTGTTTTCAAAATTTTAAGATCAGTATTTGCTAACAATTCGTCTTTGTCGAGGAAGTTGTTCCTGACTATGTGTGGAACTTGCCTGCATGCCTGTGTTGGTGGGCTTCCACGGTAACTAGTGGAAGCCCTGGTCCGTTGGGAGGCCTTTCAAATACTAGTAGAAAAACTACATATGTCACTTGGGATATTGGTATATTGGTGCCATAACTACTTATACTAAATGTGGCAAGTAATAATAACTAAACTTGTATCACACTTGAATGAATATACTAAATACTTGAATTATTACTATACAATATTAATTAGTAATGAATCAAATAATTAATGTTGTCTCGTCTGTTTCATTAACATATATACTGTCCTATGTCACGTCTTGTGTAAATATTACGTGATAGTTCCCTGACCTTAAAGAGACACGTCCGGTCTGCTTCCGTTTTCAGCTTGACCTTACCTTGATACTTTTAATGTTTTAAATAAACTAACGTATTATCTTGAAATGTAAATAATTTCGAATTAATTCAATTCTGGTTTTTCATTTAATGCATCTCATGCCTACTTGATAGCTCCAGAAGAATTTGGTGCATAAAATACATTTTTGAGAGCGTGGAATTTATGAATTTCAAAGAGCTGTCAAAAAATCCAGCTACCAAAAATTTGAAATATTTCCACAAGTGAACTACTCATGTGATTTAGATGATTTTTTTGTGAATTGTACATTTTGTACCAATACTGTGATCGGAATTTTTTTATCTAAAGTTAATTTTGAAAATATACGGAGTGCCTAAATGTTAAGATATTTTCTACCCGAAATCTTAAACATCCCATGGAACGTGGCAACTGCAACAGGCGTTACATACTGGTCTCAAAATGTAGCATCATGACGTTAAAATAAAGTTTTGTAATTTTATCTGTACTTACCGATATCATCAGCCGTTTTAAATCCATCTTGTTGAAAACATACAATGGTAATTAATAAAACTACAACGACAATCATAAAAGTAAACATATCGCAAATGAAATGAACCAACCAAAATATGTATGTTTTAATTCCGGAAACGAACTGTAGATGTTTCGACTTTGAGACATTTTCTCTTATCAAAAAAATTACGAAGTAAGAAGCTACAAAGGCCATGCTATAAAGAAAAATTAAACAATCAGAAACTGTCAGAGATGATTACAATCAGTGAATCAGTAATTTTTACCTGAATCCGATATTGAATGCCACCTGAAATCCTTGAGATTGTCCACTAACAATTATACTGATTTGAGTTTCTGCTTTATAAGGCAAAGGTTTGTTGGAAAATTGAAGACTTCCTAAAAATTAAGAATCACATAATTCCACATTAGAAAACGAATCATTTCAACTGGTTTTTTTTCTAATATTTTATGTACACTTCATATTATGTCAGTCCTTAGATGGACTTGTTTCACAATAAAATAACAGTATGCTTCAAGGTCTCTTTGAGGATTAAACTGCCGAAAAGATAAAAAAAGCCATAAGTTATTTCGAGTCTTGACCTACACTGGTATGTTCTAGTCGCTATCTGCGCAAAAAACGATACAAAATATGTACAGACAACTGAAACAAGAAAATAATGCGGGGTCAAAGCATGGAGCTGCTGAAAGAATACATAATTGACAAAAGTTTCAAGAAAATCCATTATTACAGTTATCGCTAAAACTGCTATTCGTCGGAAAAAGAGAGTACAGAAATCGCTAGTACATCGGGATCCTTCAATAATTAAAAATTTGTCTAAAACTGGTTCTGCTTACAGTTTTCTTTGTCTCGCCGACAAATTGTGAAACGGTTCAAACTAATTTTACTCACAACTATACGGGGTTGGGATAAAGTATGGAACCAAGTAAATATCTTTTAAACGAAAAGAACGATATTTATGAAAATTTGAAGGTAAGTGCTATGGAACAAAATTAATCTGATGTATATTTTTTTGTTAATAATATACTTCCCGTTTAACCGGAAATGCCTTCAACTTCTTTAATTTAAATGGGACACCCTATATATTTCTACAAATTTTGAAAGAGCTTGTTATTTTGAATTCATACATACTGAGTTTAGTGTAAAAATTTTTGTAAAAACGAGGAATATGGCACTTTAATCAACCTCCTTTGAGTTTTTTACATTAGAGCAAAAAAATATTTAGATAAACTAATTGATGTTGTTTGTATCCTTAGTAATAAATAAACGAGTACTGTTTAGTACGTCTTTTGTTCTCCAAGTGTCAAATTCTAATTTACGGAAATAAATTTTACAATTTACAATGGTTCAATTAAGTGAAAAAGAGCGTATTGAAATTTTAATGATGATCGGTTATGGTGATCGTGTTAGAACTCATGAAGAAGTGTGTCATATTTTTAATAATTTGCATCCGGAGAGAAATCCTATATCACGCTCAACAGTAACTAAAACATTACAACGTTTTAATACAACTGGGATGGTAAAAAATGTGTTAAAACCTGGAAGACCGCGAACTGCAACGAACGAAACTGTTAAACAAAATATTGCAATCGATTTAGAAGAATCACCTCAAACTTCCACCACAAATTTGGTACTAAACCATGGTATCAGTCGACGTTCTGTAGGAAAGATATTAAAAAGTGAAAAGTATCATCCGTATAAGGTACAGTTGGTTCAAGAATTGTCATACGATGATTTTGACCGACGGTTGGAATTTTGCGAACGGCTAATGGACATCTGTAATGTCGACGACAATTTTGCTTCTAACATAGTTTTTTCCGATGAGGCAACTTTTTGTTTAAATGGAACAGTTAATCGCCATAACTCAAGGTATTGGTCAAATGAGAATCCTCATTGGATTCATAAAGCACATACCCAGCATCCACAGAAGCTAAATATTTGGATGGGAATTGTCGAAAATAGGCTTATAGGCCCATTTTTTATCGACGGAAACTTGAATGGTGACAAGTATTTGGATCTACTAAATAACGAAATCATTCCTGCACTTCAACAGAATGGACAATTACCACAAAATGTTTGGTTTCAACTAAATGGAGCATCTCCCCACTATGATAGACGGGTTAGGGATTTTCTGGATGCGAATTTTCCAAATCGATGGATTGGACGTAGAGGATTCATAGAGTGGCCTGCCCGTTAGATTTTTTTCTTTGGGATTAGACGACCAATAAACTTACAGGAATTGACACAAAGAATTATTGATGAATGTGAACTAATACGTGGAGAAGTCTTGGAAAGAGTGACTCAAGAATTTGTTAATAGGATGGAATATTGTCAGCAAGTAAACGGCGAGCATTTTGAACATTTGAAGTAATTTTGTTTCTCATTATTCTAAAGTAATGAAATGTACACCTATTGTACAACTAACAGTGAGTTATTCATCGTTTTTACAAATTTTTTTACATTAAACTCAGTATGTATGAATTCAAAATAACAAGCTCTTTCAAAATCTGTAAAAATATATAGGGTGTCCTATTTAAATTAAAGAAGTTGATGGCATTTCCGGTTAAACCGGAAGTATATTATTAACAAAAAAATATACATCAGATTCATTTTGTTCCATTGCACTTACCTGCAAAGTTTCATAAATATCGTTCTTTTCATTTAAAAGATATTTACTTGGTTCCATACTTTATCCCAACCCCGTATGTAGCGAAAAATAATTGTTCGCAATAATTAGGAGTTTTCAGGATGGAAGGCTAAGATTCAAGAGTACTTACCATTATTAGAAAAATGTCTGTACACTGCTGATAATACAAAACTGAGGGTTATACCAGGGGTATGGTATGGGTCGTTGTTGAACCAAGCTGTTATAACGGGATAATTATAATCACCATATTCTTCGAAAGAAGCTCCTACCAAATATTGCCGACGAACTAAATTTGGATGAGTTGCTGTCTAAAATATAAAAGCGGCATTAGAAAGTCATTATGCCGGCTTTTAGACAAAAGTATTATTATACTGCTTTAGGATGTGTGCAAATAGTTTTTTTAGGACGGGAAAGCGTAGAAAAAAGGATTTAAAAGGAAACTATTCAAAATTTCTTAATAAAAAACAATAATTAACATCGTTACAACTTTAAAAGCTCACCAATTGAAGCATGTCAGTTGTAATATTGTTAGTAGTTGTTGTTTCCAATCCATATTGCTGCAAAACCTTGTTGTATCCATCAAAGTAACTAGAGTTACTCGCATTGGTATAAACTAAAGTTACCGGATTCGTAAATCTACTGAGATCGAGTGACATTTCGGGTGAAACACTTGAATCGATAGAATCTGGTATGCTCATGACAATTATCATATTCACAGTAGGTAACAGTATAATGATTGAAATTAGAATCCAGGATCTGAAAGTTCCAACAATTTTTTTAAGAAACATAGCCGAAAATTGGTTAACAGCTAACTTATATCCATCAGTGAAGCTTGGATGTAAAGAAACGGAATCTGTAAGAAAAGTGTAAGATATTAATAGAAAAATGTACTGCAGCAATTCCTTTACCTGAATGGTTGGTTTCATTGGAATCTAACGCTTCTCCTTTAATTTTCCCATTTTCTTTTTCATTGTACATTTCTTCTTGGCCATGATCTGCACCAACTCTACAAAGAACAAAAATAGTCGGTTTGATAGGAAACCAAGCAGGTGTGGTATAGGTACGTCGAAAGACCTGGACAAACTGCCCGCATTGTTTCAACGAAGCCAGTATGAAAACAATTACTAAGAAGATATCTCTAAACATAAATTCCACCTAAATACTATTGAATTAACTTGTATGTATGTTGGGGTGACATTTACTGAGACCTAAAAGATCTATTGTACTCCCTTACTTCTACTTAGTTCTCAGAGACTAGTAGCTCCTTTCAACTTAGGTAAATGTCACTCTTCTATCCAATAATCTCCTAGGTATTGTGCCCTAGGATTCATTCGCAAGTATGTGGATGGAGGTTTCGTCTTCCATGCCACATAATCTACATTCTTCTTCCTTCATTGTTTTGAGCTTTTTCAGGTGCCCGTTCAGGCGGCAATGTCCCGTCAGGATCCCTATTATAACTCTTAGTGCAGTTTTACTTTGGCTTAGTCACTTATCAGAATCACCCCAACTAATTATTTCCAATGGTCAGATCTTCTCCTTTCTTCGGCTTTGCCTATTTCTTCTACAATTACATTGGATCTATTACTGCAAAAGAGTTCCGGCCCCCAAAAGGGTTTTTCAATCCCCCTCTTTGCTAGTCCATGTGCTATTTCATTTCCTTCAAATCCAGTGTGTCCTGGAATCCACAGTAAATGTAAATAAATCAACTTACTTCATGAATACTTCTTCCATTGTTGTGAGTGATATACCGTAACTCTGAATTCCCAGTTGCTTAGATTCCAGTTCTAACTGTTTTAGCATTGCTTCGAAAATTGGAGCGTTATTCTCCGCCAAGAGATACGTTAACTCCGTGCCGACGTTATTTTGTATCTGCGAATATAAAAAAACCTCAATATAAAGTTACTTTCCTAACTATCAGGTATTCTTACTTCAATATCCGGAATGAACTTTCTCAACAGTTCAGTTACTTTATAAGTATTGCATTCTCTTGTTTTGTCCATAATTAGAGTGTAACCAGCGCCATATTTCTTCTTAAGGAAAAAACTAGAGCCGCAACATTGTAATTCTCCTCCGGCCATAATAGCAATCCTGTCGCCAAGAAGATCAGCTTCATCCATGAAATGTGTACTTAGAAGAATAGTTCGTCCTTAAAAAATAAATTTTCAAACATACGTAAGAAAACTAGAAAGATATAATTACCTTCTTTTTGTTCCTGTAACAACTCCCATAGTACTCTTCTTGCTGATGGATCCACTCCTGCTGTAGGTTCGTCCAACATGACAACTTTTGAATTGCCACACAACGCCACACCTACACACAACTTCCTTTTCATTCCTCCTGACAAAGTTGCTGATTTGGCGTTTCTTTTCGGTGCCAAATCCAAAAGATTGACGTATTTATCGATTTCAGCGTTAATTTCTTCTTTAGACATTCCTTTTAGCTTGCTGAAAAAGTAAAAATGTTCAGCAACGGTTAGCTCGTCGAAAATAATGTTGTGTTGTGGACAAAGACCTAGACTGGCTCGAGCTCCCTCCATATTGGTTCGAATGTCACATCCATTTATATATGCAACACCGTCGGTAGGTGTTATCATACCTAAAAAGAAAAAGATTGTCAATAATCACTAACTGTTAACTATCTCTTCATTCAGCACCTTCCACGCGAAGCCACGAGATTTGCAACTGAATTTTCGAAATAAAAAGTCGTGAGTGGGGATAGAAAATTGATTGTAATTGTCAGATTTAAAAGAAATTGGATCGAAATCAAACGTGATTACGGTCCAAAACGGTCAAAACAGCTTGAAATCACTCAAAAGCCCTCAATTAAACCCAGAAAAGCACACAAAATGACTGAATAATGCTCAAAACCACTCGAACTTACCTAAAAACGAAAGTTAGAGAGTAATTTAACCGTTTTCTATCCTATTTCATTCAAATACAGATGAAAACTCACAATAACACTGAATTGCAGTCTAAAACGATCGAAAACACTCAATTTGACTTTATTTCATCCAATAATACACAATTTTACGTAATAACGATCCAAAATGGTCAAAACAGCTTGAAATCACTCAAAAACCCTCAATTCCACTGAAAAGTGCAGTAGATGACTAAATAACGCACAAACCCTCTCGAACCTACCTAAAAACGGAAGTTAGAGAGTAATTGAACCGTTTTCTATCCTATTTCATTCAAATACAGACGAAAACTCACATTAACACTGAATTGCAGTCTAAAACGATCGAAAACACTCAATTCAACTTTATTTCATCCAATAATGCACAATTTCACGTAATTAAGGAACCAAAACGGTCAAAACAGCTAAATATCACTCAAAAACCCTAAATTCCACTAAAAAGCACAAAATAACTCACAAAACCACGCGAATCTACCTAAAAACGGAAGTTGGACCATTTTTCATCCAATTTCTCTCAAATACAGATAAAAACACACAAGAACACTGAATATTGTATTTACCTGTCAGCATTGACATAGTTGTAGTTTTTCCGGCCCCATTGTGACCTAATAAAACTGTGATTTGATTTTCATATAAATTCAGCGATAAGTTCCTGACGGCAGTTTTTTTACCAAAAGCTTTTCGGAGATTGAATATTTTTATTCCGGCGTTGAGATTTTTCGGTTCGTCTTCGAAGTATTCTCCAACTGTGCTCTTGTACATTCCTGGATAATCTGGAAGATGATTTTCAATTAATATCTATAGATTCACCTCTTAACTTTGATTACCCACCGGTGGTTTCATTGTCACCACACCAGTACTTTTTAGTAACGAAATAGTACCATTTTTGTGGTACACCATATTCTCCGGGAAAGACTGCTTCCACATAGAGAGCGATAAGCAAATACATAACAGTGTTTATTAACAACATTATCCATACTAATCCCAAACTCATATTGTCATCGGGTGTATTCGGTGTAAACAAATTACTCCATTGAATCCCTAAAAAAAATGTTCCATCTCCTTCATTCCTTTCTCTAATAACCGTTATAATATAATAAAGTAGTTCATCAGTTATTTAAACATTAAAATTTAAGTTAATCATATTAAAACTCGATGAAGGCCAACTTGTGCTGACCAGAGTTAATTGTAACACTATATACAGATTGCGAAAGGGCTTTTCGAACCGTACGATGTACACAAGCACAACAAGGAAAATATGAGAAAAACAGCTTAAAAGAGAGAGAAAGAACAACTGTGCGTGGCCACCGAGGGCGTGTATTTAGTTCCAGAGGCCGACCGAATGTCCACTGCCCCCCATTTCAACCGCTGTTTCCAGAAGCGCAGATTAATTTGTACAAATGATATTTTTGTCTGGTCATCGTTGACTCCTTTTCGAGCTCATGCACTATTAGGCAAAACCAAACACCTCCAGTGTCCTTTACAGAGAGAATTCACATTTAAATTGCTGTTCCTAGGTCTTTTCGCTACAAACGTTGATCACATTGGAAGCGCATGCCATTATATTTGAAAATGACTCTGTTGCCGGATGGAGGTGTTTGGTTTTGCCTAATAGTGCATGAGCTCGAAAAGGAGTCAACGATGACGAGACAAAAATATCATTTGTACAAATTTGCGGTTGAAATGGGGGGCAGTGGACATTCGGCCGGCCTCTGGAACTAAATACACGCCCTCGCTGGCCACGCACACTTGTTCTTTCTCTCTCTTTCAAGCTGTTTTTCTCATATGTCCCTTGTCGTGCTTGTGTAAATCGTACGGTTTGAAAAGCCTTTTCGCAATCTGTATAATGCATTGAGTTGGTATATAACTTTTTAAATAATACTACAATACCTTAGAGTTAGAGTTGCATTTACTTACCATCTCCTGTCCCTTCGTACATTATAACAATCTGGAATCCAAATCCCATACCTGTATTGGTGAACAAACACGGCAGCAATTTTGTTAACAGGCTCAATTCACTATAATTGTTTTGCATAAAAGCGAAAGGAGCGTATGATAAAAACCATATCAATCCTGACATGGTAGCAGCGGTGTTGGCTGGAAATTAAAAAAAAATTTGTGTAATTGAAGTCTGTAGTCACCAAAATATACAATACTGAGGTATCATCTTTTTTATATGACAGTGGCCAGTCAGAAATTGTACCGTTAAACGTAGCGTACCGTTTTTCCTGGTCATTGCCAAATATTTTTGCGACTCCAGCTTCCCAGGGTCGCCCAGGGTGATTTTGGCAAGACTGCATCCCTTTATTTCATCCCATCTCTTTGGAGATTGAGCATGGGTGTAACTTTTAGCTAGTTCCGCAATTGTCGAACTCGTCCAAGAATTCTTAGTCCAACTGCTTCACTGGCTAAAGAATCAGCGTCTCAGGGTTGTCTCTGATCACAAAACGCTGAAACTAGATACTATCATACGTCAAAAAGCAGACATGCGTATAACAGTGGCGGGAAATTCAGTATTGTATATTGAGGCGTATATCGTTATTCGAAAATAAAAGTATCCCCACTTACCTTTGGAGAAGAAGACGCTTATTGCAAAACAAAACGTTATAGTAGAACATGCATATAATAATAAGAATACAAATAGTACTGTTATATCCGCATGTGTAAAAACTGTATAGTCTGTATTTCGGTACCATTTAACTTTCAGAAGTACCACCATAAGCGTTACCGAGATCAATAGAAATACAAAACATTTTATAAACCAGGCTAGCCAATGCAACCAATTCGGAAGACCCATTATTTTCATTGATTCCTTAAAAAAAACATTATGTTTAAAGAGAAATATCCCAAAAATTGACAAAACTCACTTTTAGTTGTTTTTCTTTTTCTGCTGTAATCATTTTAACTGTATTTATACAGGTATATACAAAACTAAGCATGACTATTAATCCCAGCAAAGATGAAAGGGCTGTAATGAGATAATCCGAGTACCAGGAAGCTACTGGAAACCGTCTCATATAAATTATCGGTATTTTTTCATTTGCTATAAATTCGGTGATACTAGTAATATCCTGCTCAACACCATTCTTAGCAAGAATCATTACAAAAGACACTAAGTGTTGAACGAATAAAAATCCCTCAGCTTCATAATCTGAAAATTATTCAATGTACATATTAGTATTTAACATTTTTTACAACCGTGTAAGCATAGCTCGAGGACAATTTGGAGCTGGGTAAATGAAAACAAAGGATACCTCTGAAGATGCCTTCCAGAACTGAAACAATCCAAAATATCTCTCGTATGCTACAACTGGACGAGACCAAACAAAGTAAAGCAAAAAAGTGTAAACTCAGTCAACACCTGTAAGGTATGAATGGTTGGCGACATGCCTAGGCATACTCGATGAACTAGACGAGAAGAATTTAGTAACCTTACTGTGGATTCCTGGACACACTGGAATAGAAGGAAATGCAATAGCAGATGGACTAGCAAAGAGGGGGACTGAATGACAATTTTGGGGGCGGGAACCCCTTTGCGGTATCAGCCCCAATGTAATATTGGATGAAATAGGCAAAGCCGAAGAAAAGAGAAGATCTGATCATTGGAAAGGTCTACTAGGGCTTAGACAATCTAGTGGAATCTAGTGGTGTATGGGCAATTAGAATTCCTAAAAAATATCGAACACACAACCCTAATATATGTTGATGACTTGGTCATCTTGAGAAAATGCTCTAGACGTGGTAACAGCGTAGCAACGATCGAAAAGTATTAGTCCAAATAAAACAACATTTATCTGTAGGAATAAAGGCTACGAGCAGTTAACCTTGGGGTATTAATTGATAAAAAATAATTTAATAATTTGATTGTTGATAGCTTACTCGGTACTGATCCAGTATTATTATCCGGTGATCTAGGACCAGCGCTTTGAAATATGGGATAAACTAAATTTGTTTTCCAATTCTTAGATCCTACAGCGTCTAACTGATAAGTCGTTTCTCCAGGAAATCTGAATATAAAATAAAAAGTCTGGTTGAGAAATTAACATTAATTTGGAACCATTACTATATAGCACATCAATTTTTCTTTTTCCTACCTGATTGCAGCTTTTGCATCGTTGAGATTACCTTCGAATTCGATACCAATGTACAGTGTGTCTACACCTAATGCATATTCTTCGAGTTCTTTAGATGAACTAACGCCAATTACTTCAATAGCATCTGTTAGGTTCAAATATCCCATAGCTTGGTCAAAATCGCTGTTTATGGGTGAGTAAATCAATTTAAACATAAGATCTCTGAAAAAATTTCACAAATAGAAGCAGCATCACACACAAAAGATACAAGAATTTTGGCTATCTCAGAAGAGAGAGCTTAAAATACAGTACAGATTTTAGATACTAGCAACACTTATTAAAAATTAGTTAAAGGTTTTTCCACTCGACGGGTCTTGAATAAAATAATAGTCTACACGAATTGTTTGTCTCTCTCAGACCAGTACTGGGATTCTGCGCACTATAGAAATCTACTATCAACTCTGTTCACACTTCTTTTGTCCACGATTATTGGTGAAACCTACAATATATTTCACAGTACCAAGTCAGGAATAAAAAAAGACTTGTCGACAGTATATACAGAGTGAGACTTCCGACTGCTGAATACTGTAGAAAGCGACCGGTAGAATTCTATAGTGTACAGAGTCCCAGTACTGGACGTTCTAGGCGATCATTTGGAGCTAGCGCTATCTAAACAAGTACTCAGGGAGGTATTAATATACTTACTGATCAGTATCATTTGAGTCCCATAAACCTGCATATAAAGAATTGGCACCATCTGGATTTGGACATAGATCAATAGATAAGTTTAATGTGGTAGGAACTGTGCAAAAAGGGGCGAATATTCTTTCGTTTTGAAGTTTTGGAGTTGATAAGCTTCTTATAAGAACCAGCAGAATAGAAAATATCACAGGCGTTACGATTTCTACTACAGTTTGGATCGGTTTTCTGTACTGTAGAAGCCAGTTTTTCCACATCAAAAGCAGAAATTTATCCAATCTCTCTCCCATTGTATCTAAAAATAAATATAATCCAAAACTCTAGAAGATAGTTTCACCAAACTAGGTATTCACAAAAATACATCGATTTGCAGAAGTCTGCAATTTTAAACACTGTCCATAACTTCCTGAATATGTAACTGCTGAGTCTAATCCCATTTAAGTTTAGATACGCTCGGGATAGTTGAACATTAGCAGCAAATGCTGAGCAAGTGTACACTTAAGATGGTGATAATAATAATACTATTACTTTAACGCCCTTATTGAAAATATGTAGAGGCGTTGTTTGGCTGTGAGTGAAATAAGAGGAAACCATACTCGTTATTATCTAAATTTTGATAAAATTTAAAATGTACTCAACTTCAAATTGTTGTTTTAATCTGCAAAAATATTGTGCAAAAGGGCAAACAAACGCTTACATAATAGAAAAAAACATTCAATTTATAACATATGAATTTGGTGACCAGAAATCGTAATTTTTACTTTTATTGTTTGTCGTCTTGGCTTTTCCCGGAAATCATCTAAATAAGACCATTTAGGACCTCTTTAAAAGAATTTTACCTGAAATGAAACCTAAGAACAGTCGCGTGACAAGGCAAGTGGCATCAGGTGTAAATGTAAAAGATGGAGATTTGTGAATTTGATCCTTTTTAAAATAATTTTAAATAGTCCGCCACTGGCGATCTCTTCTACAGCAGCTATTGGCCATATGACTTATTGCAATTGGTCCATTAATTTTATCATTGCCGGCAAAAGTGAAGACGATATATTTTGAGACAAACTATAACATTATGACCTTGGCACTTAATAAAACGTGGAATTCAGAGATAACCAAATTTTATCTATCTTAGCTTTTAAGATTATTTGCAAGTCTGTAAATTATACCCATTTTAAAAGATTACCGTTTTCACTGTTTAAAATTATACCGGGTGATGCAATAAAAAAATTATAGGGTTCGCTCATTAAAACATTCGATTTCCCATATAGCGAAGTCAAAGTACACAAAATATCCGTAAAATGCCGCAAAGAACTAAAAAAACTTGAAAATTCAAAATTCAAAATTGAGTATTTAAAAGGGTTGTGATTAATATGAGAAAAACTTTACGATGTTACGCATGCGAATTGTTTAAATAATGAAAATACAGAAAAATGTTCAAATCAAAAATTGTAGTTTTTGAAATATATACGAAATTTCCATAGTAGTATTTTTGAACATCATCAATTTTCATGTTTTTAGTTTTACGATAGTAAATATAGAATGACATTTAGAAAAAAAAATTTCATAAGAAATGTGTTCTAAAATGGGTTATCTACAAATACATTGAAAAAAATAATTATTTTTAAAAATTTTTAATGTATTATCATCGATTTTCCACGTTAACCTCTACTAAAAAGTCGTTTTTTTTTAACAAATTCCTCTAATTAACATTAATAAATTAAATTATATAACAAAGCGTACTTCAAAGATTATGGTTTAATCTTCAAACATTATTTGAAACTTTTTTTTGTATCTGCATTTTTCACAAAGATACATACGATTTTCCACGTGAAGCTTCATTTTTTTGACCCCACTTTATTTTCATTATTGTTTTTTTTTAATTTTCTAATGTATTACCATCGCTTTTCCACGCTCTCTCACCTGCTTTTTCACCTTTATTTGTTCTCCCTTCTCTTTCTTATCTGAGCCATAGGTGTGTTCTTTTGTATCGGGATCACTAGGTTTATTATAAAGTTTACAAATTTTTAGATAATATCATAAGCGGTATAAAAAGTTACTTATAGAAGGTTTGCAGACAGACCTCTGATTTAAGTATTCATTTTAAATCATTGTCTATTATTTAAAAAAATTGATTTTTATAGAAAAACTGTATAGTAGTTTCGAAAGTAGATGCTTCAAACTGTTCAGTAGTAAAGTTTCATTGAATTATATTAATTCCGAAAAAAGATATAATTGAATGAACTCTAAAAAAAACAAGTGAAATTAAGCATGAAAAAAACCAGATTTTTAAGAAGCATTCGTTTAAAATTCTAAATATTGATGGCTTTGCTTTTATAATAATAATATTTTATGCTCATTTGCAATGTTAAATCCAAAAGAAATTTTCGCTGGGATAAGTATTAATTAAATAGGAATTATAATAAACTGATATTACAGTCAGAAAATCTACTTTTTTAAATTTGAAAGTATTTCTATCTAAAAGTTTAGATCTTTCTTTACATTTTACATGAGCTTATTTATTTTTTCAGAATGTTATAAGCACAAAATTATTAACTTTCAAGTCGAGCGGTTAATAAATTTGGCTCACGGGCCGTTCGCGCGTAACCACGAATTGAATACCACTGAAATTAATTTCCTTTGAGCATACACTCTCCGATCAATAGTTTTTGAGCTATAGAGATGGAAAGGTGAATGTTAAAAATCATGCAGTGATATTTTTTTCTTGTGCCATTTAACAGAAATTGCTTTGTCCTTTGTCTTCTCGTGTATAGTAGCCACGAGCCGCCACTGTCTGGTACGGAAGATAAGAAGTAAACCCTCAGATATAAACATATTTTACGAGTAAAACTTATTATCTGGTGTGTCAAATTTATCTGCGAAATCGACATCTGCAGTAGCTTATAAATAAGGTATAAATCAATACGTATTTGTACCTTTGATCTCTACCCTAAAAAGATTAATAACATTTGAGTCATCATTCATATTTTTTATAACTTTGCTATCTTTGTGTACTTCGAAACATGTTTATCAAAATTGAATAAATTGTTTAATATTTCCTTCACTGTCTAACGGCTGACTCGGGGTTGATTTAAATATCTTGTAGCAAATAAAACACATGTCATACAGTAACAAATCCATAATGTAATGCTGTCTACATATTGTTCAAACCAGTAGAAATTTTTAAATTAGACACAATGAACTGGAACCCACCTGAGGTGGGTTAAAGGGCACGACAGGAGTAAAGGAAATCGCATTGCTGATTCTTTAGCCAGGGAAGCCGATGGACTAAAAATTCTAGGACCCAGTGACACCTACGGCCTAACGACTTCGACAATTGCGGAACTAGCCAAACGCTACACCCATACTCAATCCCTTAAGAGATGGGATGGAATCAAAGGATGCAGTCTTGCCAGGATCACCCTGGGCGACCCTGGGAAGCTGGAGCCTAAAAAATATTTGGCGATGACCAGGAGAAACCTACGTTTAACAGTAGGATTTCTGACTGGTCACTGTCAACTAGGGAAACACCTCCATACTATGGGGCTAGTGGACACACCTCTATGCAGGATGTGTGAACAGGAAGATGAAACTGTCAGGCATGTCTTATGCGAGTGTCCGGAGTTATCGTCAATAAGAGAGTGTGTGTTCGGTGAGTCTTGGCCTACACCTGCCGATATAAAGGAGATGTCTCCTAGTGACCTGTCCACCTTCCTGAGAAGGACAGGATGGACAATGACCTAGGAAGACAACTCCTCGGGAGGATGTACAATGGGTCACATGTGGCCTAAGTGCTGTGAGCCTACACTCACCCTCCCTACTCTACAGATACAGATACAGAATGAACTGGAAGTACTACTTATTAGAATGATATTAGTGATAAGAAACAAGAACTAGTTTTCCTTGAAGAATTAGAAGTTAGGAGACATTTAAGAGTCCCTCAATAGGGAGTTATCAATGAACAGATAAATCTAGGGAGCTATCTCCACTATTAATAACTGTCTTTTTAAGTAACAATTTTAGTAATTTTCATTGACTCATTGCACAGTTATACTGGATATCTGATTGATTGATTGATTGGATCAGCACACCAGTCAAAGGATTGATGACCTCGGCATCTCAGCCTTAAGGCTTTTTGTGCTCTTGGTTGTGCCGTGTATGTGAAGAGACCAGTAGCCCTTATCAGGCTCAGCAGACTTTTCACAAGGTTCTTCTTGGAGAAATCCTCCCTTGGAAATTCTAGTCCTAGGAGTCTATATCTCCAGTGAGATAGTGCTTCACAATCAAAGATAGAATCTACATAAGCTGCCAATTTTGATTACATATCATTAATCGACAATTTTTACAAACTTTTAAAGTTAGAAGAGTAAAACTATACCTCTAATATCCTTTTTTAAATCGAATTTAGCCTATTTATATTTTGAAAAATAAAGATATGCGAATTTTTTTGTTTCTTATTTCAATTTTAAAATATTCAAAATAAGGGGCGGCAGTTGGGAGGCATACATCACCCTGAAAAATATCACCGCTCGACCCTGCAAATTAGTAAAGTAAGAAGTTGTTTCAAGGTGAAATAATTTTTTTTCAAATAAATATTTTTTATAAAATTAGTTTGTATGATGTGTTAGAGTATTTGGACACGTTAAATTAATACCTGTTTGAACGTATGGAAGCATATTATTTCCAATACAATAATAATTATTATCGTAATTTACCTGTAAATTTTTCACTTGTTATCAACTACAGAAATACAGATACTCGATGTACTCCACTATTCATTGTGGGAGAAAATTTTTCCATATAAATATCGATCGCATAAAATAGATAAGAAGTATTGATAATATTCTGATAAATCTACAAAAAAAGATACAATCATGATCTAAAAGTTATATATTTTCATTATCAACAAACAGACTTTACAAAATGGATTGTTATTTGCTGATTTAGGATAATTTTTATTGACATTTTAAACAAAACAAGCCCTAGGTACATCCTTTATTTTTTCCTAAATACTCACCCAAAAAGTATCTAATATTTCTTTTAGCGAATAGATATGTCGACAAAAAATTAATTTTAAAATGAACTTCAACATTTTATTACAACAAACCTCTATGGCATGTAACTGCCTTCTTTGTTACCGAAAAATGCAGGTTAATAATACCAAAAGCTACTTACATATCTTTCTAAGAGAATAGTTTGTGAAGATGGATCAAAAGAAAGAGCATCTCTATGAGCTTCTATGTACAAATGCAGTTAAAAAATTTATAATTTCTGGTTATTTCAAGGATTTGTTTGAAATTGTAATATAAGGATATGCTTGAAAGGACAGCATTTTTCATAACATGAATTTTTTAAATTATTTATTATATGGAAATGTTACGCAATATATCATATAAATAATCGTTAAACCGGTGTAATCTTCCATAATGTTGACTGCTGACTAAATTTGTCTTTGTTCTGCGTAAAATGAAATGTAGATAATACAATTACCGTTATTAACAATACAAATAAAACAGTGGAGTGCTTTGAATTTATCGTGAAATAAAATATGAAGAAAATTTTGTCCTTACTAAGATCAAATCTTAGACAACTTAACACGCCTTTGAATGCTAGTATATTCTCAAATATCTGCTGTATAATATTTATCCTCGTCTTTACGATAACTGGTGCCTCACATTATTGTTAAAAGAAAATGCTTTGTTCAGTTTTGACGTAATTTTTTAGTGTAGGGGGGAAGATTAAAAGTTAAATAGTGTGTTACATAAAAAGTATATAGTGGATATATAATGATTCACGAAAGGTAATAGTAAATTACATAACAAGAGTTGTAAGTAACCCATTACGCACGAAGTGAAAAAGTGAGTAATGGGATTGCAACTCGTGTAACGCAATGAGGAAACTGCGATCTGTTGGTACTCTATTTTCGGGCCTTTCTGGAATTTGAATGTTATCCAGTAAAGTGTTATGTGATAGTTTCTTAAATACAGTCAACTGAAAATATAAATAGAGTTAATTAATATTCAAAATGGCGTCCAATGGCTTATGCTGATAATGAGATACATTGACACCTTCACAAGAAAAATACATCAATAATAGTATATTACGTAACAAGAGTTGTAAAGTAACCCATTACGCAGGAAGTGAAAAAGTTTACACACGGATCCGCGCAGCGGCGAGTGCGTAATGGGATTACAACTCGTGTAACGTACTATACTTTTTCTACGCCCATCTATTTTCTTCTGAGTGCTCATAATTTCATCTTTTTCACTACAAAAAGACATATTCGTAGGTAAAGTTGAAAATAAAGAATTTACTACGTATGTAAAAATTGGCAATATGTACAGATAGTTGAATTAGATCATGCGTAATTTAATTCCGATAAATTCGATTAAAATTAAAAGATTAGATATGTATATTCCAAACTACTTGATCTATAGATTCTTACTGAAAACATTGATTCCAAAAAAACCGTTTGGATTAAAATTCTTCTCTCATGTATAAGGTGACTTAAAAGTCGTTTAATAATATGAAAAACTATTTTAACGAAGGCGAAATTTTATATGAAATATACTATGGACATCCTGTATATATCAATATTTTAGTGCATCCTGTAAGAAGCCATACTTGTAATAGAACAAATGTGAGGAACTTATTGTGTTTTATTAATACTTTTATTGATTGATACCCGAAATAAAACACAAATATTCAATAAATATTTTTAATAATTTTTTTATAATTTTAAACAGTTCTAGATCAAATAATGAACTGCAGTAGACAAATATTTGCAATAATAAATAAAAAAAGATTTTAAGATATTTTGGAAAAGCTCCAAATTGTTTTCACAATTTATTATTTTATATTTTCTTATTTTGTATGGCCAAAATTATTCCCAAATATTATAAAATTAAAAGAGATATTATTATTTATAGTAGCACCTTGATTTTTGTCTATTTAACAATTATTATTATCTGATCTATTTATTTCGAGAAATCAAATTTATAAAAAATAGGTTTTTGTAAATTCACTAGTAGATTATAGCCTTGTAAATAATGCGATAAACTAATAAATATTTCTAGAATTGTTTCCTATAATATCCAACGTGTTCAGCATTTGCCACCTAATAACTACCCTCTCCGTATGCAGTATTGCCAACGGATCTTAAGAAAAATTGCCAACAATCCCAATTTGGTTACCACTGGTTTGTTTACAGATGAAGCCAGCTTCTCAAGACAAGGCTTTGTGTATTTTCATAATAACCACACCTGGGCTGATGTAATTTCACATGCCACAGTTGTAGCACGATGCCAACACACCTTTTCGGTCAATGTTTGGATTTGTATTATCGACGAATATTTATTAGGACCCCTTTTCCTTCCTGAACGATTAGACAGTGAAACATATCTTGATGAACAACCAGTTAGAGGGAGGATCTCCACACCCATGGTCCCCACGAATTAGTAACACTTTAGATAAAAATTGGATAATCTGATTCCTTGGAAATTGTCTCACACAAATTATTAAAATATTTTGTGATTAAACGATACTTTTTTTGTTTTATAGCATCAATTACAAGGCGTTTTTGCTGGAATATAAACTGAAAAAGGGGGAAAAATTAATTTATAATTTATAAAAAAAATAGTGTATATATCACAATAAAGAAATAACACAGAAAAAAGGCACAAACTTAGTGGAATTAAATTCAGGTAGAATTTGCGTGTTTGGTAAATGTCAGGAAAACCTGAAACAACAAAAAACACAGTAATTACTTCACTGAAAAAAAAATTTCCTAAATACAAAAATAACATCAAATCCGTCAAAATAAAATCACTTGATGTAAATCAAATATTTTTTCAACTGTACACCAAGCGAAGACCATAAAAGTACCTAAATTTTGTTTTATTTGTATAAGATTATTTGGAATTCACCCCTAATTCCTAAATTATTTTTATTGTTCTTTGATGTATCTTCAATAGGGTGGGCCAAAAAAACTCTCAATGTTTTTTCTTTAGTTACCGTGAAAATATCGTCTAAGAGGAAGAAACAAAAATTCTGGTAAGATTGAGTTCTTAATATTTAATTTGAAGAGGTGCCTCAACGTGATTTTTGATTTCCCATTTAAATAATGCAGGAATTTCTTTTTATTTTTGTATGGAACAAATTATCGTTGAGTTTAGTGAAAATCAAAACACATTCTAGTAGAAAATTTGACGCTTTACAAAAAAGTGTTGCTATAATTTTTTGATATTTTCACTCCTTTCAAAGTTATTCGAGGTTCAAGTTAAATTGGTATTAAATTTTGACATTTTTTCACTTTTTTGACACTACAATCATGTTTATGAAAAAATATTATAGGATATTTTTTGTAAATCTTTTTATTGACTTTAATTTATTTTCATAAAAATCAATACGAGAAGATATTTCCTAATTGTAACAAAAATCTTTTAGTTTAACAATTACAATTAATAAGAATATAATTAAAAAATAATTTTCAGATTGAAAATATAATTTAATACGAATAATAAGATATGAAAAAATTTTATGATGATAAATTATAGCCAATAAAACACTTTACAAAAAAAATACCTCATATCTTTTATGGGTCGTAAGTTATCCGTATTATCGTATTAAATTGAAAATTTAATTCTATTTTTTATAATTCAATACATCGATGGAATAGTTATATTTTATTTTCAATCTGAAAATTGGTTTTTAATTATATTTTCATTAATTGTAATTGGCCCCCCAACCCTTCAAAGCCAAAGGTCCAAAATTCATGAAATTATAACGACACCACCTTGGAACTATATTTGTCTCAAAGTATATCGTCTTGGCTTTTGCCGGCAATCATAAAATTAATGGACCAATTGCAATAAATCATATGGCCAATAGCTGCTGTAGACGAGAAAATTATTTTAAAAAGGATCAAATATCTATCTTTTTGTACTTTTATCATACATCCTTTGTTTTTTATTAAATATGTGAAGACCATTTCTCTAAACTTTTTTCATTTTCATCCAAAATGAGAGGTTATTAAATACTATTAAGTTAAATAAACTATAACCAGGTAAAAAAAACAATATCCAACTTTATTGGTATGGTTATAATATTATTCTTATCATTAAGATTAATTACAATAGACTCTATATTATTTTAAATATGAATGTATGTATCTTCAATTTTTATAACGTGCTGTACAGAATATTTCCAGCTTTGAATGGGTAAGTATATTATTAACTACATTTTTAATTAATTCTTTAACACTGTATAACACTTTGTGTCCACAAAGTAGGTAACATTTTCTGCTCTCACCTTTGATTTTACTTGATGCCACAAATGCTCTATTGAGTTGAATATACAATGGTATGGAGGAAGACGTAGCACAGTATATCCCTGTTCCTCAGCTAAACTGTCACATGCATATTGTTTTTTAATAGCATATGATTTCAACACCTCCAAAAGTTGCTCATTTCTTTTTGTTTGAAGGTGCCTTAGTCTTACAGTTTTTACTGGAATCAACCCATTTTACCAATTACTCAATGGAGGGTGGCCCGGCTAACATTTATAATGGTGTCATCTTCTTCTAGCTTCCTTTTTAGATTGTCCAAAGTAGGAACAATCTAGCTTTCATAGAGGGAATATATTTCTCTTCTTATTTTCTCCTGTTGGCCATTGTCCAGACGATGAGATCGAAAATCACTACGTTTTTCTCTTCCAGGTTTCTTTTAAATCTTCTTGTTTAATGAATCCTCTACTTACGAAACAATCATACACATTTTTCACAATTTGCTTTGCATCTAATGACAAGTGTTTTCGACGCAACATTGCGACAAATATTCATGATAACTTATAATACTCGTATAGAAAGCTCTTTGAAAACGCACTTTTTTTATTAAAGCAGCCGTCCCTTCGCCGGCACCACCTCAGCCACGTGGGCTTATTGTGGATTCTCCTAATGTTCTAACTACAGCCTATTCAGCCAATCCGTTCCCTGTATTAGCTCACACAAGTTCTTTACTGGTTGGTTGTAGAAGTCTTCTGGAGTCATTTGGGGTCTTCCATATTGTTTTTGCCTCCTGTGGTCCAGCGTCTCACAGTTGCATAATATGTGCAGAGCTGTTTCGGTGTCCTTCTTGCATCAGCATCAGCCCTATTTTGTTCAGGTGCTCCTTTGTGGGAAAGTGTCCCGTAAGAAGCCCCGTTATGGTGCGTAGTTTGTTTCTGCTCATTTCGCTACTTTTTCTGATAGTTTTTTTATAAATTTCTTCCCATGTGTTTGCCTGGGCGTATTCGTCCAGTGTTTTTTGTGTTGCTCTTTCACCCACCCTTTTAACCATGACCTAGTGGAGCATCGGGGGATGCCCACAGATTGTTCGGGTCCGTTCATCAGTGTTGACTATCATGCTCTTGCAAGTTCGTCAGATTTTTCATTGTCAGTGATTCCTTTGTGACCTGGGACCCACTCCAGTGTTACACTGTTCCGAGTCGCCAGTCTTCTAAGTTCTTCGTCGCATTTCCATACCATTCGAGATGTTACCTTAGAGCTCTGAAGTGCTTTAAGGGTAGCTTGACTGTCACTGTAGATCCTGATCTGCCTGTTGTTGTAGGCTCTACGTACGTTAAATGGAATATTTAATACTGCCAAATGAATTCAATGCAGCCATTATACACCCGATACAAACCTGATGGCCTGCCCTTACCTTGTCTCTCGACTGTTCTTGGGTTTCATTTCTGGTAAAATTATTTTAAGAAGGTCGTTAGATGATTGCAGGCAAAAGCAAAGACGATATACTTTAAGACAAACTATACTAAACCTACTGCAAGAAGGAATCATTGGAATTGGTTCTTAAATAAAGAACTTACCTGTTCTAAACTACATTGTCCTAGTGAATAATCTTCTATATTGAGATCACCCCGTTTCGCCTCTTCTAATATACCGAACATCTTCGACCAAGGTACCGACTTATCGGTAATATAATAATTAAGTAACTCCTGGTGCTTTTCTCTGAGTTGAGCACCGGGAAAGTTAAGTTGAATAAAATTTTCTATCGATTCAGTATCGGAAATCACTTGATGTGTATTTTCCGAAATTTTTTTTAACTTTATAGTTAACGTATAACCTTGAGTGAATTTGTTTTTTAAATGTTGAGTAGAACCAATACATTTAAAGTTGCCGTTAACCATAATCGCTAATCGAGTACAAAGGGCTTCGCATTCTTCCATACTGTGCGAGGTTAATACTATACATTTACCCCTGTCGCGGATTTTACAGAGAGCATTCCAGAGATATCGTTTAGTCGCTGGATCCATACCAGTCGTCGGCTCATCTAAATACAACAAAGGAGGATCTCCAATCAAAGAAATCGCTGTACTTAATTTCCTCTTATTTCCACCACTCAATTCTTTAACTTTTTTATTCAAATGTCTGTGGAAATCAAATTCTTTAGATAGATAATCTGCAATTTTGTAAGTATCTTTAAAATTGACTCCTCTCAACAAAGCAAACATAATAATTGACTCTTCAGCTGTCATATCATCCAGAAGCGCGTCGAATTGGGGGCAGTAACCAATAATACGTTGAACTTCTTTCAATTGATGCTTAATACTGTAACCATTTACCTAAAAAAAATTATCCTTTTTATATTCAGTATTTTTACTGGCACAATAACATCCAATACATCCTTGCAGGATACACTGGAATAGAAGGAAATTAGATGAATTAGCAAAGAGAGATGCCACTGTCTTTCAGGCAGAGGTAATGGTGGTGGAATGCTGTGCGGAAGAGTTGATGGGACGGGTGGTGGATAACTAAAGAATCGTCATCTACTCCGACAGCCAAGCAGCACTAAAAGGCGATAAGCTCATATCAGCAACGTCAATTCAAGGCACTCAACAGACTAGGTAGTCCTTAGTCAAGGAATAAAAGGCAATGAAAAGGCCGATGAATTAGCCAAGCAGGGAGTGACTGAGGTCGTGATAGGGCCAGAACCTTGCTGTGGAATTGCGAAAAACCTCACTAAGGAGAGCATCCACCAATTGACGAACAACCAGGCGTTGCGCTGGTGACATAAGACCCCGGGACAAAGGCACGCTTAACTATTTACTTAACTCCGCGGTTTCGTCTTCTTATTGGCAAAGCCTACATAGGCTGTCATCTGCTAGGCCAATTGTGTGCATATGCTTACTCATGTTGGGATCAAATGAATGCCAAAAATCTTAATCTAGTGTAGCAAGGAGAACGTAAATTCTGGATAGAAGTGAGACCTAAACTGAAGGTCTAAAGGAACTGCTTGTCTCTGGAGTTTCCCCAGGAACTAAGTAGGGGAAAGGGGGTACCCACCCTAATAAACCTACAACAACTAATACTCACCCAGCCGTCGCCGAAAGAAATATTCTCATCCCCTGTCATCATTTTAAATGTTGACGTTTTTCCAGCTCCATTAACTCCTAATAATCCAAAACATTCAAACTTCCTTATTCCTAGGCACAGCCCGTTCACAGCCAAAAAGTTTTTATAATACTTGGTGAAATCTTTAATTGCCAAAGTATAATTTTGCTTAATTGAAATCTCGGTAGCTACATGTATTCGTTCTTTTTCTTCGATAACGTCCGAATCTTCATTGGATACCGATTCGGGTCGTTTTGCAAAAAATCTTTGGGAAATATAGTAAGTTATTTGAGAAAATAGTTTGTACTCGACTGCAATTAACGTTGCAAAAAGGAACAATCCAGTTAAGAAGGAGTACAGTAAGTTTCTTCCGATTCCTGGAGCTTTCCAT
Organism: Lochmaea capreae; assembly: GCA_949126875.1. Lineage (NCBI taxonomy): Eukaryota > Metazoa > Arthropoda > Insecta > Coleoptera > Chrysomelidae > Lochmaea > Lochmaea capreae. The sequence goes on from OX421404.1 coordinate 27,519,614, forward strand.
TTCCAATAATGTAGGTCTGAATCTAAAATATACAGAGTAAGTCTTTCTTTTAACGAATGGCTCCATAAAAGTATTTGTTACCTGCACATATTTCTCGAATTTTTTCATTCAACGACGCCGTACACATTTCTCTGGAAATATGCTGTTCTTTACACGTTTTGAAAATTGTCGTGCAAATAGAATTGAACATATAAACTTTGAAGCTGTCATTGATTCCTGTTGCTAAAGAATAATGAGGGAATATCAAAAAAATCCAATGTAAACTGTTTCCGACGTATTCTAAATCGAGTCCTGGGCTTTGTAATACTTGAACGACTAGAAAAGCGGCATTTCCTGAAATTAAAAATGATTGTAGTCGGTATGGAGTAGAATAGTTGGAATTAAAATTTCTTACCGCCAAAAATACTGATAAGTGTCATCCTGGTGTATCCTGTTGAAGGTACTTCGAAGAAATACGAAGCTAAGTAGAATAAGGGCAAAAAAGCCCATCCAAAATAAAATAAAATAAAAAACATTCGACCTGAAAACATATTTTTTCATCAATAAATCTCAATATCATTATCATGGAGGCTATAGTCTCCATGATTATTATAAGAAAAGTTAGAAATGTCAAATGTCAATAATTTTACGTCAAAGTCAATCGTTTTTGGCACTTGTTCCCCGTAAAATGAGTCAAAAATGCTTTGGGCATAAAATTAATAAACATTCCTCACTTTTTCCTTAAAAAGTTAATTTAAACTTACCAATATCTTGTGGTGATTTGAAACCGTTTTCTTGAAATATAACCATAGTAATCATCAGAACGCAAATAGTTAACAGATAAGTTAACATATCGCAAAACGCCGACATTATCCAGAATATATAAACTTTAACCCCCGATACAAATTGTAAATGTTTCGATTTGCAATAATTCTCTCTTACCACAAACAATACGTAGAAAGATGCCACGAAAGACATACTGAATGCAATATTAAACGCTAACTGAAATCCGGTGTTCTGTCCGTTTAATAGTTGTGTGACTTGGGTTTCTGCGCTGTAAGCCAGAGGTCTGTTTGTGAATTCAATCGTGCAGTCATCGCAATTTCCTATTTTTCTATAAATACTGTTCAATATTAGGGATAGAGATATGCCAGGAGTATGATAAGGATCGTTGTTAAACCAAGCTGTCAAATTTGGTAGAGTAAACGGTAGAGCTGGTACGTCTGTCGTACCAAACGTTGCTGCTGCTACGTATTTTCTTCGAACTAGTATTGGATGATGCTTGGTCTAAAATAATATAATAAAGTTCGTAAAGGAGTTATTTAACTAAACCTAACCAAAAGGAGAAATCTTCGCATCAAATTCTACTTTTAATTCCAGAATGTGTCAGTAGAAGACCCACTGATACATCCTATATTTATTGTAACACTCTCATTTCTGTTTTATGCAGATTCAAAACACTTCCAATGCAACCCACTTTATCAACAAAATAGCCCGCCAGTTCTTTCACCCTTTTTTCCAACCCATCTAGTAAGATTTGGTGTTAAAGACTTGATGCATCCGCTGTCCTGACTAGACAGATCTGGTCCGTAAGGATATAAATAGTCTTCCTAAACCCTTCAAACCTTTGCAGAGCTGCAACCGAATACTTGAACTTGAAATACATTTTTTTTAATCCATCGCATTCGTATCCCCACACAATGTTTGTCTGGTACTAGAGCTCCTTCAGATCCTCTGACCTGACTAGACCAAATATTTTTCTCAATCTTTCCATTTAACTTGGTGAGCAGCAATTTTAAATTTAATAATCTATTCAGCTACATCTGAAACTTACCACTGTCAACAAGGTCTCCGTAATATTATCCACAGTGTTAACTGAATATCCATAATCTTTCAATACAGTTGTGTAATACTGGGCATAGCTCGAGTTACTTTTCTCCATAAGCGTCACGGGATTTTCGAATTTATTCAAAGTTAATGGCATAGCCGGAAGAGGTCCAGTCATTTTATGACTACGATTCACCACGAAAGCTATTATTAAAAATAATGTCGGCATCGCCACTTGTATCGCTAGAAGTATCCAAGAACGATATGTCGAAACAAATTTCTTCATCAGCATCGCTAAGATTTGATTAGCCAATAAAGCAATTCCTCCGGAGTATGTAGGAGCCATGGAAACGTGAGCTGTAAAGAAGAATTTTTTAAATCAGGGTGAAAAACGTTAACAGACGAAACCTACTTGTGTTAGTTTTATTAGTTCCGTTTTTAACCGAGAAAAAACCGTTTTGAGATCCTCCATTTGGTATTCCGTTTCCGTTTGCAGCTTCATACAGTTCTTCCTGACCATGATCTGCTCCAACTCTAAAAATATTATTATTCAAAAAGGAAACATCATCTAGGAAATTATTAATATCCACAAAAACAATATTTTATACATGAGATTCTTTGGACAAAAACGGACTAGTAATTTCACCTACTTCATAAATACTTCTTCTAATGTTGTCAAAGAAATTCCATAACTTCTTATCCCCAATCGTTCCGACTCTGTTTCCAATTGTCGAAGCATCGGCTCAAAGACCCGAACCTGATCTTCAACTAGAAGATAAGTTAGCTCTGAACCTACGTTACTGTAAATCTGGAAAATAAATTACTTTATTACAGAGTAAAAAATTTTTGCCAATATTACTTCTATATCCGGTATAAACTGCCTTAATATTTGAGTAACTTTACTAGTATCACATTCTTGAGATTTATCCATAATAAGACTATATCCTGCGCCATATTTTTTCTTGAGGAAAAAACTTGAACCACAACATTGTAACTCCCCACCAGCCATAATGGCTATTCGATCTCCTAATAGATCTGCCTCGTCCATGAAGTGAGTTGTTAAAAGCATTGTCCGCCCTGAAAACACATTTCTTTAATTTTTTTAACATTACATTACTTGGTATTAGGCGCTTACCGTCTTTTTGGGTTTGTAATAAATTCCAAAGTGCTCTCCTGGCAGCAGGATCCATTCCCGCAGTCGGTTCATCTAGCATCACAACTTTAGAGTGACCACAAAGTGCTATGCCTACACACAATTTCCTTTTCATTCCACCCGACAATGTCTTTGATTGCGCATTTTTCTAAAAAGAAAATCTGACAGTTGAGTAGATATACTAGGAGAGCTCTAGACCACTACTTCGAAAAACCTCCGCTGGTGGCACTGAGTGTCAATCTTGACCTCCATAGTCCTGCTATCTTAGACACTGTGCTATCTGCTCATATTCGTAATATGTTCAAACAAAATGTGTAATAGATCCTCGCTGCTCCTGTAAGTTGCGTCAGAGAGAGAGAGAGAGAGGTATATAGAAAACGATGACGAGTGAGAAAGTATTCAAATCGATTAATTCTTCATTCTGCATCAACGTCCTGCGATTGAAAGTACAGCGAGATGGACAGCAATGACAATTATTTCAACTTTGCTACAACCAGCGGAAGTTTTTCGAAGTTGTGGCCTAGATATAGTATATCTACTCAGGTACACAAGACCTTGAGTGTATATAAAGAGATAACCTACCTTGGGCTCCAGCTCCAATAATTGAACATATTTATCAATCTCACTATTAGTTTCTGTAGGTGATAACCCCTTAAGTTTACTAAAGAAATAAATGTGTTCGGCAACTGTAAGTTCATCAAAAATTATATTGTGTTGTGGACATAACCCCAAACTTTTCCTGACACCATCCATGTCCGTTCTAATATCGTAGCCGCTTATTTTGGCTGTACCGGAATTCGGTGTGATCATTCCCGTCAACATCGACATAGTCGTTGTTTTTCCTGCTCCGTTGTGCCCCAGTAATACTGTTATTTGATCTTCGTACATATTAAGAGACAAATTCCTTACGGCCACTTTGGATTTAAACACTTTTTTAAGGTTACGAATTTGAATACCCGGTCTTAAATTTTCTGGATCTTTTTCGAAAAATTCTCCTTGTGGAGATGTGTCGTTGAAATCTTCCACTCCTGAAATTACAAAAGATGCAATTGATATTTGATTATTGAGCTTGGAGATTAGAAGATTTGTAATCGCTTTCAAAATATTGGGACTTACCTTTGTATCTGGGTTTTCCGCACCAAAATTGTAAGGTGAACGGGAAGTACCAGGATTGTGCCACGCCATATTCTCCAGGAAAGACGGCTTCGATGTAGAGAGCGAACAAAAGGTATATTACCGAGTCTAATATAAGCATAATCATTATGTAACCCAAAGTTAGTGAATCATCTGGAGTGTTTGGAGTAAATATGTTATGCCATTGAATACCTGAAAATTAATTTTGGAAAATTATAAGAGGCAGCAGCAATTTTTTAGGCATTGATTACTCTGCGCTGTTAAAGATGATTAAATATTTATTAGGCAATCCAATCCAGGGCAAACAATTTGAGAGCTGGTCAGTTTTATATTGTCTATTCAATGGTAAACAATGTTCAAGATTTTTATGCGATTAGTCTGTTCTATTGTGTTTGTTTTTTTGAATACCTTCATTGGATGAACTTCTAAATATGGATATAAATAGTTATTTGGTATTTTTACACAGTTTTAGCATAAAAAAGTTGAAATTCACATATGCAACTCAAATGTTTTCCAAAACTAACCTTTTAATTGTTTATTATTATTATCCAGACCAAAGACAATCCTTCATAGCCAAATAAAATCACCTTTCTACAATATAAACACTCTTGTATATACCAAAAGACCAAAACTATATTTTTATTCGCTCTAGTACGCAATTGAATTTTATTTGACAGATTGGGTGAGGTTAACGTTGTGTGTTTGTTTATTAGAAAGTTACGTTAAGTTATCGGGCAACGTCAAATCTGGTGTGGGAGTGTCGCAATGCCTCAACAGACTAATAGGTCTAGCGTCACAATAGATCTGCAAGGGTCACAGTGGGATAGGACAAAGAGCCACTCCAATGCGTTCAGTTGGAACACTTCGACCAGCATACTCAACATGTTTTGTGCTTAGTTTCAATTGTTGAACCCGGCTGAACACGACCAATGATTTGGTAGGTTTTAACATTAAAGTATTTGACAACTGTCATTGAAAATTTAAACGTCAATTCATATAGTACCTTCACCAGTTCCTTCGTACATCAAAACGACTTGAAATCCAAACGCCATCGCAGTATTAGAGCCCAAACTTGCTGTTAATTTTGTCGAAAGAGTTAAGGTGTCATATATTTCTTGCATAAATAAATAGGGTGCGTAGGAGACAAACCAAGCTAGGCCAGCTATTGTTGCGGCAGTGTTCGCTGAAAAAGAAAAAAAAAATTTTAGTATAGTTTATTTCACAATATATCGTTGGCTTCTGCTGACATAAATAATCTATCCACTTAAGACTCGTTGTGTATTTTATTGCCCGATTTATAATTGGGGTTTAATTGCAGTCAAAAGCCTTTAAGGTGCGTCCACACTACGCCGCAAAGCCAGCGACTGTAAAAACGTCTACATATGTTGGCATTCATTTAGTTTAGTCACATAATGTTTACAGAAACGTACGATCCCTGTATAGATTTATCAAATTAATAACTTTCTTGTTAGTCCACTCCATTTGAAAGCACGTTCTAACTGGCAGACAATCTGAATTACAACTGGAGCCGCGAGAGACCAGTGGTTGGCACGTTCTCATTGGCTTTCTTTTAAGGAGACCGACACTTCAGCCATTTTCATTAGCACACTGCTGGCTTATTGGGACGTGCCAACGGTCGCGTCTACATCGAATCGGCTTGGCCAATTGGCAGCCAGCTTTAATATACTGTTTGGGGTTTGAAGTATGTTATCTCTGGTCTGAACGTCCCAATGACAATGACAAAAAGAAGATTTAAAAATTTTAAATCAATTTTCACGAAGAATACTTTTTATAAAAATTTTTGAATTACCTTTATTAAACAATACACTTAGTGCAAAACAAAATGTAATTGTAGCACAATTGTAAACCATCAAAAACAGCAATAAAACTAAAGGATTGGCATACGTGAAAACTGTGAAGTCAGTGTTTGTATACCATTTTACTTTTAACAGTATGACCATCAATATTGATGATACCAAAAGAAAGACGAAACATTTTACAAACCAAGCAGTCCAATGTAACCAATTCGGTAGACCCATTATCTTCATTGCTTCCTGAAAAGTTATTTGTAATAAGCATGTGGCTTAGAACTAAATCGGGGCTTACTTTTAGCTGCTTCTCTTTTTCCGTTGTTATGCATTTAACAGTATTGATACAAGTGTAGACGAAACTTAACATTATGATAATGCCAATCATCGATTTTAATGCTGTTAGTAAAACGTCTTCGTACCATTCCGAATACGGAAATCTTCGCATATTCACTAAAGGAAATTCGTTTTCTATAACCCAATCTATTAAACTAAAATAGTCATCAGGAGTGTATGTTACATTGTTCTTTGCTAATAATAAGCTTATAGTCAGAAAATATTGAATGCCCAAAAAACCTTCTTTGTAATAACCTGGAAAAAAAGATTAATTAATTGAAAAAACTTTGTAAAGATGATTGTTACTCACTAGGAGCAGCTCCGGTTATTAACTTGTACAATCTAGGACCAGGAAACTGATATATTGGAAAAACGAGATTAGTTCTCCAGTTATTGATATTGAAAGGATCTACTTTGAACCTAGTTTCACCAGGAAACCTAAAAACAATTTATATTATTCCTTGAATTTATTTGCCGCAACGCTTAAAATAATTTGAAATAGTTTTGTTACAATAAAGCAACTTAGCTCGAAGAAAAATGTTCAGAACTTAGTTGCCGATCCACCGGTCCCTGGAAATATTATTAAAAAAATCTGTTGAAGAATTCAATCATTTTAATAACTGAGACTCAAAAATAACCATGAGCAGGTGTTTTGAATCTCTTTATAGTAGATAATTAAAGCGGGTTCTGGGCCAACAGGGGCGTCCCACGTTTGGTTTACAATCCCCTTTGTTTTGGTGACTAAGAAAATTAATATTGATAGTGTGCTGTGAGGTGTATGGGGGAACGAAATAGTACGTTGGGAACGCTACTGTGTTGTGTGACGCACATGAATCGTGCAATGCAAAAAGGGCACTGGCATGGCGTGATTAAACGTTCGGTTTAATTTTGTTGGGAAAGTGATGCTCCGCCGCTGGAATAATCTCGCGTGAACAATAAACAACGTAATATATTTTTTAATCATTTCATATTCTGCACGATTCATGTGCGTCATACCTCACAACACACTAGTTACATGCAACGATTCTGCACACATCAGCACTCCACACAAGAGATATCATGCCATCCTAGGAATTGCTTATCTTATCAAGACAACGTACCTAGTTACTTTCCTATTATAAAATTTCATTCTTTGTTTAATTCTCTTAACGAACAGTTGTAATAAATAAAATAAAATTCTTTTTAAAAACATAGTTTTTGAATCGAAATACATAATTGGCGCAGTCAGTAGGATTAGGTAAAGTCAATAAATGGTTATTTGGAAATTTAGACTCAGATGACGGTGACCGTTATGATAATGCAATTAAACTTTTACAAGAGAATCAAAAACATGTATCATACGAACTAAATTTACAAACCTCTTTGTTTAAAAAATTAATTGATCACTATAATCAATCATTGACAACACTTTGGCAAAACCAACAAAAACTTCATAATAATCTAGAAAAATTTCAAGCGTCTATATTAAATCAAATTGACTCGTTAGGTAGATACATAACTTTTCAAGGAACAATAAGTCAGATCAATCTCGATTGCCAGAATCTAATTTCATTTATTGATAATATCGAAAATGCCGTTCTCTTTTCAAAATTAAATACTCTTCATAGTTCAATAATATCGAGCTACGAAATTTTAGATTTGATCAAACATTTAAATCAAATATATAAAGTCAATCAAATCCCTAAATTCAATAATATCTTAACATACTATACTTTTCTTGGAACCCAAGTGACCTTTTCCGGCTCCAAATTAATATTTGCTATTCATGTTCCTATCCTAAAATCAAAACCCTCAGAATTTTATCATATATTTCCAATAATCCAAAATAATACAGTATTCACCCCATCATACCCATACTTGGCACGTAACAACGAAGAAACCCAATTAGAGAAAGAAGAATGTCCAAGAATAGAAGACATATACTACTGTGTTCAAGAGTCCGTTCCAGAGGACAACTGTACGCTGCAACTCCTAAAAGGTCAATCTCCAAATGGCTGCCACGCTACCAAAGTCAACATTCACAAATCAATAGTTCAACAAATAACAAATGACGAAGTAATGATTATCCCTGTACAATCCCAAGACGTCGTATCAAAATGTCGAAGTAACAGAATATTTCAAGTCCAAATTCCATCACTAATCCATATTCCAGAAGATTGTGAATTAACCATCAACGAACTCAAATATTCAAGCAAGAAAGAAATCCAAAAAGGCAAATCACTAATTCTTCCAAAATTAAAAATCGAACAGTTCAAAATTCAAACAAATTATCAAGCTTCAAATCTTACAGAAATAAAATTTGATGATCTTTTCGAAATTAATAGAATTGTCAAGCAATTAAAACCAATTGAAATTCAAACAAACACCTATAAAGTGCCAATCATAACAATATTATCATTAGTAATAAGTATTATCATAATTTTATATGCCTTAATCAAATTAAGATCCCAAATTTTAACATGTAGAAGAAAGAAAGCCGAAGATCCCGAAGAAAATTTAAAAAGGACCCAATCGAAAAGTAAATCCATACTTTTCGATACTTAGGAGGGAGGAGTTACATGCAACGATTCTGCACACATCAGCACTCCACACAAGAGATATCATGCCATCCTAGGAATTGCTTATCTTATCAAGACAACGTACCTAGTTACTTTCCTATTATAAAATTTCATTCTTTGTTTAATTCTCTTAACGAACAGTTGTAATAAATAAAATAAAATTCTTTTTAAAAACAGTTTTTGAATCGAAATACATAATTCACTATCAATATTAATTTTCTTAGTCACCAGAACAAAGGAGATTGTAAACCAAACGTGGGACGCCCATGATGGCCCAGAACCCGCTTTGATTATCTACTCTTTATTCCTATTATTTCCTTAGTTTTGCAAAGCTCATTGCTCATCTCTTCTTCTATACTAACAATACTTTAGGTACTCCTTGTATAATTGCAAACCTTGTCGTTTACCTCTTCTTTACTAGTATAAGTGCTTGACGACCTTCTGGTCATTGTCATTCATTTTTTTCGTCTTTATTTCACGAAACTACCCTTTCTTCTACAAAAATGGTGACTTCTTGTGCAACTTAGCGATCTTTTGCAAGAACTTAACGGACACCATATAAATATTAAACATGAACTCACCTTATAGAAACTTGCAAGTGTTTTATTTCATCTATACTTTTTATATCTTTGTAAGAATCATCGAATTGTATTCCGGCAAATGTCATATTTGTTGAGTTGGTTACAAAATAATTTTCCAAATCGTGGGAATTGTTCAACGGTACTATATGTTTGAAGGCGATTTGAAAATAATGCATCACTTGGTCAATAGCGGGATTTGATGGTGAATAAACCAAGGCGTATCTCCTACAAAAAGAAAAAAAATTTGAGTTAAATAAGTAATGAAGGTGACTAAAACGAAAAATTCTCAGTCCTACCATTAAAGGACCAAAAAAATCTCATACATTCTTGATAAATTCTTCGCCAGTAGAGTAGCACCCACAAACATTCAATGATTAAAACCCGGTTAAGGAGCCTTAAGGTTTTTTGTGCTATTGGCTGTACGTTTCTGTAAACAGACCAGTAGCCCTTAACAGGCTCAACACTAGGTCCTTCTTGAAGAAATCCTCCTTTGGGTACTCTAGTCGAAGATAATAAGTATGAGCGTTTTAGATCCGTCTGTGTACCATACCAACGCTTCTTCCTGACTACATGCTTCCAAAGTTCCAACCCACCACGGTAAGGAGAACTAAGAAGTGAAGAAGACCATTCTATATTCTAGTTTTACTCCTGGCTTTTCGTCCTTATTGAAAGTTTGATGTTTTAATAATTTTTTTCAGTCACAAGTTATTGTTCAGACTTTTTATCCAAAGTTATTCAATTATCTTTTATTTTTTACTGCGTGACAAAGTTTCAGGGTTCCCTTAGGTAGAAGTGAGGTCATAAAACTGATTAAAATTTATGAACTAAGACCTTCATAAATTATTTATGTTGGAGTCGCAGGCAAGTTAAAATTTACTTTGAAACAACTTTCCAAATAATATTTCTAGCACGCAATTAATTTAGAAAATGAATTTTTATTTACAAACTGAAATTTTCTTATTTTTATTTTCAACACACAAATGACTAATTTGGAAACTCTTTAAGTACAACAGGTTGCCTATCTTGTGTCCTATGATCAAAATAAGAAAAACTTATACCAAATCTACTACTAAAATAGCTCTTTTGTGGTTGATAACTTTCCTTACCACAATAGTGAGCTAGACAACTGTCCAAGTATGGGCTCTAGGAAAAACGAAATAACTTGAATTTTTGAGAATAATTTCGAGCTATCTCAAATATTCTATCCGAATATGTTGATATTGTTTGCAAATTTGTATCGTTCGCAGCAAACAAAGAAGACAAAACATATTACTCAAAAAAGTCTCAACTTTTTCTCCATTTGTTTGAAATTTTTGGAGACACTCTGTATATCTTATAAGAATAATAATTGGATAATTTTCTTTTAGCAGTTTAAATAAATGACCTTGTATACAAACCTGATAACAATCAGTGATATTATTTACACAATTCTACAGACGTATTCGTATATATATATATATAAAAAACCGGCCAAGTGCGAGTCGAACTCGCGCACGAAAGGTTCCGTACCATTATCTAAAATTAAGCCGAATGCTGCTTTAGCTTTTTCCACATAGATGGCGCCAGGATATTGTTTTTAGAAATCACATTTGTTGTTTGTTGTATGCCCCCCTCCGCTTAAATAGTTATTTTATTCTGTTTTTCCGTATTTGTTGTTATAGTAGCAACAGAAATACATCATCTGTAAAAATTTCAACTGTCTAACTATCACAGTTCATGAGATACAGCCTGTTGACAAACGAAGAGACAGATAGACGTGCAAAAAGCTACAAATAAGGTTAGCGATGGAATATTTCGAGGGTTATCACTTGAAATATTCATAAGTTTAAATATTTTTCGAGCCAAACAACTAACCTCACTTTAATGATCTCTTGTGAAGGATGAATTGTGTCTTACATATTTCAAGTCCTATGGTCAGTAAAAAAGTGGATAAGATGTGTATATACAACATTAATAGTTATTGTTAAAATAAAAAGCTTTAAGTGCAAAGTGATGGTGCTGCAGCTTTGCAAAATTAATATATGGTGAGAATTGTATATTTATTAATTGCGAGTGATAACTATACAATTATTTTTGCATGTGACTTCTTTTTTTAAATATAATCATACCTAAATCTCGGATCCGGTGTTGAATAATCTAAATCCCGTCTCAAGCGTGGATGGTTCTGGCTAAATTATTACAATATTTATAAATAATATTTTTAAAATTGCAAAACTTTTGTCATACATATTTCAGTCATCAAACGGAGTAAGCTAAGTCATATTTGTAGAGGATAAAACTCTCTACAAATAGATTATTACACTTGGAAGAAACAACTACTTCTCGGGCTATATGCCCCGACAGACACGTTTTTGAAAATGTTTACAAAACTTTGTAATATTCGATATCCACAAATTTTTTACACGTTGGACCGTTTTTGAGATAGAGATGACTGGACTATTAAAAAAAGCTACAGTTTTAATAATACTTACTCGAAAGGATTCGTCGAGTTGCCAATGGTTTTGCCATCCATAAACGGAATACCATCGTAAGACGGACACAAAGTCATCCCAGACTTGTTATCTGTTAAACCTAAGGGAATAGTACAAAATGGAGGATATACTATAGATTCGTGTAGCTCTGGATCTGCTAGACTTCTTATCACCACTAGTAGTATAGAAAATAAAACCGGAGCGATTATTTCAACCAAAGTTTGTACGGGTTTTCGGTATTGGAGCAACCAATTCTTCCACATGAGGAGGAGAAACTTGTCCAGTTTCTCCGCCATCGTATCTGAAAAGAGAGAAATATCATTTTTTTAACGCTTTAATTCATTGTGTGGGACAAATCTTCTAGTATTTTTAACTGGATACTTTAATCCTCTTTCTGTGGACCGATTGATCTGAAAGGCTTTTCTTATGACAAAGTGGCGTTCCGTCAAATGTTATAAATTTTGGATATGATGTTGTACTCGACTTCTTGACCAAAAGTGTCCATGTGACCAATTGAATCCTATGACTAGTTTCCGATAAACAGGGTATTAAAGTTGAAAAATCCTTATAAATATGCATTTTTAGTTGATAGTACCATTGATATGTTCTAGTTTATAGTAAACTTACATATAAATGTCAACATATACAGGGTGGGACTCAATTATATAAGGACGAGTTTTTGGAATTCTAGGAAATTCTTATATTGAATGAAAACAAGGTCAGAAACAAAAATTTACTTCATATTTAATATTATGGCAAAAAATATAATAATTCTTGTGGTATTCCATACAGGGTGATTCTTAATGCAACCTGAAATTAGTTTTTTTCTATATGAAATAAATAAGTTACACCAAGTATTTCAAAATTAGTTTTTGATGTTGAAAACGTATTAGTACTTTTCTTATAATACAGGGTGATTTGCACATACATCTTGTTGTTAAACCGACAAAAATTAGAGAAAATACACTTTTTCTGAATCACCTTGTATCTTATAATTCGATCCATCAAAATGATTAGTTTATTTTGTTTTGTAATAAGCTTAAAATAGTAAATGAACTGAAAAAATTTCATAATATTACTATGACCAGTTTTTCAGACAAAAAATATCAGCATTTTATTTAATTTATTAATTTACTGTAGTACATACTTAGAGGATGATAAAATACTTATAATTTATTCATTATATAATTGAGCCCCACCCTGTATATGTTGACATTTTGAACTACTTATGTGTAAGTTTACGATAAACTCGAACATATCAATGATACTATCAACTAAAAATACTATTTATTTGTTAATAATAAAATTACGTGGTCACGACAAACAAGGATTTTTCAACTTTAATACCCTGTATATCGGAAACTAGTCATATGATTGGATTGGTCCCATGGACACTTTTGGTCAAGAAGTCGAGTACAACGGGGTCCTTTGTAACACGTCTTTATTTCCGGTAAAAATACAACGAGGTAGAATCTGGTGATCTACTCGGCCACTTCTTGACCCACTATTTTGATAGATTTTTTTATATTTAATAACTGCCAAAATTCCTTGCTTCTATAAACGTAAAGGCTGTAGAATATCCTTTGACGTTTGCTCAGAATCTGAGCAGAACCTGGCTACTCTTTCTTTAACTCAGAAGAATGTCTCAAGGACATCTATTTTCTGAAGGAATTTTAGGATTTAAATGTTGTGTCCAAGGATTCTATAGGAAATTAAGAATCTTAACCATTACTAAGCGTAGATACATTACGACAGGACGAAAAATGAGGATATTGGACAAATGATTAAACATGAATTGATTTTGAGAAAATGTTTGTACAAAACATGGGACAAAAACTAAAAAAGAAGTGAAATTAGTGTAAAAAATAAAAATATGGTAAAATTAATATCAACCTACCTTTATATTTAGTCCCTGCACGTATAACAAACATAATTTTATGTTATACTGAATATTAAATTCAAAAAAAAACACGCATCGTTTCTTTCATTATTTTTTATTGGATCATTATGGGACACGAATTACTAATATATGCTTCAATACGGTAGATTTAAATAATCAAAACATTTTTTTCGTATTTCAATGAAAATACAAAAGATATATTTATGAAAATTTGCAGGTAAGTGTGATGGAACAAAATGCATCTGATGTACATTTTTTTGTTAATAATATACTTCCGGTTTAACCGAAAATGACATCAACTTCTTTAATTTAAATGTTACACTCTATATATTTTTACAGATTTTGAAAGAGCTTGTTATTTTGAAATCATACATACTGAGTTGTGTAAAAAAATTTGTAAAAACGAGGAATATAGCATTTTAATCAACCTGCTTTGAGTTTTTTGCATTAGAGCAAAAAAACTATTTAGATAAACTAATTGATGTTGTTTGTATGCATAGTAATAAATAAACGAGTACTGTTTAGTACGTCTTTTGTTCTCCAAGTGTAAAATTCTAATTGACGGAAATAAATTTTACAATTTAGAATGGTTCAATTAAGTGAAAAAGAGCGTTTTGAAATTTCAATGATGATCGGTTAACGTGATCGTGTTAGAACTCATGAAGAAGTGTGTCATATTTTTAATAATTTGCATCCGGAGAGAAATCTTAAATCACGCTCAACAGTAACTAAAACATTACAACGTTTTAATACAGCTGGGATGGTAAAAAATTTGCTAAAACCTGGAAGACCGCGGACTGCAACGAACGAAACTGTTAAACAAAATATTGCAATCGATTTAGAAGAATCACCTCAAACTTCCATCACAAATTTGGCACTAAACCATGGTATCAGTCGACGTTCTGTAGGAAAGATATTAAAAAGTGAAAAGTATCATCCGTATAAGGTACAGTTGGTTCAAGAATTGTCAGACGATGATTTTGACCGACGGCTGGAATTTTACGAACAGCTAATGGACATCTGTAATGTCGACGACAATTTTGCTTCTAACATAGTTTTTTCCGATGAGGCAACTTTTTGTTTAAATGGAACAGTTAATCGCCATAACTAAAGGTATTGATCAAATGAGAATCCTCATTGGATTCATGAAGCACATACCCAGCATCCACAGAAGCTAAATATTTGGATGGGAATTGTCGAAAATAGGCTTATAGGCCCATTTTTTATCGACGGAAACTTGAATGGTGACAAGTATTTGGATCTACTAAATAACGAAATCATTCCTGCACTTCAACAGAATGGGCAATTACCACAAAATGTTTGGTTTCAACTAAATGGAGCATCTCCCCACTATGATAGACGGGTTAGGGATTTTCTGGATGCGAATTTTCCAAATCGATGGATTGGACGTAGAGGATTCATAGAGTGGCCTGCTCGTTCTCCGGATTTTAGCCCGTTAGATTTTTTTCTTTGGGGTTATCTAAAATCACGTGTTTACGTTAGACGACCAACAAACTTACAGGAATTGAGACAAAGAATTATTGATGAATGTGAACTAATACGTGGAGAAGTCTTGGAAAGAGTGAATCAAGAATTTGTTAATAGAATGGCATATTGTCGGCAAGTAAACGGCGAGCATTTTGAACATTTGAAGTAATTTTGTTTCTCATTATTCTAAAATAATGAAATGTACACCTATTTTACAACTAACAGTGAGTTATTCCTTGTTTTTACAAATTTTTTTACACTAAACTCAGTATGTATGAATTCAAAATAACAAGCTCTTTCAAAATCTGTAAAAATATATAGGGTGTCCCATTTAAATTAAAGAAGTTGATGGCATTTCCGGTTAAACCGGAAATATATTATTGACAAAAAAATGTACATCAGATGCATTTTGTACCTGCAAATTTTCATAAATATCGTTCTTTGGTCGCGATCATCCCAACAAAGTTGATCAGGTAGCGATTTTTAGAGTGATCCATCGGTTCGAAATTTTGCTGAACGTGCTAATAAAACTATCGACATATATGTCGATGTCAATCAATACAACATCAACAACTCAATTGTATTTGATATATACGACAACTATTTATTCATTTTTGATTTTAACTTATAGTCTAATAGTTATTACCAGTGTTTTGTGAGCTTAGTAATCCGTGATCATCGACAACGAAAAATTAGTCTGGTATGTTAATAAGTTTCTGTTTCTTGACAAATGGATCCTCTTCAAGCAGCTATTGTAATTGCTGAAGAAGACGCTCTTGATGTAGGTCTAATAGTAGGCCGCGCTGTAGACCTTCTTCAACCCATAGAACAGCGTGAAGTTTGGGAAGAAGGACGTGATCGGGAACCCCGTATCACACATAAGTTCTTTTTTGAAAACATTGTGCCACTGTACAACGATGAACATTTTAGAATGTCAAGAGTAACTTTTCAGATACCACACGTGCTATTCACAATTTAATTTCATTTATTATTGAATCATAAATTATAATAATTTCATTTGTAGACCTTGGTGAACGTTTTGGGAAGAATAGTTCATCATGAGAATGATAAAATTGACTTTGACAAGAAAGTCCTATTCACAATATGGACCATATCGAAGCAAGAAAGTTGTCGAGCTGTTTTGGGGATCGATTTGATTTTGGAAAAAGCACTGCGCAGTGCGCATGGAGTTTTCAAGCAAATAATAAGTGCTTTGGCTAGTCTTATATGGGAGTATGTAAGATTTTCTCGACCAGATGAGTACCATGGATCAATAATAAAGAATAAAACTTTGACATTGTCAATAAAACAAAATCTCAATCACAGCAACATCTAAGAACACAATGTCTCGTAGATAACAGAAATGAACTAAACCCACCCTGGGACGTCAACACTCCATGTGGACTAACAATTCAAGTACATTTTTCATAGACCAATCGGACGCTACATTGCACCAATGAGAATTAATTGTTCGCTTGTGGATAGGTTAAGACTAGAAATGATTTATGGCTTTTTTATCTTTTCGGTTTTTTTAATCTTCAAAGAAACCTTGCCGCATACTGTAATTTATTGTGAAATAGTGCAAACAAATTTTACTCACAACTATAAACACTTTGTGAATGACAATGACAGTGTTAACAAACATATACTTTTTTCGGACCCTCCCAATCTCCAAACGTCAAAAAAATTACAAACTAAATGTCACTTTTTGGTAAATTAAGGTACTAGCCTTAAAGTCAAAAAGACAGACGCAATGAAATTGGCAGTTCTTTAAATATTGTTAGATAAATATATTTATTACCTTTAGTTAAACGATAGATGCCCTTCTTGAAAAAACATTTAACCGTCTCTTGTGGTAAATACATATCTGGAGAAGTTCTTTGTTCAATTAACAACGGAAAATTTCATAAATTAACACTGCACCGGTAGAACAGATTGTTCAACTTAGATAACGACACAAAAATTACGACTGATAAATGTAAAAGGTACGACAAATTTGAAAACGATATTAAAATTTTATGTTTTCGATACGACTCCCACAAAAAAATATATAAAAACATAATTGATTATTGTATTAAACAATAAAACACACTCAACGACAAAAAAAATTAATTTTTATTCAATGTCAAAGTCAATACTTAAAATTGCCTCCCAATTAATGGAAATGCGTCGAGTGTTATATATTATAGTGATTTGATACAAGTGAGTTTCAGTTTTAGTATATATTGTTTTTCAAAAGTTTATTAGAGCAGAAGTATGTTGAGGTAAGCATTATTATTGAATACAGAAAAAACTACTATTATTATTAGACCGATAGTTCATGACACACGACATTATTTCGAAAGGAAACCGTTTTTACCATCGAGTTTCATGTGAAAAACAAGTAAAATAAACCCAAACTGGATAATAGACGCTACTGAAACTAGAACAATAAACTTATAGATGCCGTGTACTGAATTCTTTGAGTAGGTACTTGCTACCTTTCATCCGACAACCACATGGCATACAAATCCAAGTGATACTAAGGATTGATAAGCAATAAAGGTCGCTAGCATTTTAAATTCCGGGTAAAAGTGACCTCAAAATATTAAAACTGCCCTCAAAATTTTAAAAGTGATCTCAAAATTTGATGTTAGTATGTTTGTACGTCAGCGTACATCGTATTATTGCTAAGAAGGTGTCGTTCTCGTGAAGATATTAGAAAAACATGGCCAGACTAGGCAAAAAGGGCTACTGTAAAATGAGGAGCCCCCAAATCCTTGAAAAGATGGACAAACTCACCAGGACAAAGACAAGAGGAGCAGTTCAAGATACGCCAAAGTTTACTGCAGAATTGTCGAAGATCAGATTAAAATACAAGCTGTAGTGAAACTTAAAATATTGACAGAAATACTAGAAAAGTAGATTTATCTTATTTTGACATATAAAGTGACATTTTTCAAAACTGATTAGCGTTATCAAATGGCACATTTTACGTAACTGGTTACATAATGAAAAATATTATGCAACTGGTGACGAAAGATTCATTTCATCACCAGTTAATAAAAACAAGGCAGAAAAGAAGAAAGTTTAATGTTGCATCCTATGAAATTAAATGACAACTAGAATTGATAAGGTCCATCTAGAAACTCATATAACATAATTATTTACTGTTATTTTATGAATTATAAACATGTTAGTTAGGTTAATTTCCGAAGAAGTAGAATTCATGTAAATGGATCTGAGTTCATGATTCATAACGGAACTTGAACTAGCGTCTAATTCACCAAGAATATCAGAAGCAATCCTTTTTGTATTTACTATGGAATCCTCTACATAGCCCTCCGCTACAGACTTAACTTCCAACTTCCATAATATTTTAGCTTTAAAATATCGGCACCAACAAGGTAGCTGACGATCTTCTGAAACAGTGTCCATATAAGGCAGGATTTGATAGCTTCTCAAATTTTTCATATGCCAAATAATATTCAGCTTTTGATTTTTGTGGAATCACAGTCAATATTGCACTTTGTGCGGCCTCTTCTATATCGCTTGGTACTCTATCTGAGTCTGAATCGGACATTCTTTATTGTAGACTTAAATATTTTTGAAAAAAAGCTACTTAAAGCAGCAACAATTAAAATGAGGTCAAGCCAAATTAATAAAATTAGTATGAATAGGTAAAATCTTGTATGAAACTTATTGTTATGTACCTGAAAATTTTCTATTTCTTTTTTACACCAACTGTTCACATAAAATCTGTACCAGGATCACTTTCAGTGCAAATCTTGATACAAAAATAGGATCAATAATTGTACAATTAATTTTAATAATTCTAAGGTGAATCCTCTGACCTTTTAATGATCGCTTTGTACAGGGAGTTTTAAAAGACGACAAATATTCAAACAAATCAAACAATCAAAATCAAAAATGTGCTACAATTTCTCAAAATTCCAAAAAAAACGTTTTTATTATTGAAAAATATTATATGGGTCACCTTTGACATGCAGTAGAAGAGTATTTGTATTTGATGTACTTTTTAAAAAAGAACATTTTTAAGAATTGTTTAAAATTCCCAAGCTTTCTCGTATTATTTTTTGATTACAATAAATGTATTGTTATATTTTAAAATATCATATTTATTTTGAAATTATTATAAAGATTGACTAGACTATAATATTCATGCTATACGAGTTACTGTAACAACATTACATTGCTGAATCCCCAGTAATTTCTGTGTATAGAAGTAAAATGATAATTATTTATACTGTAATTATACTTATCATAACATCTGGCAACACAGTGAATAATAGTGCCTAGTCATTGTTATTTATATTAACAAACCTATGTCAAGATCACGGATTTATTAAAATGATTGATATTGTTATCGACTAGAAATACGCAAGATTTCGAGGATAATTATTTTTGACATCAGGAGATAAAGATCAATATTTACAAAGTTTAATAAATAATAATATAAATAGACGTAGCTTATTAGAAACACATATTTATTTTAAAAAAAAATATCCATTATATAATTTCCTTTTGTAAAAAACAATTTTGCAATTATTTTTAACAAAAATAAATACTGAAACCATTTTTATTATTTCATTTTGTCTTTTTATTCTTTTAAATTTCTCGAGAGAATATTATTGGACAATTTAGAACTACGGGAACTCTACAACTCGAAGTTCAGGTTCTTCAAATTATAGAAACCCAGAAACGATTACCAGAAAAAATGCTCAACACCCATGGTCCCTCAGAAGAGGATACACCAGACAAAAAATAAAAATATTCACTGACAACCAGACTCTGCTTTAAAGCTTTCAGTAACCCAACAACTAGGTCTAGACTGGTGAAAAACTGTAAAGAATCCCTCAACAGGCTGGCAAGAGACAATAAAGTGTCTCTAATATGTATGCCGGCACCTGAGGGTCCCCCAAGGTCACCCACAAGGCAATACTCCGTCCTGTTTTTTTTTCTTTCGAACCTCTTAGCAATCCAAGAGGATGCTTGTATTTCAGCTGGAGATGTACATTTTGAACATTTGCTCTGAAATTT
The DNA here is from genome assembly GCA_949126875.1 of Lochmaea capreae. Taxonomy (NCBI): domain Eukaryota; kingdom Metazoa; phylum Arthropoda; class Insecta; order Coleoptera; family Chrysomelidae; genus Lochmaea; species Lochmaea capreae. The sequence goes on from OX421404.1 coordinate 27,539,889, forward strand.
ACCACTTCTCTGTATCTCATTAACGATAAACCTTATTACACATGTGTTTGGGAATGTTCCGTCTTAAAACTGAATGATAGATCGCTCATAACAATATTTAGGATTATTTTTGATATATCCTGTATATCTAGAGGTCCGCCACTGCCATATTCCCATAATTTTCCCAAATCATTAGACTCTCATTTAGCTTTGAATCACTTTATGAATAATTTAATGATTATTATTGGTCATTAGTTTTGAAATCATTTGATGTATCCATATCAATATTTACAAAACTGGATCCAATTGTATTCTATTTATTTACTGATAAATAAACAAGTCAAAGGCTTATTACGTTATTCATATAATAATTAAAAACAATAAATTACAATTATCATGCGTAATTATTATTTGTTTCGGCTTTACCTAATCTAATGGAACGCCTTTAAAAGCACCGCTTAACTAAAAGCGTTCTTATATGTATATTATATGAATCCCTTCTTGAAGGGGAAGGGAGAATGGAATGATATTTTCCCTTCCCCTTCTTGAAGAACATTGGTATTGAAAATTTGCAAAAGTTGCCGGGAGCACGCGGTAAAAGATTTTCAGGTCCCTGCGCCGGTAATCTTTTAAGAAATTAAGGCTTCCTGCGTCGGGACTAGAGTCACATCCATTTACTTATCCTATTCAATTTTATAAAATAATTACAAACAAAATCCGTATCTTTGGAAAAGTTTTGAAATCTGGCAACGTTTTCTATATTTACATCTGCCCGGCATGTATCATTCTCGTTATTCCCCATGGCCATGACATTTTGTAAGGTAATAATAATGTAATAACTACCTTGTGGTGCTTCAAAACCAACATCGCATCCATCGTGAACTAGAGTATAAGAAGGGTTTATCCTTTTATTAGAAGTCGTTGGTGCACTCATTACTAATAATAATCATTAACAACACTCTTTTTTTGCAATTCTACCACTGTTTGTAAGAAAGAATGAATTTTGATGGTGTTAAACTTCACATTTTCAGTAGTGAAACACGACAATAACTGCTGACTGACGAAGGTCTACAGCGTTACATGTGGTGTGGTTGATTACATCGAACTATTGAATGTTGCTCCAGGAAACAATGAATTAAAAAAAATTGCAAGGTCGGGATTATGGTATTGATTAGCTCGCTCTATTATTTCATGAACTGAAATTGTTTACGTATTAATATTGATAGACGAAGCGAATGGGGAAAATAATTTTTATGTGAACACTGAAATAAAATTAATAGTTAAATATTGAAGTGACAAATTTTGTAGGAAAGTTTAACTAGGTATCTGTTAAAGAGAGAGAAGATACATTTTCACCGTTTTTTCGGAATCTACGTGGTCGATTAAGTAGATTTCCATTTATAAACATGTCAAAAAGACAGTTTATTTCATGAATTTACGCCTGTTTCGGACGAGCAGTGTTTAGCTTGTTCAATTCAGTAATAATGACGAAAGTAAATTGCCCTAGTATCACTTCTAGACACAAATGTAAAACAATTTTATTTCTCCCATTATTGTATTCGTATAAATAAGAGATCTGATTACCAAAAATTAATAAAAAAAGGGAAAAACATGTTTAAAAGGAATAAAATTTCGGGTTTCTAACGCATCAAATATTGGGAGAATTTACTATCGAACCTTTCAGCACAGTTTACCATTTCATTCGATGCTTTTATGACCAATCCGAAACAGGCGTAAATTCGTGAAATAAACTGTAGTTCCGATTTTGGAATTTTGAAACGTCAAAAAATGACGTTATTGTTATAATCGGAAAGTCAAAAAATCGGAGAGGCCTTAATAATAATGGCAATATCAAGCTGAGTTGAAATACATATTCTAAACTTATGAAGAAATATGGAAAAAAATCAGCTAAGACGTATCTATAATATTTTGCATACAGCGATACCCGAAAGTGGAGAATAAAGATTTTCGAAAAAAATCTTTTTTACCTTGGACTTTAGAAAATTTTTATAATCACTTTCGGAATATACGGGATCGAATTAGTGGAATTCCGTATATAAAAATGTCAAAACTACCTTAGTTCCGATTTTAGAGTTTTGAATCTTCAAAAAAATGACGTTGCTATTATGGCAAATACACGCTCTAAGTTAAAAAATGCTAGAGACCATAATAATGGGTATATCAGGCTGAAATTTAAAATACATATTCTAAGCTTATGAAGAAATATGGAAAAAAATCAGCTAAGACGTATCTATAATATTTTGCATACAGCGATACCCGAAAGTGGAGAATAAAGATTTTCGAAAAAAATCTTTTTTACCTTGGACTTTAGAAAATTTTTATAATCACTTTCGGAATCTACGGGGTCAAATTAGTGGATTTCCGTATATAAAAATGTCAAAACTACCTTAGTTCCGATTTTAGAGTTTTGAATCTTCAAAAAAATGACGTTGCTATTATGGCAAATACACGCTCTAAGTTAAAAAATGGTAGAGACCATAATAATGGGTATATCAGGCTGAAATTTAAAATACATATTCTAAACTTATGAAGAAATATGGAAAAAAATCAGCTAAGACGTATCTATAATATTTTGCATACAGCGATACCCGAAAGAGGAGAATAAAGATTTTCGTAAAAAATCTTTTTTACGTTGGACTTTAGAAAATTAATCACTTTCGGAATCTACGGGATCGAATTAGTGGATTTCCGTACATAAAAATGTCAAAAATACGTTAGTTTCGATTTTAGAGTTTTGAGTCTTCAAAAAATGACGTTATAATGGCAAATACACGCCCTAACAGTTAAAAAATGGTAAAGGCCATAATAATGGATATATTAGGCTGAAATTTAAAATACATATTCTCAATTTATCAAGAAATATGGAAAAAAATCAGCGAAGACGTATCTATAATATTTTGTATACAGGGGTACCCTAAAGTGGAGAATAAAGATTTTCGAAAAAAAATATTTTTAAACTTGGACTTTTTATAATCACTTTCGGAATCTACGGGGTCGAATGAGTGGATTTCAGTATATAAATATGTCAAAAATACCTTAGTTTCGATTTTAGAGTTTTGAATCTTCAATAAATGAAATTAAATTATAATCGCAAATACACGATCTAAGTCACAAAATGGTAGAGGCCATAATAGTGGCTATATATACGACTGAAATTTTAAATACACACTTTCAGGTAATGAATAAATATGCAAAAAAATCAGTGAAGATCTATCTACAATATTTTGTATATGGGAGTTCCCGAAAGTGAAAAGTACGAATTTTCGAAAAAAAGAAAATGTTAACCTTAGACTTTTTAAGGCCATAATAATGGGTATATAAGGCTGAAATTTGAAACAGTCCACAAGTTTATTTCTTATACCAAAATGCTCCAATTTACTCTTGATCTATTTATTATTTTTATTATTATTATTACAGAATGAATAAGAAACAAGAGAGTTCATAGCAGGTACGTGTTTGGAATGGCATGGTTTTGACATTTTAAAAATGTGGCCTTTCAACAAGTCATTATAGTGAAAACGATAAGTAAGTTTCCGTTGATAGATAAATATTTTAATATTGATTAATGAATAAATCTGCTCGTAAAATATTTTGCAAAATAATGTTATCTATGTACATACTTATGTATGTATGTATATGGGGGATGGGAGTGACATTCATTGAGACCTAAAATATCTATTGTGCCCCCTTACTTCTACTTAGTTCATGAGGAAAGTCTCAGAGACTATAGTAACTCCCTTAGTCTTATTTCCCGGAGAAAATTCTCCTATGTTATCTAGAATTAATTGTTCTAGAATTTGAAGGAAACTTTATTGTTATACATACAAGAGGGTTTGTTTTGTTTGTATATAGAAAGCTTGACCTTATTCGAAATCGACCATAAATATGGTTATTATAATACACTGTGAACTGTCGGTATTATACCTACGCCAGAGAAAAGCTAATAAAATCCGATACACGTCAGCTTTTGAATAATTTATCAACGCTCACTTTGGAAATTCTCTCGTGTTGGCGAAGTTTACTCCATTAAAATGTTATATTAACTTTTTTTATGAAATTTTAAAAATATTCCTATAATATTTATACAGTTTTACCAACTGATGCCAATTGATATGTTGCTTTTTCTAGTAGAAAATCTATTATAGACTTGGCCGAACAACTTTTCTAAATAACACTTTCCGAAATTTTAAAAAAATGAAGTACTTTAGTCTTGTATCAAAATTAAATTTTCGAGGGCACCTCGTATATATTACGTGTGATTTGCTTTATTTTCTTATTACATGTATATACTGCATACTTAACACTATACAAGCAGTATAAGCTAGTTGTGATACATACTTTATCAGAACTTATAACAAGTGTCTTCTATAAGTTCCTTGTGGCATTACTTATTCTTTTTTCTTATTTTTTTGGGAATCAAACCACAATAATGTTTTTTTATTGTTATTTACATTGTTTGGTATGGAAGCCCTCTTGCAACTAACTCCTCTTCACATTCATTTGGAGAAGAAAGCTAGGAGAGCAGCTCATAGAATGCTATCAGTGGAGAGGCAAATAAATGGAGAGACTCTGAGGGATCACTCAGGAATGCTGAGGGAAATACAAAATCACCACATTCTTGGGATGCCCTCGGATCTCTCTGTCACAAAACTTTACGTGGACAAGCCCTTTAAGGTCTCTATTTATCGGACCTGAACCATTTTTTGGCATTGCGGAAACCACTGTTAGATCAGCCATAGCTACCTGGGCGGAGAGGAAAACCTTCACGTACTGGGCAGACATAACTGGGCTCTCTCCCTCGAAGGCGTTCATATATACAGCCCTTCGAGTAAAAAAATAAACAGATCCTGGAATGGAGTAGAGCAAACCCACGTATTCTGTCAGGACTGCTTACAGGACATCGTCGACTAAAATACCACCTAAAGAACATGAGTCAGGTTCAGATCTCGGATTGTCGGTTCTGTAATTTGTAGGAGGAAACTGCGGAGCACATATTATGCTCATGCCCAAATTTGGGCAGGGTAAGGTATAACATATTCAGTTTTAGTACCTTAGAGCTGAACGACTTCAAAAAAGTATCACCAAATACAACTATGGAATTCGTCGCTTGTGGGGTGAATTGTAGTCCCTAGGGGTGAGCCACAATAGACCCAACGGGGGTCGCACTGAAGGTGGTGAGAAGGCCCCACTCACATAGAACCACACCTAACCTACATTGTTGGGTAAAATGATCACATGGTTGTATATAAAATATTGTACTTTACTTGTGCAAAAGGTTTTTTCTATAAAGGAAAGATTGTCGCGTGGTCGTATGAAAAAAAATAATGTACCTACATGACTTATACGAATGGAATTTTTCACGTTTGCGTGCTACGATATTTCCTAGTTGTTTAAATATAATATGCTATATAAATTTGCAAAATTTTACAATCTTTGCATATTTTAATATTTAATGTTTCTCAATTTAGTTAAGAAAAAAAAATGTAGAGGTATTATTAATAGATCTACTTCATTGAAGTAAAGTATATATGGAGGATCATATAAACAGAAAAAAAACCACTTTAATACATGCAATTTTAGAGACTATAATAACTCTGAAACGGATGCACTTGTATCACAGAACCTAATTTATAGTACAAACGTTATTTTAGGTAAATATGTATGCTCCCGGGGATTTTTATTTACAAACAAAGAAATATTTAAGAAAACATTTGAGATTTTTATAAATAACTGTTTTTAAAATATCTTCCCAACGTGCTAGAGATAATGTCTCAGTTAGTTCCATGACATTGGGAATATGAAATGGACCAAAAATTACTTACCTGTATTTCGAAATTATGTTGTGTAATTTTTCACTAAAAATAACAAAAATACTGCGTCACTTCAGAACTAAATACAGACCGGGTTTAGAATAATCGGTAAACACTAGCATTTTTATTTTCAAAGATTAATGATTTTTAGAGGTTAGAGAGAGACCTGAATTCAGATTTGAAACGCGTGCGCTCCTGAAAGTGAAAATTGACCGTGAAAAACTCCCAATCTCAAAATAATTTCCATATACTTGTGATCGAATTTTCCGACAAACTGATAATGACGCAACCATAAAATATTGACGAAGGTAAAAATAAAATGTACACTCAAAAAAAAGGATAAAGGAAATTATAGATACGAGAAAATTGCTTTCCTAGGAAAATGTTTCTCAATCCAATCACCTAAGATGAAGATTTCACTTTGAATATTCATCAAATGCTATGTCCACACTCCAATACAGATGGGGATAGGTTAGATTTGTAAGCCAGAGTAAAACTGTCCTGACAAAACATTGTCGCCCGACAGGACACCTTAAAAAGCTCAAACTATAGTAGAGCAAGAGGTACAAAGTATATGCTCTGCTGTTTCATATCTTCCAGTCGGCACGTAGAATCTTCCGAAAGTCCACGTCTTAGATTAGATGGTGGGTAGAGCTGGCGTTAGCATTCTGTCACTGAAATCTGATTATTTATTGTAAGGCTCTGATTTAATTAAAATACTTCGTCTAGCTTTAATCTCCTAGACAAAAACAATTCGAGGATTGTAGCCATTGGTTTTTCCTTGCCAAGTTCTAGAAAACGCAGTCTTGCGAGACTTTCACAGTGGAACAACAAATTTCTGCCGATTCCTCTTGACAGAACCTGCAAAGGTCTGTTTCTGTCAATTTTATAACACTCATATGACTGTTGAGTCTGCAGTGTCCTGTCAGTAAACCTATATTCGGCTTTTTAGCATCAGGTCCTCTGTTACTTTGGCCGATGGTCGTTTGATGAACTTTTTGGCCTGCCTCTGTTCATGGGTTGTTCTCCACCATTCCAGAAACTTAGTTTGCTTCCATTTTTCAATGGGGGGCGTCAGGAATGTCTTTCTATCTATAAGGGGTAACTCTAGTGGCTATGTTCCCTTATCCTTATGTTACGCCTTCTATAGTCTAAATAAGTAGAATATAGACCGACTTTCCAACGCCAGCGAATGGCACATGGGATCCATTTTGGAACGCGTTGGCTTTGGTGGTCGATAGCACATAATATGCAATTGGTCTACGTTGAAAAGTCGATCGGCACCTATTAACACTTGTTTGGAGACATCCGTCGAAGGATGTATAATATCTCATTGTAGCATTTTATTACGAACGTTTACTAAACCATAGGCAAACCTCCTTTTATATTAAGTAAAGCGCCGGGATGTGTGCTTTGTTCACAATGGGGTGTTAACCAAACCAAATTTTCTTTAAACTGTTACTGCAGGCACAGTTACAAACTTTTTATCAGGCGTTGTAACTGTTGTGCTCGTGCAGTATGATACAAAACAAGATTTATACGATATTGACATTATTCCAACATGAAAAATTGTGGAGAAAAACTAACTTAACTCAACCAAAAAAGTATTGACACAATTTTTTTATAATATTGAAACGTCAGTCTTGAATAAAATGTAAACAAAACCAAAACACTCAAATATATTATAGACTTTGATAGTTCTTCAAACTTCAAATTCGAATGGCCTTTTTGTAACTGGTTATTAGTTCATAAAACATCTAAATCAGAAATATTTAGTGAAGTGACGTATCTGTAGTGAAAGTTGCAAACATTTAGGAATCCTTAATTTCCAGTTTTCTCCTAAAATATTCGGTTTAAAAAATTTGTAAATTAATTTTTGCAAAGTAGTACCAACATACTTTAATAAAATACCAAAAGCCGGATATCGGTTTAACACCCCATTCAATTTGACATATTAGGTTAGGTTCTATGTGAGAGGGGCCACCTGCGACCCCGTTGTGTCTATTGTGGCCAAACCCCTAGGGATTACAATTCATTCCACAAGCCTGTGCTTCTGACGAAGTCCATGGTTGTATTTGGTGATACTTTTTTGAAGTCGTTCGGCTTTAAGATACTAAATCCGAATATGTTATAGGTCTGATCCAGACTCATCTTCTTTAGGTGGTAATTTAGTCGACAATGTGCTGTAAGCAGTCCCGACAGAATGCGTAGGTTTGTTCTACTTCATTCCAGGATTTTTTGTACTCGAAGGGTTGTGTATGAACGCCTTCGCCTTCGAGTGAGAGAGGCCCCGGTATGTCTGCCCAGTACGTAAAGGTTTTCCTCTCCGCCCAGGTAGCTATGGCTGATCCAGCAGTGCTTTCTGCAATGCCAAAAAATGGGTCAAGGCCGATAAATAGAGACTCTGTTCCCTATTTTGCCAGAGTGCCGGCCTTCTCGTTGCCCTCCACTCCTCGATGCCCCGACACCCAGGTCAAAATGACTGTTTTCCTTGCCTAGTATTTGAAATTTGACATGTTACGATGGGAATGGTTTAAACCACCACCATTGCAGTGGTACCAATTGCACCTGTAATAACCAGACAAACTTGTCTATGTAGTCTGGCGCTAGATTTTGCTGGTACTGGCTTCACCAGATCACAGCGCCATATGTGATAATATATCTGACTACCATCAATGGCAGCAGTACTGAGTGTTCTGTAGACTCAAGAGAAACATTGTTTTCTGCGTTTTTTAGGAGAACTTAAAGGTATATTGAAAGAAAAAACAAATATGTTATATATTTATTTGAAAATTTGAAAAACACAAAACAATTAAAGACATATAAGGACGATCAATGTATCTGAAACTAGATACCCATTTCAGTTAGTCGTTATTGTCGAAGCGTCTTACAGAAAATGAAAACTAATTCTAAAGAAACTAGAATAAACGTTTGTAATAAGTTCCAAAAAAAAATGACTTTTTAAAATGTTTGTAATTTTTTTAGCCTTAGTCACCGGATTTGGCCTCTTGCGATTTTTGGAAGGACCGAGGTTTGGCACGTTGGAGAAGATAAAGGATAAATTCAAAAAGAGCATATAACAAGATTGGAATAAGTGCTGACGTGAGAAAGAGAAAAAGTCATCTTTTTTTAAGAAAAACCTTTGGATAGTAAGTGAACATTGAACATTTATTAAATACACAGTTACCAATGAAAGCTATAATAAATGTATACAAAAATATCGCTCAAAAGCAAATCTTCAGTTAAGTAACGTTCGTAAAATACCATCAAACTCTTAGTACGGTTTCACACGGTCCGCCCGTCACCCAAACAGGTAGATTATCACACCCTTTGTCCGGATAACGACCGGAAGCTCGTATCGGACCGTGTTTAACGGGCTTAGGCTGTAACCTTTTCATAACCGTATCTTTCTAAAGGTCAACGTTAGTCATTTCATAGGCACTCGAATATTTTGGTGTGATTTTGAGTTCAGATTTTAATAATATAATAAAGCACAAATATCAACATCTTTCTACTTAAATGACCATCAGTTCGCTTATATCTGGTTAAAGGCCAACGATTTATCAACATTTTAACAATTTCTAAATTTAAGGAAAAGCGTACCAAGACGCGTTTCCTTACAGCTTTCGCTTACAATCCTTACAAGATACATAATAAATTGTTCGCAAAAATAGCTATCGATACATAGCTCACTTATAAATAATAATTTTTCCTGAGATTTTTAAATAAAAACATAATCAACTCGGATAAAGTAATGTGATCATTAAGTGTCTCAATATTGAAGATGATCCAGGATAATTCGATTAGAATTTGGTGGGAGTTAAAGAAAAACATGCAGAAGTTGCACTAGAGGATGTTGAAAACAATCGCCCTTACTAATGAAATACTTTATGAAAGAACAACTCCTGGAAATTCGGAAGATTTTAATAGCACAATTTCATAAACTAAAATATGAAATTTTTGAATAAATTTAAACATTAATTCAGTGTTACTTATAAAATTGTTTCAAAACAAAAATGGACGGTTTAAAAAAGGTAAACGTTTCATTTTAATCGATTCACGATCATTCCAACATTTTTTCTTAAGCACCGGTTACACGAAACAGTTTTACCAAACGGTTTGCGAAAATTGCTGGTTTTTACGAGAAAATGAATGATAATAACTAAAAATTGAGAGTTAGACGTCTCAAGGGCTAAAAAACATCCATGTATGCATCTAGATTTTCGAACACAGCTCAGCTGTTAACCACGGTTCTTAGAAATGTTTTTTTCTCATCTGTATTTTGTCCGAAACGAAGCAGTGTCTTTGTCCAATGTCTGTGCATAGAAAAACCTAAGTATATGCAGATTTACAAGAGTGTTTGTTAAGCACCGGTTACACGTAACGATTTTGCCGTACGGTTTACGTAAATTGCTAGTTTTTTACGAGAAAATGAGTGATAGTAAGCAAAACCTGAGATATAAACGTCTAAGCGGCTAAGAAAATCTATCAATGCATCTAGATTCTGAAAGACAGCTGGGCTGTTAACCACGGTTCTTAGAAATGTTTTTTCTCATCTGTATTTTGTCCGCGACGAACTGCATAAGCTTTGTCCAAGGTGTGTACATGGAAAAACGTAATTATATGCAGGTTTACAAGAGTGTTTGTTAAGCACCGGTTACACGTAACGGTTTTGCCGTGCGGTTTACGTAAATTGCTAGTTTTTTACGAGAAAATGAATGATAAGTAAAAATTGAGATATAAAAGTCTAAACTGCTAAGAAAATCTATGAATGCATCTAGATTTTCGAACACAGCTCAGCTGTTAACCACGGTTCTTAGAAATGTTTTTTTCTCATCTGTATTTTGTCCGAAACGAAGCAGTGTCTTTGTCTAATGTCTGTACATAGAAAAACCTAAGTATATGCAGATTTACAAGAGTGTTTGTTAAGCACCGCTTACACGTAACGGTGTTGCCGTACGGTTTACGTAAATTGCCAGTTTTTTACGAGAAAAGGAGTGATAGTAAGCAAAACCTGAGATATAAACGTCTAAGCGGCTAAGAAAATCTATGAATGCATCTAGATTCTGAAAGACAGCTGGGCTGTTAACCACGGTTCTTAGAAATGTTTTTTTCTCATCTGTATTTTGTCCGCGACGAACTGCATAAGCAGTGTCTTTGTCCAAGGTGTGTACAAGGAAAAACGTAAGTATATGCAGGTTTACAGGAGTGTTTGTTAAGCACCGGTTACACGTAACGGTTTTGCCGTACGGTTTACGTAAATTGCTAGTTTTTTACGAGAAAAGGAGTGATAGTAAGCAAAACCTGAGATATAAACGTCTAAGCGGCTAAGAAAATCTATGAATGCATCTAGATTCTGAAAAACAGCTGGGCTGTTAACCACGGTTCTTAGAAATGTTTTTTCTCATCTGTATTTTGTCCGCGACGAACTGCATAAGCAGTGTCTTTGTCCAAGGTGTGTACAAGGAAAAACGTAAGTATATGCAGGTTTACAGGAGTGTTTGTTAAGCACCGGTTACACGTAACGGTTTTGCCGTACGGTTTACGTAAATTGCTGTTTTTTTACGAGAAAAATAATGATAATAAGTGAAAAATTGTGAGTTGAACGTTGCAAGGCTCAGAATATTAAGTACATACCAAAACATGTTAAGAAGATGGTAAACAAAGACGGAATTTAAGCATAACATACAAATGGTTAGGTTAGAAATGCAGTTACGGGAAATATTAATAAGGAAGCGGCAAACTGGTCGTTGTTTTTATAATCGTGAATCGATACAAATTTAAGTAAAATATGAAAGTATATACATGTAAAGTCGCAACTTTATAAAAAATAAAACATATTTTCATTAACGTACAGTGTTCGTTGTAATTGTGCATCATTTTTATAAATTGTAGTTATAATATTAAAAAAAAAATATCCTCTCCTAATCCCTAACAGTTAAATGACAGTTTGTTGCTCGCCAACATATTTATATTTAAGTATATATATAGATATATTGATTATGCTTTTACAAATATACATTTTGTAATTAGTAGTTTTACTTTTTCTCACCGTACAGCTTTTTGGAATTATCTACGAATTCCATTAGATCACGCGACATGGCGTATGGACGCGACATGCCGTCGTTTAGAAGATTATCTTCGCAGAAACAGAGGAAAATCGTATCGATTGTGGTCTGGAACAAAAAATTGAATAAATAAATAAAAACGTTGCAAATCCTTTCTAATTTCAATTAAAATATAAAAATATATAGCTTACCTCAAATATTGAGAAACAGGTTACGGCAACGAAGAGTGAAACAAAGAACACTATGAGGTAAACAATAAATGCGAATTCCTTGTCTGCGCCCTGAAACAAAATTAAATGCGTTTTTTAGGTTAGAGAGTCGAGTGGCGCAGTCGAAAAGGATCATCCATATAATTAAAGAGATTATATTGAATACTTACACTCATAATTCCTAAAGTAATCAACAACGAAATCAATATGATCAACAGTTGCGCCATCCCCAAAATGAAATCTCCAACAAAGTTAATCGATGCTATGTTTACGGCATTTTGGAAAATAATTTTAGCTGCCCTCTTTCCAGATTTATAGAAAGGTTTACCGTGCATTGCTGTAAATAAGATGAAAGAAAACAATTATAATATGGCTCTACGTTAAGCGATAAGTACTTACCGATCAAAATGTATGCATTTTTAGACAAAAATTTAAGGAAATCTTCCAGTGCTCCTATACATGCATCTACGACGGCTTTTACAGCTTTGTTTTTAGTAAGAGACGTCAGAATAGCTTTGATGATGGCTATAATGGTAATGACGAACGATCCAAAAGCGATGCTGCCCAAGTGGAATTTAAAAGCGACCTGCGCACTCGTCGAAATGGGGCTGTTTAAGTTGTTCTTATTTCTAAAATTAAGGTTATATGAAAGTAAATGAGCCAAACTAATTGTTTATATTTTTATACTATTATAGATATTAATGCAGATAGAGGCAAAAGGCCAGCCCGGAACACGTCAGCATGTAAGAGAGAGAAGAAGTTCAGGCTGTCTTTCACTAATGGCGCGACTATAGAGTTTAGAGTCAGACAGACAGAAAAACCTCTGATCGTCTGTCTCTTCCTCTCTCACCAGAGTTGAAACACATTCACACTGACTTAGCGGCCTATGACTTGATACCTCTATCTGTAATATCTTTATAGAGTGGAGAAGTCTCTAGATAGAAGTACTTTCAGTAAAAGCCATTCTAGTCTCGTTGTATCAAACACCTACCTGCCAAAACAGGAACACAGCAAACTCTTGGTCAAAAAATCCTCGGAGACGCTAACCAGATAAGGATAGTGACGGGTTTACTCACCGGTCACTGTACCCTAAGGAAGCACATGCATAGAATCGGCATATGCAGGGAGGAACCTATCTGTCGGTTGTGCATGGAAGAGGAGGAAATAGCCTCTCACTTTATCTTCGATTGTGAAGCATTATCTCATTGGAGATATAGACTCCTAGGACTAGAACATCCAAGGGAGGATTTCTCCAAGAAGTACCTAGTGAAAAGACTGCTGAACCTGATAAGGACTACTGGTCTCTTCACATAAACGGCACAACCAAGAGCACAAAAAGCCTAAAGGACGAGGTGACGACTGGTGGTGCTGAACCAATCAATTTATCACAGTCTAAGCATCATTTATCATTAAGCACAGTTTAGGTGTTTGATACAACGTGCTCTTAAGAACAAATGTTACAGTTATCAATGTTACAAAACCAAAATCTTCTTTTACAATTAAAAGTACTTTTAAAATTAGATTTTTACTGCTGTATCATATTAATTCATGTTTATTTTATTTCAGATAGCTTGAGACGTTGCAACTGAAGCTGAGAGTCATGAACCGATTTCACTGCTATTGCCATAAGGAAGTTGAAGCTGAGAAATACAGGGAAAACTTCATCAGTGAAATTAATATTTGAATATTTATAAATTGTATTACCTGGAGGGTTAAACAAGGAGAAAAATGCAAGGTGCAATATTTAAATGAACAGCGAAAGGAGGTATAGAGGCTAAAAGATCCTTATACACTTAGATAGGCAGCACTGAAATCTTTAACATGCTTCCAGATTAGATCTAGACTGGTCTGGGAAAGTGAAGGGATTTCTCGCCAGTCCCTGTACTCCAAGGAGACATTTTCAGATATAGGGATAAAACTATCTATCGGTTGTACAAAGAAGAGGAAAAAACAGACATTGGTCGCGTTCAGCCGGGCTTAACGATTGAGTATGCTGGCAGTTAGCGGCTGAGTTTCGTCTAAACGCATTGCTGAAAGTTATCGGTAAAAGACAATACTTTGACAGTGCCAAAGACGACAAAATAAATTTTCTGTCATCCTTGACAGAGCTGAGTAAAGAAAGCGCAAATAATTGCCGTTGCGTCTAATTCTTAACAATTGAGAGGCAGCATCCAATCTGAACGCAACCGCTGAGTCAACAACTCGACCGTTGAGCCCATCTGAACGCGCGAATAAGAATCACTCCTAGAACTAGAGCGCTCAAGAAAACTTTCTTCACATAAACGGTCCAACTTAAGGCACAAAAAGCCTAAAGGCTGAGGTGGTGAGAACTCTAAGTATCTGACTGGTTGATTGATTGGGTTCAGCACACCAGTCAAAGGCTTCGAGTTCTCGGCACCTTAGCCTTTTTGTGCTCTTGGTTGCGCCGTTCATGTGAAGAGACCAGTTAGTAGCCCTTATCAGGCTCAACAGTATTTTCACTAGGTCCTTCTTGGAGAAATCCCCCCCTTGGATGTTCTAGTCCTAGGAGTCTATATCTCCAATGAAATAATGCTTCACAATCGAAGATAATGTGAGAAGGCTGTTTCCTCCTCTTCCATGCACAACCGACAGATAGGTTCCTTCCTATATATGCCGATTCTTTGCATGTGCTTCCTTAGGGTACAGTGACCGGTGAGTAAACCCGTCACTATCCTTATCTTGCCCCTTGCTAAAGTTTAGTATTTCATTAGTCGACGACTGTTTTTTGACCAGGAGTTTGCTGTGTTCCTGTTTTGGATTTCAGCGAGCATTTCCTGAATCCCTCATCCTCAAAGCAGTAACCTTAGGGGTGGGAGTTTCAGGAGAGGGCGAAAGTAGATACCTTCCGCATTCTATTGGGTTTTTGGATGCCCGCTGAATTCCATACATTCAGTACCAGTCAGATTGGAACAGGTGCTGGAGTCCATGGTGCTAGACCCAGGTGCAACTTCCACGCACCGTTGGGGAATCTTGCTTCTGTATTCCAGGTAGAAATTTACGCTATGCTATCGACATGTGTTTGCAACTGAATACCGAAAGGGGGTATGGAGGCCAAAACATCCTTATACTCTCCGATAGTCAGGAAGCACTAAAATCTTTAGCATGTCCTCGGATCAAATCTAGACTGGTCTGGTACTGTCTACAAAAATTAATAACCCTGGCTAACCATAATAGAGTTACTACTACGTGCAGCAGTTTTAGATATCTCAAATACTGGTCCAGGACCAGTGAATGCAGTCTCAGACCCTAACTTTG
Source organism: Lochmaea capreae (assembly GCA_949126875.1). Classification (NCBI taxonomy): domain Eukaryota; kingdom Metazoa; phylum Arthropoda; class Insecta; order Coleoptera; family Chrysomelidae; genus Lochmaea; species Lochmaea capreae. The sequence continues at coordinate 27,555,252 of OX421404.1, forward strand.
CTAGGATGTCTGCCTTTTCATTTCCTTAGAGTCGTCGTCACCTCAGCCTTTAGGCTTTTTGTGCTCTTGGTTGTGCTGTGCATGTGAAGAGAACAGTAGTCCTTATCGTTCAGCAGTCTTTTCAGTAGGTCCTTCTTGGAGAAATCCTCCCTTGGATGTTCTAGTCCTAGCAATCTATATCTGCTTCCACCTCTTCCATGCACAACCGACAGATAGGTTCCTTCCTATATGTGCCGATTCTATGCATGTACTTCCCCTTAGGGTACAGTGACCGGTGAGTAAACTCGTCACTTTACTTATTTGGCCCCTGCTAGGTTTAGGTTTAGGTCATTAGTCAGCGACTCCGAGTGTGTTTTGACACGTATATTAAGCTACGAGGGCCATTTTGGAGGGCACGTTCCGGAACCGGCTCATAATTTGTTGCTATTGCTAGGCGTTGCCTAGAAACGCGTGGTCCCCTACCGTAATATTAACTTAGGGTAGCCAAGTGCAATATCTCTGTAACGGAGGAAGCTAGCGATACGAGCCTGGTGGCATATTTTGTTGCTAATTTGTTGCTTTCAGATGGTATGATCTATTTTTCTCGGAAATATCCCCCGGTTGTTAAACTTGATAACTCTCCTTTTGGGTTATTTGTAGTATTAAGTTACGGTAACCAATTGCGATATCTCGGGAGCCAGACGAGCTAGCGACACGAACCAGGCGGCATATTTTGTTGCTTTAAGGTGGCTTTACCGAAAAATCCCAAAAAACCACCCCTACATGTCAAACTCACCTTCGCGACTACTTGCAGTATCTCGGGAGCATGACGAGCTAGCGACACGAACCAGCTGGCATATTTTCTTGCTAATTTGTTGCTTTACGATGGTATAATTAAAAAACCTCCAAAAAATCCTATCCTTCTGCGATATTAAGCTGCGGCAGACATTTGCTTTGTCTCGAGACTAGCATTAGTGGCTTAAACAAGCTTCGCGGCATATTTTGTTGCCAATTTGTTGCTTCAAGCAAGAAAAAAAGCAGCAAAATATGCCGCCTGGTTCGTGTCGCTAGCTCGTATGGCTCCCAGAATATCGCAGTTGGCCACTGTAACCTAATACTACAAATAACCCAAAAGTTTAACCGGGGGATATTTCCGAGAAAAATGGATCATACCATCTGAAACTAACCAATTAGCAACAAAATATGCCACCAGGCTACCCTAAGTTAATATTACGGTAGGGGACCACGTGTTTCTCGGCAACGGCTGGAGCAACAAAATCAATTATTTAGTAACAAATTATGAGCCGGTTCCGGATCGTGCCCTCCAAAATGGCCCCCGCAGATTAATATACGTGTCAAAATATCTAAATATCTAAAACTGCTGCACGTGGTAGTAACTCTATTATGGTTAGCCAGGGTTATTAATTTTCGTAGACAGTACCAGACCAGTCTAGATTTGATCCGAGGACATGCTAAAGATTTTAGTGCTGCCTGACTATCGGAGAGTATAAGGATCTTTTGGCCTCCATACCCCCTTTCGAGTTTACTCAAGAGCCTAAAGATGAAGTGGGGAATGGGAAACAATACCAGCGTAGTTCAAACAGAACTGGCTGGTATCTCAATTGCCACAAAAGAACTAACCAGAAGAGGAATTTCTGGCAAAAACATAATAATCTGCACTGATAGTAGACAAGCCCTATTAGCCTTAAACAGACAACGTGTTATATCGAGGCTAGTACTAGAGTGCCACCAAGATTTAGCTGACGCCTCGGCAGATAACAATATTATCCTGAGGTGGGTTAAAGGGCACGACAGGAGTAAAGGAAATCGCATTGCTGATTCTTTAGCCAGGGAAGCCGCTGGACTAAAAATTCTAGGACCCAGTGACACCTACGGCCTAACGACTTCGACAATTGCGGAACTAGCCAAACGCTACACCCATACTCAATCCCTTAAGAGATGGGATGGAATCAAAGGATGCAGTCTTGCCAGGATCACCCTGGGCGACCCTGGGAAGCTGGAGCCGAAGAAATATTTGGCGATGACCAGGAGAAACCGACGTTTAATAGTAGGATTTCTGACTGGTCACTGTCAACTAGGGAAACACCTCCATACTATGGGGCTAGTGGACACACCTCTATGCAGGATGTGTGAACAGGAAGATGAAACTGTCAGGCATGTCTTATGCGAGTGTCCGGAGTTATCGTCAATAAGAGAGTGTGTGTTCGGTGAGTCTTGGCCTACACCTGCCGATATAAAGGAAATGTCTCCTAGTGACCTGTCCACCTTCCTGAGAAGGACAGGATGGACAATGACCTAGGAAGACAACTCCTCGGGAGGATGTACAATGGGTCACATGTGGCCTAAGTGCCGTGAGCCTACACTCACCCTCCCTACTCTACAGATACAGATACCCCCTTTCGATATTCAGTTGCAAACACATGTCGATAGCGTAGATATCTACCTGGAATACAGAAGCAAGATTCCTCAACGATGCGTGGATATTGCACCTGGGTCTAGCACCATGGACTCCAGCACCTGTTCCAATCAGACTGGTACTGACTGTACTGAATGTATGAATTTCAGCGAGCATCCAAAAACCCGAAAGTATACTAAACGTATCGACTTTCGGCCTCTTCTGAATCTTTCATCCCAAAGATGAGAGATTCAGGAGAGAGCGAAAGTAGGTACCTTCCGCATTCTATCGGGTTTTTGGACGCTTGCTGAAATCCGTTCCACCTGCTACGCATTCATAAAAACGTCGAAACAACAGAATTATTTTTATTTTAGGCCTGGTACTGAAAACATCAAGTGTAAATAATATTTTTAAGAGTAAAATTTCATTTTATATCGAAATCCTGTGTTTTACTGTACTACCCTACCCAGCTATGCGTAACTACCCTTAGGGAAGGTTAAGAATAAATAAAATTGAACAAAAATAGTTACTTACTTAGACCAATACCATTTAGCTACAGCTCCAGCAATCACCATATATTGGATACCGATAATGAACTGCGTAGACCAAAATGCGACGATGAGATTAAAAAAGAAGGTAATGCTCATCGCTACGTTGAAATGGTAGTACAAATATCCTGGCAGGATTTCAGTTAAAACTCCGGAAGTTAGAATAAACGCAGATGTTACTATTAATAGTATCAATATGATGAGTTGTGACAGGAATGTCTGAAAAATAACCATGATTACATGAACTTGGAAAGTATCATTAAATGATACTTACAATTATTGGAACGAAAACTAGTGATGGCATTGCGAAAGCCGCTTTGGTGGCTTCTTTCAATAACTGAATGACCAACTGGATTTTTCTGAACATAAATACCGACATGCAGAAGAGTATTAATGCGATGATTGTGAAGAAAACCGCTAAATATAGATACGCCTGAGCTGCATTTTTAACGTCGGAATGGATATCTCCTTTTTTCGCACCCAAGTAAAAATACCTGAAATTTCAAAGTATCATACACTATACGATACCATCTAAGATCTAAGACTTACCAGAATAAACCAGAAGCGATGGCACAAAATACTAGAACACCTCCTATGATTCCCCAAACGACAACAGCCGTAGCAGTTTTAAAAAGAATCAACATTCCTATGCCAACAGCTAAAATAAAAAAAAAAGTTAAATGCTTGGTTGAAATAATTGATATTTTTCGCATTCAAACTCACCCAGAGATAAGGCACACGCTAAAACTATCCTCCAGGCCATTTTATTCATATAATCAGATATGTTTCCAGAAATGTCTACATCAAATTCATCTACATCTCTTGTATATCTTGAATAGCCGGTTTTAATACACTGTCCAGCAAATCCTTTGCTAAAAAAGTACATGGTCCAGGAGCTGTATTCTTGACTGAGAGAATAAAGCTTTCCGAGAGAACACATATATTTTGTCTTCATTTTGCTTGGCTACTGCATTGATAAAGAAAAAAAACTGTTTTCTCGGGAATCTTCACTTCCTCATTCAAGAATACACCCCCTGAAGCTCTGAGAGCATAATTCTGGATTAGAGATAACGCTAAAATCACATTAATAGAGTTTGTTTAACCATCCTTCTTCTTCCATCATCTTATATTAGTTGAATGATATTTTACACTTAACCCAAAAATTATAATCAATGACATATGTCAAGAATAGGGCATGTCCACCAACCGACAGTTGACAATACCTCTAAGGAAAAACAATTATTTGTTTAGAGTTTAGATTTGTAATTTGGTTGTTTTGTATTGATACAATGATCCTTTTTATTATAAACAGTCATATATAACTTTTAAAATAAAAAACAACGTTGAAAAAAGCACTAAATCAAAAGCAAATAATTATTACGAACCACGTGTTGAGCAAAGAACGCTTGTTTATCATCAGATGTTGTATGTTCCATGTCAGATTCCTCACGGCATGACGTCACGTGGACTTGCCCTGCATGACAACTGAACTGTCAATTTACGTCGACATTAGTTAAGAAATACGTTAATGACGTCGTAATTCCGTCTCATCTATTTCAGGAATGAGAGATAAAGCTGGACAATGTATGACGTAACGGCAAAGGATGGTTAAACAAACTCTACATTTACCCCAGTGAAAGGCATGCTAAGAATGCGATAATAGCGACATCCCCACAACTAACCACAAACCAAAATTCATATTGACAAAAAACCATCTCGGTTTGGTAGTTATTCACTTAATTACAGTTTCCTGTAACAATTGTCATATTTAATTAAAGCGTGTTATCAATAGACGTCAAAATAATAGTACCATACGCTGAAAGTGATATCGTCTCTTCTGATATATCTTGCAGATATACCAACCCCGTTTAACTTGGAAGTGTAATTCATTGTCTGTCGGGGCATATAGCCCGAGAAGTAGATGTTGTTTCCTAGTGAAAAGTAATTTTCAAATTTGTAAGGCTTTATTAAACTATTATCTTGACGTCTATTGATAACACACTTTACTTAAATTTGGCAAATGTTACAGAAAACTGTAATTAAATAAATAAAATCGTATTAAAACGTTGTAGAGTATTAATCTTGGCGTCTCATATTCAGTTGCTTATGTCTATAATGCACAGATACTGTTTTTTCATTATTTCCTGCCTATTAAACAGCCGATACCGGCATATTAAAAGTAGCCTCATAAATGGTTGGCTCTTGAACATTTTTTTTTATTACCATCTCAAGAAATGTGGCAATGCACTACACAGAGTTTTAATTAATCAAAGTAAGATAAGAAACCAATCTGCAGAGAACAAATATCGTTTAAAAAAGGTTAATTTGTAAACACTCACAATAATATAGATGTATACTTACTATCCAGAGCCACAATTGGCAACGCATTCTCTAGGAGTTATTAACCATTCATCTTCTATGTACTTTCTATCATATTGCAAATACCTGGTAAATAAAAAGAATTAATTATAGGTTTATTCCTACAGTAGTGATAATAATATATTTATTGCATCCAAGAACTTGCTTACAGTAACGAATGGCTATATGGTGATATAATATAATTTAAAAATTATAATTGTACCGTTTCGAGAATTTCTAGATATTCAAGTCCCCAAACAGAAACAGAATTAAATATGGTGCTAAGAGCCAACTATTAGACACAACAGTGTAATTCTCAGGCACCAAGTATCGATTTTAGCCTTAGCCGTTATGCGCAAGATGGCTGCCACAGCCTGTTTACCCTTTTCACAAATAACTGTAGCCATTTCACTGTAAAGCCTGCTTGAGGAAATGTCACACCCAAGTAAACATACTTATTCACCATAGACTCTAATTTATAGGTTTATTCTTCAAAGATTGTCAAACACGAATATCTTTGGCAAGATATTCAAAGGTCACACAGGAGTTGGTCAACCATCAGACTCCATATAAACAAAAATGATACTCCTCCCTGTGGTAAAATAGATGAAAACGATGTCTTTACTGTCTCCACCTCATCTTTTTTTATGGAGGAGTATTAAAAACGCACATATTACAGTTTCTAGGTTAGTTAGTGTATATCCTCTGTCAGTGGTCCTCTGTAGACTTGGTACACTGTATATTGATGCAGGTGGAGAGATAGTCTCTCTAGGAAAAGGAATGAATTTGTTCACAATCTGTAAATCTATCAAATACTCACGGATTATCGGTTTCATCTTTTCCTGTACAAGACCATTGGTCATATTTGGTATTTTTTTGTCCGCAAATATTACCACAAGGATCATATCCTTTATACCTGCCCCAATCTGCGTAGACAAACGAGTAGATTAGAAATGGAAACTGAAACATTATAAAAACAAATGTTATACAAATGTAACTTTTATGATAACCTCAAAATACTTACCAATAGTAGTACTACCAGTATAAACGCAATAAGAAACCTGCGATCTGTTGGTACTCTATTTTCGGGCCTTTCTGGAATTTGAATGTTATCCAGTAGAGTATTAGGTGATAGTTTCTTAAATACAGTCAACTGAAAATATAAATAGAGTTAATTAATATTCAAAATGGCGTCCAATGGCTTATGCTGATAAGAGATATTTTGACACCTTCACAAGAAAAATACATCAGTAAAAACAATAAAATTCATTAAAACTTGTATTTTAAAAGAAGACTCTGAAATTTAATATTAAATCATGGAATAATTGGTTTGGAGGAGAATTTGATATTCTTGGTGACGACAACGACATCTATTGCCAAGTAGTACTAGTAGTAATTCAGTCACTGAAAAGTTTGAAGACACCTATAAATGGTTTCCTGAACACGGATATAAAACCAATAGATGGCGCCTACTATTTAAAATACTATTTCAGTTATTTCAAAGATATATTGTAATCTTCAAATATTAAAGTAAAAATATGTATAGTCGTAGAATGAAAAAACGTATCTCTAAAAAGATTTCACAAAAAACTCATTTTCTTTAAAAATATTCCTGGCGACGACAGCGACATCTCTTGTCAAGTGGCTCTAGCATCATACAAAAATATGTAGATTCCAATAAACGGTTTCCCGTTCGCGGAAACAAAACCAATAGATGGCGACTACTATTTTAACTAGTATTTCATTTATTTTAAAGTAATATTGTAAATTTTCAAAGATTCAAATAAAAATATGTATATTAGTAGAGCAAAAAATAAATCTCCTCAATTGTTAATTTTATTGAGATGTCCCTAGACCTTTTTTCTTAACAAATATTCCGTCCGACAACAACGACATCTCTTGTGAAGTAGTCAACTCCGTCACTGAAGACTATAGATTCCAATTAATAGTTTCCTGTTCGCAATTACAAAACCAATAGATGGCGACTGCTATTTAAAATAGTTTTTTTTTATTTCAAGATAATATTTTAACCTTCAAAGACACAAGTAAAAATATATATAAAATTGTTAATTTTTTCAAGATGTGACAAGACGCTTTTTCTTTAAAAATATTGCTGCGACGACAACGACATCTCTTGTCAAGTAGTTAACTCAGTCACTCAAAAGTATGTAGATTCCAATAAATGGTTTCCTTCTCTCAGATATAAATCCAATAGATGGCACTACTATTTAAAATGGTATTTTTTACATTTTGTGGAAATAAAATTATATATTTTAAATTAATTTTATTGAGATGTTACTTGAAGATACTTTTTTCTTTAAAAACGTTTAACGGATTTACAAGTGAAAAAAAAGTTGAATAAGCAGTTTAATTTATTTCCGATATGAGATTATACAGTTACCATTAATTATTATAAAAAACCACAAACATGTGGTCAAGATATTACGTATTCAGTCAACCTCAAATTAGGTACGATTTGGTTGAAGACAATCTTGTGATTTACTGAAAAATATCGCACTAATCGTCAGTATTATCTCTTTAAAGACCACTACGAGTCAATAACTATAGGTATTTGGTGATTATATATTTCGTAAATAATACTTTATCTGAACATACTAATAAATGGTTTTACTGATAAGTTTCGAGGTTTTTTTAGCGTTAGTTTTGATGTTTTTCATAATTTTATTTTTGGTGACCAGACATGTTTAGTTCAATATTTGATATTGTTTGCTACGCAATATAGGTACTTTGGACAATCGGTGATAACAATTCGGTTCCATCAGTTACGAGGGTCGCAAAAATTGAAAACCAAGTTTTTTTTTATTACTGTAATGCCATAGTATCCATGTCCCTCGATTAAATTTTGCCAAGAGGTTAATGATGTAATAGTTATAGGTATTCCATATTCAAAATTCACTGACATACGTTACGAGGGTGGAAGAAATTGAAGTTCCAAAAACATTTACTGCCATGCGGAATGACAAAATTCAAACTTTTTATGTTAAAGCCAATAATAAGATAGAACTCACCTCTTCCGGTTGCACTGCTTTATTAAAGCCCGCTCCCATTATTCCTAAAAAGATAAATTCAAGAAATTATAAACATTCCAGTTCTTTACAGGAACAATCAAAAATTTATCAACAAATTTCAACTTGTTTAGATGGATTTTGATGAGGAAATACTGTTCAAGCTGAATAGAGACTTTTTATAAGCATTTTTAAGTCTCTGTACTAAAGAATGAGTCACTATTATCGACTGTTGTGCTGAATATAAACGAAGAAGAAAAATGAATTAAGCTGAACACCCAAGAACGCTCCGAAAAAATTACGAATTGATTATACAAAAAGATCCGTAATTTTGAGCTCACGCGCATCAGACAACATTTCATTTACGAACATAATAGCGAATATACAAAAATAGTAAAAACTTTGATCAGACTGTACAGCCACGGGCTTGGTCGGTTTAATTTTAGATCTCTTCGTCGTTTTCGTGTTCGCAACTTGATATTTAGGTCGAACAAGACGACAAAAAAAAGGGAGAACTCATTTAGTTGTATAAAGGCGCTTGGTGTGTATAAAATTGATTGTAGGAAAAATATGGTTTACAGGAAGCTTTTAAGGTCACCGACATTACGTCGGAACTGGTTTTAAAGAGGAATTAATTTTTATATTTTTAATGAAAAGAATATTTCACGTGGGTGAACAATGTTTTGATTAAAATCGTAGTTTACAATTTTTTAAGAATAATCCATCTGTTATATTTATTAGACAAGACCCATTAACAAAGATGTCAGTTTACTTTATTTATTATACAAGACTACGGAATATACTTTCGAACACAATGTCGTTTTATTTATCTCGGCGTGGCTAAAAAGCTACAAAAAAAAGGTATAAGAAATCAAAATGTTTCTCCTTTATATTAAGCCTTATGAGAAATGTACAGCATTAAATTAAAATTTTAAATAATGGGGATAAAGTTTAGGTTTGGTACCTATAAGTTTGTCTCAAAGTATATCATCTTGGCTTTTCCCGGCAATCATCTAAATAGGTACGACCATTTACGACCTTCTTAAAATAACTTTACCTGAAATGAAACCCAAGAACAGTCGAGAGACAAGGCAAGGGCGGGCCATCAGGTTTGTATCGGGTGTATGATGGCTGCATTGAATTCATTTGGCAGTATTAAATATTCAATTTATCGTTATCTTTCAGTGACCTTCAGTCGAAACATATTTTAATAGTTTGCTGTGGATTTGCTTCTAGTTTTTTTGCCGTAAATATATTTTTAACTTGATTCTCATTATTACCTATTAGTAAATTTATCGAAGTAGTTCTTATCGGGTATAATTGCTTTCTTTTTATTTAAGATTTAAAAACTAAATATCTTGAGTATGCAGTGGCGTATCTGCATTTTTTTTTTCAAAAATATTTTTGCCTTTTCTATATCTTTAGATTATGTATCATAAGTACCTACATTTTTTTTAGTACCTATGTAATTCGATATACTATCTGCATCAACATTAAGTTTTAGAATTTCACACCTCAAATTTTATTGCGTTGTTGAAGAAGAATTTTACGTTCATGCACCCTCTGTTGGAAATTAATAGTACTATCAACGAGAACTTGAAGAAAAAATCTATAGACAATAAATCGAACTAAAAAGTTAAAAAAACTAAAAAAACACGCTTTTAAAAAATGTTGGACTAAAAAGTTAAAAATAATTTTAAAAATTTGTGCTTATCGTATATCAAGCGCCCCACGCTTTTCCCTCAACTAAACTAGTATTGTTTATGTACTATTGTCATAATTTAATTTTTAAAATTATTTTTATTCACTACAAAATGTACTCGTAAACCATTTCATTTTATCTCTCGAAACTTGTTTGTTATACACTAAAAATAAAGTCGTTTAATTTGATTTATTATACAAAGCAGCGTTGAAGGTTTTTTCGCTAAACAGTTTTTTTATCAGACCCAGGCGAGCACACTAAATATTTTACCAAAGATATTGGTAGTTTTTTTCTGGAAAATTTTGCAAACGTTTCGAAAATTGGTGATTTTATAGATTTTGAAATGTTTTATCTTAATCATCAGAACAAAATTAAAAACACTTATAGAAGGAACCAAATTTAAAAATAGCAACATGAACTCAATTTTTTTAAATGCGTACCTGAGTTTTTTCAACTTTACAACTCTCTTATTACATTGTGGTTTCCATAACATGTATTAAGTATTTGTTTGGTTCCCAAACAGCCATCATCAAGATCCTAATATATATATTATGTTGGTTTCAACTGGGACATACTGTATTGTTTTGAAATAATTTCTAAGAATATGTTTTACTTGATAAATGGAATTTAAAGATACAATTAATATTATTAAGTAAATATTTTAAATAAACAGGTCTATCTTTGTAACGATTGCAAATAGGAGATATTAAAAATTGTTTTATTTGTTTTTAGTTTGATAAAAACCATAATTGCTGACATTTTCGTTATAGCAATATTTTACTAAAGATTAGATTCAAATTTTAATTAAAATAATAAGGCTATTTTTTTTAACATTGTTGATGAGGGCGGTTTCAGCAGCTAAAAGTTTTTTTGATTATTAGAGCACTCAAATCAAGTTTTATCAAATTTTCATGATGCGTATAGAATCTACAACAATTTTTGTGAAATTTTAAAAGGTTTTTAACAGGCTAGGGGGCGGAGGCTTCAGCAGCCCTTAATACTGGAAGTTTATTTTAATGATTAAATTTTTTATTAAATCTTCATGAAGCTTATGAAAAATAGAACATTTTTTCTGGAAAATGATTGCTTCTTGTAGTTCCCTAATTCAAAAGGTAACGACGCGACGACGCGACGATGCGTCCAGTCGTTTGTTATTTTGTTCTGCAAACAATTTTAGCAGCATAATTTCTTTCACAATTACAGTTTGAGCAAACACTATTCAGTTATATCTTTGGAATGATCTAGGGAATGATATATGAGATACCAATTCGTTTTGAAAGGTCAGAAGATTAATTTTGTAATATTCTCCGATAGGTATTAACAGAACGTTTTTTTATTTAGCTTACAGTTTATACTGCCATACACTGCTCGAAAAAGGACTCCCCCAAATCCTTTTAGGAGATTTTTTCTATATGTATTTGTCACATCTTTAATATTTTTCTTACACACTGTACTTTTAGTCGCTTTATTTTCTTGAACCCAACCGATACCACGCCCCTGAAGTTAATAAAAGAAAGTATGTCATCGAAATTTTAACTAGCTGTGCAAAATGTTAACGGACTCATAACGGATTAAAAAAACCAAAGATTAAACCACCATAGTGTAAGCCTAAGATATTTTAGATCCTTGGCTGAAGCCTGTGGGTCTTTAAGCGAATTAAAAAGAACAATTCTTCAGGTCTTACAATATCTCATGTTTCCCCATTTAAAACGATTCTTTTTATTCTCAAAGAAATTATCGTCAATCTTTAAAATACCTAAATTACGATTTTCTTATAACTTCACTAAAATATATATGTATTTAACCATCAAAATTCAACAATAATACCTAATAGATACTCGTTCATTGTAACCACCTAAATATGTAAAATAATTACTGTATAGGTGCATAGTACATAGAGCAGAATAATATACGAGTTTACAGTACCTATCTTGAAATTATTTTTAGATCCTACGATTTTTTTATTTTCAACAATTTCAACATTTAATATAAAATAACTATGATATTACTACTTTCCCCTATAATCTATATTTAAAAAACAGGTTTTCAACATTTACCTTATTCAGATTGAAGAAGCCATTTGCAGATATACGTATAGGTACCCTTATAGCTATATACCTTTAAATCGGCATTTTATACAACATACTTTAAACATGTATGTATTACTATACAAGTTGGTTCTGGTCGACTTCGCGACCCTCGGAATTTCTCTTTCAAAAGTGATTGATCCAAGAATTTTTTTCTATTAAAATGTTCTATAGCAATAGGTCTTTCTAATAAATTCCGAGGGTCGCGAACCTTACCGGACCCTAAAAGTTTATATAAATGAATAACATTATTATTACTTACCGGTTTTTTTATTGAAATCCTTTTTTGTTGAAGAAAAACACTATTCAATAACAAACGACGCTACCTTTTAGATCCAATAAAACCGAACCTACAACCAACTACCACAGTACAACAACACACTCACGACATAGACTAACGATTAACGATAGACAGACGCGTACAAACAAATTCGAACATAGAGAAATATGTAATGGGAGTTGTCATTCCTGTAGTAACATAGGCATCGCGTTCACCGCAGCGCACCAGGTAGGGGAACCGGAACTAATTTTTATGCATAAGTTAGGTAAATTATCCTCTATAAAAGTTAGGTAAATTATCCTCTGTAAAGAAAAAAATTAAATTAAACAAAATAGCTCAGCTCTTCTTCATTTTTTGAATCAGAGAAATATATAAATATATAAACCAATACTACAACATACTTTTACTGTATAAGCCAGGTAAATTATCCCCTGTTGAAGAAAAAGAAGAAGTTAACAGATATTCTTTAGTCTCTTCTTCTTTCCGTGAATCGCAGCAACAAATAAAGGTAAAATACCCCTTATAATATATGTTCCTCTGATTCACAAAATACAAAATGTAGGACTAGGAGTAAATATAAATATACCCTGAAAATGTATGAAATGCTTTTTGAATCGGCGAAAGAAATACTAGGTAAATTATCCCCTGTTACAGAAAAAGTTGACACATCTTCTTTCCGTAAATCTCAGCAACAGATGAAGGTAAAATATCCCTTAAAATATTTTTATTTTGTCATTATATACACTGCCCGCTAAAAATTATATTGAAAATAGAATTTACAATAAGCATTTTCTTGTAAATTCTTAGAATATCCTAAACAATTTTATTTATGAATTATTTTGGATCTTTTCTACTTTCCCTGTGTACTAAAAATATCAAAAAGAATAGAAAAATGTTTTATCAAAATAATCTATATTTATATTCTTAAATAGGGCGAACAGTGTACATTGAATAATTGTCTATTAGACAATGATTGAATTCACATCACACAAAGCAATATATTCTCCGTGCTCGCTGATGAATAGAGGACGTCTCTGTATGGTTATTGGTCCCATCGATAACCTGACCTTGAGACTGGCTAATAAACTTTAAATATAAAAGTTGTTTCAAATAAAAAGCTGATGTAATATACAAATACCTACACGATAAAGATTGCGTTAAGTAACGGTAAAAATTATGGAACTTTGAAGCAAAAGTATAGCGATAAAGTAACGTGTTCCTTTTTTGTGGTAACGATTCCAACTCTAATAGCACACCTAAAAATAAACCAAAACGAGATTGTTTTCAAAATTATCATATTATTCAGTATCACAAATTTGTGCGTAAAAACATACATATTTCAATAAAAAAATTACATAAACCTTATTATAAAGCGAGCGATCCAAATTATTTACTAAATAAACAGCAAAGTCCATATATATATATATATATATATATATTTACTGATGGGTATAGGTATTTTGAGATTAGATTAGGTACATTGTTACTCTTGTGGTTTTTATCCGACTCGCTAATCTCTTTCTTATATAACGTTTTCCAGTACACCTTTCAAGCCATTATTATTAGCGGTATTTTATGATAACACACGTCACCCGCTAATGAAAGATAATTATCTATGTCAGAAAGGGTCCTTTAAATATTATTAATATAAATCAACAAATACTATATTCGTTGTATGAATATAAGGGAACAGATACGTAACGTGAAGTTGATGCAACGCTGCCAGGGACCCGAATCTCGAATCTGTAGGAATTGGATTTCATGGGAAAAATCTGATGTTTCCTATGGAAATTTCAGATAATGTATTTTAGAACCATAATAGGAACATATATTCCTTCACATTTCAGAAGAACTGCTTCCAATATGCCATTAACCATGGGAATAAGCAATTTCCAATGCGAAACACAATAAATATGTGAGGTTATAGGATCGTTTATGTTTATAAAGCTCTATGAAATTTGGAGGAGGCTGAAAGATTGGCCAGATGGTTTGTAAGAAAATCTCTTCATTTAACCTCTCCTCAATATTCTTCCATTGTTGTTGGGAATCTTTGTAGGAGTCCATTATCTCTATTAGAAGTTTTTTAGTTTTTTATTTATACTCCCTCCTCTTTGAATTTTCCTGTCCATTTTTTGTGGAAATCCTTGTTCATAAATATTTGTTTCCAAAAAACTGGGTAAGAAGCGCTTACTACCTCTGCTGCAGGCAGCCAATGATGCAATTGAACCCAGGTTTGTGAACAGAACACAGAGAATACAGATGGCTTAAAAATGAAAGAAGGCTCAGGATGTGGAGTTTACTCCAGAGCACTAAGCCTAAGGATTAAGTGGGGAATGGGAAACAATACCAGCGTGGTTCAAACAGAACTGGCTGGTATCTTAATTGCCACAAAAGAACTAACCGGAAAAGGAATTTCTAGCACAAACATAACAATCTGCACTGATAACAGACAAGCTCTACTAGCCTTGAGCAGACAACTAGTTATATCGGAGCTAGTACTAGAATGTTAACATAGTTAACAAAACGTCAACTAAGTTCTAAAAATTTGAAGTTGTATAAACACACCACAAATTATAACCATAAGATACGAATAACTATCAGCTTTAAAGCCACAAATACCGCTAATTTTTACAGTCATATAAAAATTTTTACACACAATCGTTGTACGCTATTTTAAAATAATTCATTCTTATATTCATTCATTTATTCCTCAGATCACGAAATACATTTCTACCTACTGCTTATGAATTTTAAATTCTCATTTGCTTTTTATTTTTCTATAAAAGACCCTGTATATTTTAATTTTAATAGTTTACGGTTCGTACGTGTAGTAAATAAGACCTGGGTAATTATGTTCCATCGGTTATAGTACAGGCACATTATTTCGATAAAAATTGCTACCATTTTACTTATGTACGTATATAAGTTTGACAGTTTTTTTGTAACAACCTCCAAATTTACGAGTACCTACACCACTTTTCAAAAAGAACAAAATTCCATTATACAGGATCTAAAAAGTACTTTTCACACATCCAAAGTTATCCTGAAAAGCTATTTCTAGTAACATCTTCACTAATAGAAGGAATATTGGTAGCTTCTACCACAGATGTCTTCTTTTTCGACCCATAAGCGTCCAGAGCTCTTTTTGAATTCTCCACGAATTCCATTAGACCTCTGGACATGTAATAAGGTCTGCTTTCTCCGTCGTTCTTTTCGCAGTCTTCACAGAAGCACAAGAAGATGGTGTCGATAACCATCTAAAGTCAAAAAAAATATGTAAATCTATTACATCAGTGAAAGAATTGTTGTTTTATATTCGTACAGGCGGATAATAATGTTAATATCATATTTCAATATTCACACTTACTTCATAGACTGTCATAAAACAGTGTGAAACAAAATATGCAAATAGGCCAGATAATGTAACCGGTACCCACATATGCTGAAGACCATCTTTATTCTAAAAATAGATTAGTTAATTATATTTTTTGCATTTTCTGAGAAGATTTACTATACTAATATATTTTTTTCTCACACCATCGGAAAGTAGAGATTTCAACGAACAGAAAGCACACCAACTTTTTGAAAAAAGCTAATATTTTGATGGGTGAATTTTCGATTGAAAATTAGAGTGCTTTTTCGATATTAAGTCAAAATAAGGTGAAAAAATAAATATTTCAAATCAAATAAATTACAGTGTATTTGGGACATAAAAAGGTGAGTTTTCACCAAATTTAGTGAAAAAAAATTTATTTTTGCAGAAAATATAAATAAAAAACCAAAAACTTGGTTTTTTGAATTTTCCACATAAATTTTTAGGTTATGTGAAAAAAGTGTGAATACAAAAGTTGTAGATCTTTTTATTACCTACAACTTATTTGCTATTTGACTTTTTTCAATAGAGCTTGTTGTTTAGCCGGAAATCAAGATAAACTGTTTTTTACCCTTAAAAACTCACCCCCTTTCCCTTCCTGACCTCAGATCACCCGTAAATTATTTTTCCTTTCATTTTTATAATATTCTTCCTCCTTTTCCAATGGGTTTCATTTTACTATTATTTTTTTTCACTTTTTATTATTCTCAAAGGCTTCTACCCTGTTCTATCTTAGATCATACATTTTTTATTTTAAAATTAAAAAGCAACAAGAAAAATTTGAAGAGAATTCAAACTAAGAAGCTTGCAACACTGCTTTCGTGAACACTGTTTCTTTTTCAAGGGTAAAAATTTAAAATTAAAATGTTATTTCATAACCTACCTGTAGTATTTTGATTCCTATTAGAACAGTCGCAATAACAACCATAACTTTTCCCAAAAATAACACAAAATCTCCAACTGAATTGATTGCCGCCACTCTTAATACATTTGAAGAAAGATGCTTAAAAGCCTGTTGTCCTGCTTTGCAAAAGGGAAAACCAAAAATAGCTGAAAATAATACATCCATTAAATATTTGGAATAATCCATTAGGGGATAGTTAAAAATTTTATTCTGTCTAAAAATTTCAGCCCCCTTTGGTACCCCACTGAATCTTTACCAACGTTTCCAAGCGTAGTCCCAAGGTGAGAAGGACAAGGAGAATGATTTTGGAAGCTTTAAAGATGGGGAAGGGTGAATGGAATGGTTATTCACCCTTCCCCTTCTGTATAGCTTCTTCATTCATTTTCCTTGCTCTTCTCGATAAATTAACCTTAGGCAACGTCGACGCTCCTCCCCACTTTGGTCTGTCAAATAAAAACCAATCGATTTCGTTTCGAAAAACGATGACTTTGGTACTATTTTTGTCTGTCAATTCACATACCGTGATCTGCAGCACGGTTACTGAAGTTGGTAGCTTTCTATCCTTGTCCAAAGTACTTTTTATTTGTAAATAAACAAAATCGTTGGAACGAATCGTATTTTTGGCCAATATTCTAAATTTTTAGTGTCTATTAATAATGGCATGGAATACGAAAATGTCAATCTCATCATTTACCAGCTGGAGACCAAACGATTTCGCCTGTAATTGGTACTTTACGTCATATCGGTGACGTAGGACCTACCAATTGGTTAACCAAAATCACTACCAACCAAAGCGGACCGAAATCACTTAACAATCAACTTTTTCAGATCATAGATATAATACAAATTATATTAGACTTGTCATAGCCGCGTGTAAGTGAATTTTCGCGCATGCGGTGTACTTACCAACTTCAATATATGCATTTCTAGTTAAATATTTCAATATTTTTTCGAAACAGTACAAACAACAGTGGCAACATTTTAATAAACAGCTGACACATTTTCCTTCATTGTTTCGCAAATACTTTTCAACTAACTTCATCAACATTCTGAGAAACTGTACGGTCGCAATAAGACAAGACCCCAAAGCTACCGATCCTAAGTGGAATCTTATTAAGTTTTGTGCGCTCTCTATAACTGGTGTACCTAATGAAGCTTTATTTCTGAAAAATATCAAATTAAAATTAAGCTTTTCATTTGTTTTTTATTAAAAACCTTTTAAAATACCAAATGCTGACGGCTCCAGCTATAACCATATGTTGGCAACCGATGATGAACTGAGCCATCCATAACATCGCGATAAAGTTGTACCATCTTGTGAATTTCATCCATCCATCTTTTTGGTAATAAAAAACATTCACTCGAAACTCACTTAAAGTTCCAGAGCTTTCTATCCAAAGGCAAAAGATGAACCATAGACCAACAGTAATGGCCAAAAAAATAAATGTCTAAAAGAGATCACAGAAATATAATGCAAAGATCACTGTAAAAATATATAAAAGAAGAAAAAGTCGGGCCATAAAACAGTGTTTTCTTCATGGAGACTAGATATAGTCTCCATGGTTTTCTTCTATGAGTCGGGTACAACAAAACCTATAACCTCACATTTTTTTAAAATTTTCTTTGTATTATAGCCGGTTTTACATCTGTTAGGAAGTCATCAAAAATTTCAAATAAATCTCTCACTCCATCCATGTTCACATTGAAAATATAAGTATCATATAATATTATTTATATATGTCTGTTTTTAACATAACCTTCCTTTTCTCGATATTTTAGCATTTTGCGCATGACAACCGCTAACTCGAGTGTTAACCCGAGGCAAATGGTGGGGCAGGGTTAACTCTAACCCCGCTTTATCAAACGCTGTATCACCCACCGGTCACAGAATTAACTCTCGGGACAGGGGTAACCCGAGCTTATAAAACCAGCCATAAATGCTATTTGTTATAAAATGTTCGTTTTTGTTAGAACCACAGAACTCAACACTGCCTCTGTGGTTCAGTAATGCTACTTCAACCACGGAACTACTGTTTAGTTCTGTGGCGAGAGTACGGAATTCCTCGTTCATATTTTTGTAATGACTTCACGTTTCTATATTAACAACTGGGAATGACATGGGATGAGATTTACTTACTAAAACAGGTTGAAATAATAAAATAGGCATAGCAGCAATAGCTTTTCCAGCTTCCTCGAATAATTGCACGACTAATTTGATTCTGTTTCTCATAACAAAAATAATAAAACTTATTACAATAGTGACTATCGTCGCTAAAATAGCAAACACCAAATAGGTGTCAGTTTTTCTTGCATCAATATCCGGTACAAGATTAGAAGGCATTTCGTCCATTGTATTCTTGGAATTTTTCCACAAAATCCTGAAAAAATAGATAAAAGGGTACCACAAAGATCCGTATTGAGACCCTTGTAGAGCGTTTACACACCACAAAACAACCGTTCCTATTAAACAGGCTGATAATGATCCCAATAAAACTATCCAAACGACAAATCCCACTAGGAATCGGAATAAAGCCAGAAGCAAACACGATAACACTGAAAAGAAATACTTATATTGTTTTAAACATTTATATCTGGTTAGTTTTTTTTAATATTACCTAAAGCGATAAAGCAAAGGTAGCAAATTTCAGTCCAACATATTTGAAAGTCTTCAGATACTTCCTGGAAAATAAAATTATTATTTCAGCAGATGAAAACTAGAAAAGTGAAAAGAAGTGTCAATAAAAAGAAAAAGTAGAGGTGGGACTATACCATTCCGCTAAGAGACATACTTGGAACCGGTATTCTAGTGGATATTTTAAATCGATCATTTTAAAAACACTTACCGTAAAAAAATTTTTTAGTCCAGTCCTGGAAAATGCCTTGTTGACTACAGCTTCGCTTTTATTTGGCATACATCTGTTGAAGAACTTTCCGCTGGAAAAGAATTCAAATAATCAATAGATATGACGATATATTATATACTTAAAATTAATTGATGGGGTGTTAAAAATGTTAACAAAATGTTTTTATAATATTTAAACGTCAAGCTCGAACAAATTGTATTATAGACTAGACAGTTTATCAAATAATGGTTTGATTCATAAAACATCTAAATCAGAAAATGGCTAATTTCATCTTTAGTGATATGACGTATCTGTATTGAAAGTTGCAAACATTTAGGAATCCTTAATTTCCAGTTTTCTTCTAGAATATTCGGTTTAAAAAAATTAATTTTTGCAGATAATAAATAATAAAATATCAAAAGCATTATATTAGTTTAACACCCCAAATTACCGGTTGTTTGGATATGTACTTACTATCCAGGATATTTGTTGCAGTCAGAAGTACAAATTCTATCCACATTTTTGGATGATTGATCTCGTAAAACTATGTGATACCTACAATTTAATATAGAAATAAAGATAAATATGGGAACCAAACACTCTGAAAGCTTGGGAAACACCCAAGTATCTTTCAAGACATAAAAAAGTGTGCCCAGTTCAATATCGATAAAAGGTATGGAAGGCAAAAGATTATCATAATATCGGGTAGTCAGGCAGCCAATAAAGCATTGAGTTCTTGTGTAATCAGTTCCAAAACGGAGTGGGAATGCCAAGGCAAACTCAATGAACTAGGCAAGAACAATATAGTAACCTTACTGTGGATTCCAGGATACACTGGAATAGAAGGAAAGACTGAAAGACCCTTTTGGAGGCCGGAACCCTTTTGCCGAAGAAAAGAGAAGATCTGACCGTTGGAAAGATCTAGTAGGGCTTAGACAATAAAAGATTCTGATGGGTGGCTACAACCCGTTGAGATCAAATGAATGCATAAGTCAAAGTTAAACTACACTAAGAGTTTTAACAGGGATCCTAACGGGACATTGCCGCCTGAACTGGCACCTGGCCCATACAACCTGCAGCGGAGTAGCATATCACAGCTCGCAGGCATTATACCAATGAGCACGAGGTATAATGTAGGTATGCCGTCTTTCGGAGACGTAAAACCGAGGTCCCGAGTCCATAGATGTTGGGTTCAACCACTGGTTGGAACACCAGTGGGTTCGGCAAAATTTCCGGTTAGGGGTAGAGTGCTCCCGGCGTCGGTGATTAGCAGAAATAGACCGACGTTAAATAACCAATTAACAAAAAAAGATCTTTTAGGTCTCAGTGAATGTCACCTCATTATACATAGATACATACAAGATAAATATGTACAAAAATAAAAAGGAAACACGTACGGCTCATTAACTTTGTTAGTTCCAAAACACTGAGGAGCATTTTTTCCATCGTTTTCATCTTTAAGATTTTTGTTATCTCTTCCACAAATATTTCCACAATTATCATATCCATTCACTACTCTATAAAGGTCACCATTATATATGCAATAGCTTAGAAAGCAAATCTAAAAATTAATAAAAGTCTTTTTTCTCGTAAAACCTCACTACTTTTAATTCCCTTTTTCTTCATTGATAAAATCGTTATAATTATAAAAATATTGTTTAATCTTATTTACACTAACTTACTCTTTTACCCTTGTATATTTAGTTGAAGGATTATTTACACTTACCAATGCTGTCAGGAAAATTACGAATATTATTAAAAAGCAAACATCTGTTGATGATCTATTTTTTATTTTAAAACTTTCACTATCTTCCGAATCGGATTTGTTGAAGTTTTTAAATTTATTTGCCTGAAAAAAGAAGAAAATTAAGACATTTGAAAAATCCGGAATAATTTTTTAAATAAATTTCATTTTGAAAAAAACAATTTTGGAACAAAAATCAAGTTTTTCGAAGCCACTTGTAAATTACTTGTGATTTTTATATTTTAGTGCATAGTTATTGAGGCTCCAATTTATTATATCAAGAATAGTACTTTGAGGATGACACTGTATGATAAAAAGTTTGTTAAAATAAATAAAAAACTTACTTCGTCAGGTTGCACTTTATCACTGCTAAGTCCGCCGCCCATTTCTATCAATAAACAAAAAAAATTTCAATAGTTATTAAATACTTTTCAATTTTAATACATTTTTAATATAAATATTTAAATCATTAACCTGAATTTGTTAAAAGTTTTCGCGTAACAAAATTGTTGCTATCAACAGTTTTAATAAATAACATTTGAGATTAAAAAATTATCAAAATCACTATATGGGTCAGTTCCTGTTCATTTCTACATCAAGACATCTTTAAATAATAGTTTAAATCAATGGTTTTGGTGCTAAAATTTCAATAATCTACTTATTTACGAAAAACATTGACTTTGCACATGTATATGTATGTATATACAGTGCTATTCAAAAGTCCCCTCCCCCCCTCGTATCTTTTGAACGGCTACACTTACATTAATAAAATTTGGAGTGTGAAAATAAAGTGTTGTAAACTTCTCTACGAATGGTAACAGGTGACCTAATAGTAATAGATGACCTTATGGCAAGTGATATCTCGTTTGAAAGGCATTGACATTGGCTACATAGCCATATTAATTTTGTTTGGGTTTAAGCTAATTTTGACGGATAAATTAAATAAATACCAACATTATTATTTCACATTTAAATATTGAAGATTTTTCAGTCCGCCTCTGGTTAGTTGTCAAAAAAATTGACGTTTTTAATTTAATAGTATTTGTTGCTTTGCAAAGTTTTTCTAAATAGCTTAAATATTTAATTTTATTATTGTTTAACGAGACGTTTAAGAGTTTACATAGGCAAAATGGTACGTACTCAAGCCGACAAGTAGCAGCTATCTTAATAATTGGTGAATCTGGAAAGAATCTCCATGAAGCGGAACGTTTATTTAATGAGAGATACCCAGATCGCCCTATCTCGAGAACTTATTTGAGGGAGCTTCTTCACAAGTTTGAAGCAACAGGTAGTGTTCAAGATGCCAAACGATTTGGTCGACCAACATTTAGTGATGATAAAAAAATTGATATAGTTGATGAAATTGTAGTAAACCCTACTTCCTCTTCAACTAAAGTCGCGTCTATCTGTGAAGTAAGTAAAAGTACAGTACAGAGAGTGTTGGCTAAAAATAAATTTCATCCATACAAGTTAAAAATGGTGCACCACATTTCGGATGACGACCCCGACAAAAGACTCGAATTCTGTGAATGCATGACAAATAAAATTAGTCAAAACCCAAATTACACAAAAACAATTTGTTTTAGTGACGAAAGTACTTTTTGCCTCAATGGAAATGTGAATACACAAAATGTAAGGTATTGGAGTGACACAAATCCTCACACCTTTCGTGAACAACATACCCAATTTCCAGAAAAAGTCAATGTTTGGGCAGGTATTTTGGGAAACCACATAGTTGGTCATGTTTTCCTAAATTCAAATTTAAGCGGTGAACTGTATCTGGAGATGTTACAAAATGCAATTGAGCCGTTAATTCTTGAAATTCTGGAAGATAATCCAGATGAATTCGGCCATCTGGAAATAACATTTCAACAAGATGGTGCTCCTGCACATTATTATGATGCAGTAAGACGTTACCTGGATGAAGAATATCGAGGTAGATGGATCGGCCGGCGAGGTCCTATAGAATGGCACCATGCAGATAGCAATGGCGTTTTGAAAGAAATAATTATTGGAGAATGCAATGCAATTTCAGCTGACACATTCGAACGAGTACAAGAGTTTACTAATAGGATGTATTACTGTCAGGAAGTAGACGGAGCACGTTTCGAACACTTGCTATAAGAATCCATTGTTGATATTTGATTAATTAAATTTAAAAAAATTAATTTCAATAATTTTGTTATTCATTTCATTTATCCGTCAAAATTAATTTAAACCCAAACAAAATTAATATGGCTATGTAACCAATGTCAATGCCTTTCAAACGAGAGATATCACTTCCAATAAGGTCCTATTTAAAATTATTGGCCAGAGTGGCACTGTGACGTCATCTATTACTATTACGTCACCTGTTACCATTCGTAGAGAAGTTTACAACACTTTATTTTCACAGTCCAAATTGTATTAATGTGTAAAGTGTAGCCGTTCAAAAGATACGAGGGGGGAGGGGACTTTTGAATAGCACTGTATATTATATATGACTTTGCACATAATTTCTTTATATTTTTAAGCACTGGTATTTTAAAACACCTTTTAAACGCACTGACAGGTCACTGGTCCCATCTCTATAGTCGAATATTTTCCTATAATTAATATTAAATGGTTCACCTAAAGCTTTCTTTATTAACAGTTTTTTATAATAAAAACATGGTTGAAAATATTGAATATTTTTAATCGAAAAGATAATTTGCTACAGGATATTTTACACAATACTGAATGTATTTCAAGAATCCAAATTGATATGGGCATTTTTATCACATCTCTATGAAAACAATCCACAATTGAGGAAAAAGGAAATTGATTAACGATAAAAGAGTGAGTCATTTTTAATAAAAACACATACAAAAACCTCGTCATACTTGTGGTTTCCTTTGTTACTCACCCCAATATTTAAGCCAAATTATAAAGCGTAACAAACAATCTAAAGGTTCATGCCCTATTATAGCACGTGTTGTAGATTTAAAAATTA
This sequence comes from Lochmaea capreae, assembly GCA_949126875.1. Taxonomy (NCBI): domain Eukaryota; kingdom Metazoa; phylum Arthropoda; class Insecta; order Coleoptera; family Chrysomelidae; genus Lochmaea; species Lochmaea capreae. The sequence goes on from OX421404.1 coordinate 27,579,483, forward strand.
AAAAATATTTACCTGCAACTTGATAACATTGTTGTATACGTCGTAATAATTTTATTAATATTGAAGATAAATTATATAATACTGTAAATTTAACCTTTCGTGCTTCCTACATTCCCTTTTAACTTTCTAAATGGAACTATTGATGTATGGTTGAAATCTACCCTTTCCAGGGAATGCATATTTTATATAACCAATGCTTAACAATAGATAATTTCCTTGGAGCAATGTCCTTTTAATGTTTCCATGTATCGCAAGGATAATAATCATCGACCTTCTTAAAATAAATTTACCTGAAATGAAATGCTAAACGATATATTTTGAGACAAACTATATACCAGAAGCAAATCTGCTAAAATTATTCGTCATATATATGTCATTCGATCACATGTGGGTCTCTTTATTACTCTATTACATCTATTTCACGTGTATATTGTCAACTAAAAGTTACAGAAACAGTTGCTGATGGAAAAATTACCTACATTTGATAAAACACAACTTTATGCAACAATACTTTTTCTCAGTGTGAATCGAGTAAAGATGTAAGAATTTATTACGATTCTCAGTGTATACCAGAGTTAGCTGTCACCTTCGAAGTTATTTATTTTTGCCCCTCTTCAAGATCAAAGGATTTTTCGCCGGGCTTCACTTCTTGTTGTTGTGTCTTTGGTCGAGTAATGAGTACCTTTTGGTTTCAGAATCTCACAAATTTTTAGTGTTCCTGTCATAAAAAATGTTTTGTTGTACATTTTGAACAAAAGGGGTACATGGAAATATTTCGGGATCTAACATTTTTCCGGTTATTGGAAATAACGACTCAAAATTCACTCATACAGGGTGTCTAAACTCATGCGACAAAATTCAGGACGTGATTGCTTGTATGAAATTAAGATAGGTCTTTCCTATAAGTATAAAATTAGAAAAAGCTAGAAACTTATAATTCTGCAAAGGACTCCACGGGTTTTTTTTCCAATATTCCTGTTACATTATTATACAGGACGAAGATACGTGCAGGTTTTGTCACCTAGAAGAAGAAACGGCGGAACACATTCTATGTCAGTGCGAAGGCGAAGAAAAGCCAGTGGCAGAGAGCTATATGGAAGGTTCAGTCTCCACGCTAATAGACTTTTTAAAAAGAGTCAGGCTGGAGAATGTAATCTAGAGTTTGAGAGGACCACAATAGATCTGAAAAGATCGCAGTGGATTAGGCCAAAACCCACCTCATAAAATCTAATCTATTATACAGGAGTGAAATTAGCAACCCTTACTTTATTTCATTTCAAAATTTTTTGGTGGTTAACCAGTCAATAATTTCTTGTTTTCTCCAAGATGAAGTTGGAGTCTTCCCTATGCGTCGAGAATGATAACTTGCGTTATCCACAACTACTACTGAATCAGCCGGAAGATATTTTATCATTTCACCAAAATAGTCTTCAAAAACATCCGAATCCATGTCCTCGTGGTAATCTCCCGTATGGCACGACTGAAAGGTAAGCAAACCTTTTAAACGGTGCACACTAGTTCGCTCCCGTGGTCAGAAATACCTGTTAATCCTGTACTAATTCGCTCCGATGACCGCTCTTCGCTTCCAATATGGACGATTATTAGTATTTTCCCTTTACCTGAATACCCTTTGACAGGCCTTCCATGAAAGCTTGGCGAGCACTGGTTATATTTTTGTCTTGCCACATTTTTGGTACTGTATAACCTTCATTAATCCACGTCTCATCAAGATAAAAGATTTTCTTCTGCTCTGTTCTGTACTGCTTTATACTTCTCAAGTATTTTCGTCGTCAGCAAACAATTTCATCGCTTTCCAGTAAAAGTGCTTTACGGTTATTTTTTTCACAGGCAAAATCCATATTTCTCAAAGTGGTCCATAAAAGTTTTTTATTTATCAACGGAATACTGCCATCCTGGCCAAGCTCCATTAAAATCTTATCTAGGGTGGGTATTTTTTTTTTAAATAAAAAGAGTGAACTTTTCTTCGAATTACACTTTTGGTGTTTTCATCAAGAACTTTCACTGGTCTGCCTGGACTTTTCTTGGGAGGCTCCACTTGGCCTGCTATCTTTCTCCCCCGCAATAATTTAAAAACGGTGGACTTTCCAACTCCAGTCATTCGGGAACATCGGTCGACAGTTTCTTGTACAGTAAATTTCGGGTAATCGTATTTTATGCAATCGTGTACATTTAAAATAATAAGTTTTTCATTCACTGATAGTGGAGAATTATTAGAACATCTTTTCGTTGGTGTAAATGTCGCCATTTTATTACTAATCTTATAATACTGTGAACACTATTTACAGCAAATACTGACGCGTTAAACTAAACAAATATACTTATAAAGGTCTAAAAATTTTGTGTAAGACACCTTGCGGCGCATGGTTAAGCCGAATCTGAAATAGGGTTTGAATCAGGCAGAAGCACTAATAGAAGGTTAAACGGTACCTGTTAAACGCAAAACGTAACTGTATAATCTACTACCTAAGTAATCCCCACACAATATTTCGATATTGACACTTCAGGCCATCAGAAAACATACTTTTCCTAATTCTTTTACGCAATTACTTGAAATTTTAATATTACAAACAATACTATTTCAAGACCTACGCCTATGGCCGACACCGAAATTGATCCGAACTGGACGGAATTCCCCATTTTATTACCCTATACCTTTCCGAAATAGACTTACAGTTATGAAAACATACATTAAAATTAATAATTTTAAATCACTCAAAACAAAACCTTACCTTTTTAATCCAAAAAAAAAAAATAAAACAGCTCCCAGCTACAACAGAATTACAATTAATCTGAAATGGTAAATTTAAGTACCTATCAAGTAGGACACAAATGTCACTAGAAACGTCTTTAAATTAATAAACGACATAGTCAAGCAATTTTTTTCTCGTAAAATTTTCACCCAATTGTCAATCAAACAAAATTACATCTACCCACAAGCCACGCAACGAACTTATAAAATTATTTGTTTGTATATATGACCAAGATATATGGAAATAGACCGAAAGGCGCTTGTATAAACAAAATATGGGTTGTTATGGAAACATAATATATGTATAGACAGAAAAATTAATCATTAAAGCATGTTTATTAATATGTTATTACACGGGGAAGTCAAATTAACATTGAATATTTTATATAATAGTATCTGGATCCCATCTGTATTTCTTCTGTTGTGGTATATTGCTTAAAAGCGCCATGTCTTCCTCGGGAATTTCGAAATTTAGGTCGATATTTGACTCCATATGATTCCTTGAAACCGATTTTGGAATTATCGCTATATTTTGTTGTAAGGCCCAACGTAAAAGTATCTGAAACAAAGAAAATATATATAAACCTTAAAACTTTCATACTATAACATCATTAATTCATTACCTTCACTGGAGATGAATTTAATTTGTCAGAAACCTTTTTTACTGTAGGATTGGTAATTAAATCTGAATTATCGGTTCCTCCTAAAGATGAATAGGCTTGTAATAAGATTCCGTTATTTTTACAGAATTGTAAAACGTCGTCCTGATGATAACTTGGATGCCATTCCACCTGAAATATTGAAAGGTTTTTCAGCACTCAAAATAACTCTAAAATCACACACAATTACTACCACTAAAGATATTATTTAAATACCTGTCAAACGATATGTCACTTGTCATATATATCTCTACCACCACTAAAGATATTCAGCTAACATAATTTTTAAAAACTTGACAATACCGTATGTTAAGGGTTTATCAGAAAGAATTAAGAAAATTGGTAATCAATTCAATATTCGAACTAGCTTCAAATCTAACAATACGTTGAGATCTATTCTAACAAAAACGAAGCCAAAAAATGAAGAACAATCTTCAAAAAACTGCATATATCAGATATCTTGTGAATGCGACAAATTCTATTTAGGTGAAACATCTAGACCATTGAAAGTCCGAATAAATGAACATAAAAAGTATATCAAAGATAGGGAGTTCTTCAAGTCAGGTATTTGCAAACATGCTTAGGAAGAGGGGCATAAAATTCAATGGGATTCGACAAAAATAATATTGAAAGAGCCCAATAATAAAAGACGAAAAATCAAAGAAAGTGCTTTAATACAACTAAATTCAGATAAATGTGTAGCTAGTATTTCAGCCGAATGTAGTCAAATTTGGTTACCAATATTAGAAAGAGAAATTTCCAATAATCAATTACCGGCGTTATCAGGATAGCATCATAAGTTTTTATCCAGGTTTTCTTATGATTTATCTTTGGAATGGTTGTTAATCGATACACACTTCAATACACAAAATCACCAAACTGAGTTATACATATTTTGAAAACAAAATAATCATACACAAAAAAGTAACAACAAACGCGTTTATATTAACAAAATTTCCAAAATAAGCAAGAAAAAAGCGCTATCCCAATAAAAACCGTTCCTGGAACGTGCACTTCACTGGATTCCATTTCTAGTGGACTACATATCGTTAGAATGTCATGAAATAAAATATTTTATTTCTCATTTTACCAGAGGTGTGATCTACTATGAATGGACCTTAATAAAATTTGACAACAAAGTTTTGTAGTCTTAAACTTCAAAATATTATTGATTGTCTAGTTGTCAAAATTTTTTTCGTTGTGTCAGATAGGGACCAAAAAATTTTTCATTAATTCATTATTAGTTAATCTTGACAACGGTAGCTGGAACGCTACCGAAACGTTGAAATAAAAAATAAAAAAACATATTGTGGTTTCATTCCCAAGAAAATAAGAAAAAATAACTAAAGATATTATTTAAATACCTTTCAAACGATATGTCACTTGTCATATATATCTCATAAAGTCATTATTATTTACCTTTAGTCATGTGACATAATAATCTCCCCCTCTTTATATACACTATTCTACTAACCTGGTTTACCGCTACCTTAATTCCATGATCATTATTTACTAATTCTGTCAAATGTCTAACGTTATAATTTGACACACCAATATTTCTGGTCAAACCATTTTTAACACCTTTCACTAATTGTTGCCAAGTTTCATCTCGTAGTTGGGAATAATTTTTCGTCGAACCTTCGGGAACGAATATTCCGGGAAAGTGAATTAGATACAGATCCAAATAATCGCAATCGATTGTTTTTACGGATTTTTCCAAAGCGCTATAAGCATTTTTTCCAAAAGTCTCTTCTGTAGGGGCTAAAAAAATATTTAATAAATAATTTGTCCACTACCACTTAATAAGTCGAAATTTTACCTCCTAACAAAAGGTATATGGTACCCATATATCTACTAGAGTGAATTATGCTTCATAATTCACGCTTTTGCATTTAAATAGCATATGTTTTGAGATAAACTATATATGTATATATAAATATATCAATAATTTGAATACAAAGTTAGTTTATCAACATATATCATATTATTATGAAACACTAATCTAACCTCATAATAAACTTAAATTTTTTTGTTGGTATCCATATTGAAAATTGCAAATATTTTGTCAATAGTTGCAAGAACTTTCAAGGTCAAAGTGACGATGCAATACGCGCATTTAGCACGCGTCATATGTCAAGTTTTTGGATGCAAACAATCAATTTTGGCTATTCAATTTACAGGTGTTTTAGAAATATATTTGCTGTATTGATAATATTTAACACAATTATAAAAGTTTGTTTGCTTCCAAAAACTTGACATATGGGTAGTAGTATACATTGCAAGAAGAATGGCGAACTGTAAAGCTGGCTTTACCTTTAACCCTCATAGAAAAATATATGCAACCAGCAATCTACCAGAAACCTATCACTGATTTTCTGTAGGAACAAACTTATAATATTAAATTTATATATTCATAAACTAAAGGTTGATTCTATTTAAATAACTCACCTAATTTTGAGGTTATAAAAATATCCTTTCGAGTTAAATTATATTTCGGCAAAAGTTCCTTTAGGGCTTTTCCAATATCTACTTCACTTGAATATTTAACGGCGGTATCTAAAGTATGAAACATTTAATATCCAACTTGAAAATGTTTAAGCTTACTTACCAAAAAGTCTATACCCTGCAGCTAAAGCATTATCTATTGCTTCTCTAACTTTTTCTGTTCCTTTTATATCGCTAGTTCCTACTAAAGAAAATGTGTTAAGAAAACTTTAAATACCGTCACTTGAATAGTAATAATAATCTTAATTGATTATCCCCGTTTCCTTTCCCTTCAACTTTTATACAATAGGGCATGTCCACCAACTGACAGTTGACACTAATGACGGTCGCCCTGAGGATAAACATTTATTTGGATTGGTTTGTCATTTGGTTGTTTTGTTTTGATGATCCATTTTATTATAAACAGTCAGATGTAGCTTTTAAAATACTTGAGCAATTAAAATAAAAAAGCACTAAATCAAAAAACTATCAAGCACTACGTGTAGTGCAGAAAACGCTTGTTTATCTCAGGGCGACTGTCAGATGACGTAAGAGGTGTTCAGATACTCCATCTCACGGTCGTTCATCAAATCTCTATCTAACCTAACATTATCAAAGAGAAATAAAATATTTTCAGGAAACAATATCCAAATTTTTAGAGAACTCTAAATAATTTCCAGATGTTACTATTTTTTTTTCAGAAGCTGTGTGGTAAATATGTTCTGATACACAGCCGCTCACCTTTCTCAATCAAACACCCTGTACATACCCCTTTAGTTTAAAAAAGTTTTATCCAAAATTGAACATGGCCGACTCGGTATTTTGCCTCATCAAGTTTTCTAAAAGTTCCCTCGTCATTAAAATTTAATTATGCTATTTACTTTGACATTAATTATCAAATATTACTTTTAAATTAGCTTTTGATAATTATTATTACTTTTTAAGCACCGCGGTGACTGTGTAAGTGTGTAATATGAATCACACAACATATTTTTTCAACCAAAAAACAAAAAAAAATAACAAACTTTATACTTACATCCAATCATCGGCATCTGATCGCCACTAGGCAATGTAGCTTTCAGATCTTTGGTCAACAATCCATTATTTTGATCAATAAGTAAAGCAAATAATAAAATCCACAATTTTAAAACCATTTTTCAAAATCGATACTCAACAAAACGTACAGGTTTTCTCTTCAGCTACAGCTCGAGTTTGTAATGAATAACTAATGAAAGGAATATTATTCTAGAGGTCGTTTTTGTATGTATATATCTCTCTTTATATATACCAGCTTCTTTTATATCTTTAGGTTTGATAACCAGTTTCTTTTGTGCAATTCAATGTCATTCAAATGAACTTGCTGGCATTGATATGAATAACAAGTCAAAGTTGAATGACATTTTGGTGATACAGTAAATAACTTTTAAAAAATACTGCAATCACTATAGACTTTTTATTTCATTTTGATTGCATCTTCGAAAACCAAGGTCTTATAAAATGGGACCTTAGAACTATACTGAATCTAACGCAAATAATTGAGTACGTAATAAAGTAAGAAATTTCAATATTTGTTAGATTCAAAGATACTGATTTATAGTAGCTGACGTCACTTGTTGTCGTCATAGGGATTTATATTGTACCACCTATAGACAGTTACATACTTTTTATTACAACTATGGTGTTTTTCGGGTTAATAATCACATATTTTTGTTAATTTTTCTTGAACATGCACAAACATTAATTTTTCGCCATTTTTTCTAAATACTTATTTCCACACCTCACCACTCTAATATAAATTGTATTAAGGTATTTTGAATAAAAACGACAAATTATTGTTAAAAAATACTTTATTCTGCTAAAAAATTGATGAAAACATCATTTTTGACAGGCCACGTTTTAAAGCATTGCCTAAGATTCCGCCAAGATCGTTGATAATCCTTATTTAAAAACTTAACACGTTTATAACTCAAAGTTCGATTATCACAGTCTGTTTCAAGTAGAATATTTCTGTTGTCGCAAATATCCATGAAGGTTTTAAACAGTTCCAGCTTGCAAATCTTCAAACGACCAGCTTCGGTGTTCAATTTTTTCTTGGTAATCCCTTGACGTTTCCCTTCAACAGCTACCTCCAACCTTAGAATAAACAATGGTAAAACTTCTTCCTTCGCTGGGAATATCTTTACTTACTTTTTTCCTTTGCCAAGGTACCATGATACACTCGAAGGACACGGTTGCTTAGAATCTTCTTTGAAAAAGTCAAACTTAACAGAACTTTTTCCAAAAACGATTCTATTTTGTTTATAAGGACACTTTAGAGATACGAATCCTAACCGATTATAAAATGCTCTTTTTAAAGCTTCTTCGCAATAAGGAGCATTTTCTGGAAAGGTGAAACTAGAGAGATAAATTGGAATGTCTAAAATAATTGATAGTAGCGCACCCTGTATACCCAAGTGAGACCATTTAGCCAGTTTATCACTGCAGGAAACGGATAAAGTTCGGTCTCCTCTGCCTAAAATTTAAATAATTCTACTAGATTTGTCTACAACATTTAAAATAACTTTAAAATAATTCAATAGTAGCGTAATCAACAACGGTGGCGTGTCAAAATACCTTTATTTTATGTTCTATGAAAACTACATTGTCAATTGACGTTATTGACGTGAAATCAGGAGCCCCAACACAACTTTCAGCCAATCAAACAAGACCTTTACAAATTGTTAATACTATAGAATTATTTTGACAGATCTGTAAGAACTATGCTCACACTTATGTCAAAATAATTCAATAGTAGCGTAATCAAGTGCGGTTACGTGTCAAAATTCCTTTGTTTTATGTTCTATGAATACTACATTGACATTATTGACGTGAAATCAGGAGCACCAACACAACTTTCAGCCAATAAAACCAGATCTTTACACATTGTTAACACTATAGAATTATTTTGACATAACTGTAAGAACTTTACTCACACTTATGTCAAAATAATTCAATAGTAGCGTAATCAAGTGCGGTTACGTGTCAAAATTCCTTTGTTTTATGTTCTATGAATACTACATTGACATTATTGACGTGAAATCAGGAGCACCAACACAACTTTCAGCCAATAAAACCAGATCTTTACACATTGTTAACACTATAGAATTATTTTGACATAGCTGTAAGAAATTTGCGCACACTTATGTCAAAATAATTCAATAGTAGCGTAATCAACAACGGTGGCGTGTCAAAATACCTTTATTTCATGTTCTATGAATACTACATTGACAATTGACGTGAAATAAGGAGCTCCAACACAACTTTCAGCCAATGCCAATCAAACAAGACCTTTACAATTTGTTAATACTATAGAATTATTTTGACAGATCTGTAAGAACTATGCTCACACATATGTCAAAATAATTCAATAGTAGCGTAATCAAGTGCGGTTACGTGTCAAAATTCCTTTGTTTTATGTTCTATGAATACTACAATGAGATTATTGACGTGAAATCAGGAGCCCCAACACAACTTTCATCCAATCAAACAAGACCTTTACAAATTGTTAATACTATAGAATTATTTTGACATAACTGTAAGAACTTTACTCACACTTATGTCAAAATAATTCAATAGTAGCATAATCAACTGCGGTGGCGTGTCAAAATTCCTTTGTTTTATGTTCTATGAAAACTACATTGTCAATTGACGTTATTGACGTTATTGACGTGAAATCAGGAGCACCAACACAACTTCCGGCCAATCAAACATAACCTTTACAAATTAATTATACTATTGAATTATTTTGATGTAACTGTAAGAACTTTGTGTCTACTCATGTCACTGTTTCCCTACCTGGTTTTGTTCTCACAACTCCAGTAACATGAAAATCCAATCCCGGTAATTTTGCATCAACTACCTCACTTGATTCTACACATTTTGCACCCGTCCTAAAAGTATCATCCAATTTTATCCTTTTATTTGAAATGATTTGATCTTCATTATCTTCAACTGTATCACCCAATTCATCACTATTTTGCATTGGAAAAATAGCTGCATCTCCACAAGGAACCATTGTAGTAAAAAAATGAAATTTAACTTGAGGGTCCAACGAAAATTTGTTAATATTTTCGTTAAATTTCATAATTTTTGACTCCGAAGTCATCTGGTCGTAAATATATCTCAAGAAAGATCGTCTGCACATAACCTCCGCGTGGGAGTCGTTCAAAATGTCTCCTTTTTCGGACATTTTTGAAGCTCCTATACATTTAGAACCAGTACCCAGCGCCACAGCTGTCAGTTCACCGTTAAAATCTTGTACTATAGAAGATAATACAGTCCACTCAGTACTTGTAGGTTTACCGGATTTAGGCAAGATTTTAAAACAGTCCAAACTTACTTTTGCTATTTTGTCATGAATATTTGTACTCATTTTGAGAATAAAAAAATTAGTTAAATATCTTATAACCTAGGTTAGTAAAAAAATGTTAAAAAGTGTAAACTAAACAATTGTGTTAGGATCCCAAGCGAATTTAGTTTGATTAAAACTGCTTAAAATCTTCATATCGTCTTCTGGAATTGTAAAATCGAGATCAATGTTTTCCTCGATGCGTTGTTTGGAACGAGCTTTTGGAATGATACCGAGGTTTTGTTGTAGAGCCCAACGTAATAGAATCTAATAGAAAAGAGATCATATTTTCACTATCTGGTTTGATTTTTTGTTCATTTGTGTAAAATAATATCCTAAATATAAAAGCAGAAATAGTTTTATGTCGAATTATTAGCTCACCTGTGCAGGACTCTTTCCTAATTTTGTTGCAATATTTGTTACATCTTTATTCGTTAGCAAATCTGGATTGTTACTACCTCCTAAAGATGAATAAGTTTGAAGCAAAATTCCTTCTTTGTTTAATAATTCTTGTAAATCATCTTGATGATATTTTGGGTGCCATTCAACCTACAAATATTCAATTCAATAATGTCCTCTAGTTCTGAGACACATTAAACAAAAATGTTATTCATGTAACAGTTACTTTTGTACTAATGGGTAATGAGCAACCTCAAAAAGTAACCATTTTCCTCAGAATCTGTAAAAATATTAATAAACCTCAAAGCTGACAAAGTTTCTACAAATAACTCCTTCAGGACTTTTCATTATCTTCAATTTAATGTACTTTTAAAGCAAATTCCAACTCTCCAGGAGTTATTTCACTCAACTTATCTAATAACTTATAAGAAATGTACTTTCTATATTTCTTACCTGGTTTACAGCTGGCTTAATACCATGATTATTATTCAACAACTGTTTCATATGGTTAACATTATAATTTGAAACGCCAATATTTCTTGCTAATCCTTCTTTAACACCTTTAACCATTTGTTGCCAACTCTCATCTCTGAGTACAGAATTATTTTTTTCTTCGGTCTTCACACCTTGTGCTCCTGGCCAGTGAATGAGGTACAAGTCAAGATACCCACAATCTAAATTTCTGAGAGATCTTTGTAGGGCACTATAAGCACTCTGTCCTTGATCACTAGGAGCTAAAATAACAATTATTTATAAAGTTGAATAAAATAAACTTATCACTTAATTAATACATAACTTTTTATTACCTAATTTTGTTGTAATAAATATATCTTTTCTAGTTAAGTTGTGCTTGGGTAATAGTTCTTTCAGAGCTTTACCGATAGATTCTTCATTACCATATACAGCAGCACTATCTAAATGTAAAAATATTTATTAAAAACGGTACAATAGATTTTGTTATTTAATATTTACCTATTAATCTGTATCCAGCACCTAACGCATAGTCTAAAGTGGATTTTATCAAATCGTCTCCACGAATTAAGTAAGTTCCAACTAAAAAAGTAGGGTTAGTGGTCAAGTATTTATTTTATTTATTTTTGCCAAAAAAAAAATTAGTAAATGTACTTTGATCTGTATATAAAAACAAACTTACATCCAACTAAGGGCATTAAATCACCACTGTGTAAAGTAAACTTCATATCTTTTGGTAACTGATCCTTTTGTTCTGAAAACATTACGGTAAACGCGAACAATAACAGGTGGACCAAAGAAACCCAAGATTTCGTCATTATTAAAAATAAAAAGGATAGGTACCTAGGCAGGAAATGAAAATATTAAATAGGTAGTTGAGTTTATATAAATCTTGGAATGGGATTATAATTATACATTCAAGGTTAACCAGATCTTGGAAAATGTGAGTACTAATGATTATTATATGTAGGTACAGGGTGGCAAAAATTTCAATACAAAATGTCATAATATACTGTAGGTATCTTGTCGGTTTATTAGTACTTAGTAGGAAGGTCAAGTTGATATGGAAATTCCTTTATTGCATAGGGGCTCGCAAAATGGGATGAAAAATTCAACTTAAAATCTATATAGGGCCAAAAATAAAAAGTTTATTCATTTTATTATTATCCACTGTGTATTTGTCTGTTAATATTCCATTACCTTCACACTTCAACAAGTCTTGGAGTTGATGTACACAGTGTTTCAAAAAATATTACCACATAGGTGGATGTTTTGAAGCATGATGGATCTAAGTGAATAAATGGGTGTTTTCATCACTTATGAGAACTCAAAATTTTCAAAATATCTTTATTTTTTTAAGTAACAAAAAGTCTAACAATTGAATCATTGAAAGAATAAAAATCATATCCAAAACAGACAATTGGCCTATCTGGAAATAGGCAGTAAAAACATAAAAGTACTTTCCAAAATATCAATGTATAGTTTCTGGATCCCAATCGTATTTTGTTTGTTTATAATTAAATAAAGTTTTCATGTCTTCTTCGGGAATGTTAAAATCCAGCTCCAAATTGCTGAATATCCTTTCCTTTGTCTTCGATTTTGGGATAATTGCAATATCTTGTTGGATAGACCAACGTAAAAGTAACTTAAAAAAAAATATAATACATTTAGGTCAATGACTTGAAGTTTACAGCAAGAAATGTATAACTTCATTTCAAAAATGTTGGTTACACTTACTTGACCTGTTGTTTTTCCTAATTTCTCTGCAATTTTTTGAATTTCTTTGTTTGCTAAAAGATCATTATTACCTTCACCACCAAGTGATTGGTACGCTTGCAATTGGATATTTTCAGCTCTACAAAAGTCATACAACTCTTTTTGATGACAATATGGATGCCATTCAACCTAAAATGATAATTGTCCTAAATTAATGGTGCTAGAAAAGCAAAACTGGAACACTTGCCTGGTTAACAACTGGTTTTATACCATGATTTTTATTCAACAACTCTTTCAAATGTTTAACAGTATAATTAGAGACCCCAATATTTTTTACTAAGCCTAAATTTACAGCTTTCACCATTTGTTGCCAGCTTAAATCCCTTAAGACTGAATTTTCTTTACTTGAAGAACTAATTCCATACGTACCAGGCCAGTGAATTAAGTATAAGTCAATATATTGACAATTTAATTTATCCAAAGACTCTTTAATTGCGCTAAAAGCCTTTTCTCCTTGATCTGACGGGTCTGGAAGTAAAAAAATGGTAGCAAGTGAAGATTTGTTATGAAAATTACTACTTACACAATTTGGTTGTAATGAAAACATCTTCTCGTTTCAAGTTATGTTTTGGTAATAGTTTTTTCAATGCTTCTCCCAGATCTTTTTCGTTTCCGTACATTGCAGCAGTGTCTAGAGTATTACAAAAAATGTAATCGATAAACATATGAATTACACTAACTACATAATAATAATGTTTGTAACAATAGGGGTACTGTATATCTAATAATTATAAAAACTAGAATTGTTAGATTCTAGTAGGTATTTACCAAATAGACGATATCCAGCTTCTAAAGCTATATCCATTGCTTTAAATAAACCTTCTCCCTTCAACAACCATGTTCCTACTAAATAATATTTGAACAATTAAATTGCATTGTTTGAAAACAATATACTTACATCCAACTGCAAAAAAAGTACTGCCATTATTGAGAGTATATTTTAAATCCTTTAAAGACATTTTTAACAGTTAGGAAAATAGATAATGATGGTATAAATATATAGTTGTTATCAGAATGTTTTTTCTGTCGATGAAGCTTCAGTTGTAATTTATGTATCAACAAAAAGTAAAGATTTACATTGTATAAGTACTAATTAAATAAATAATGATATATTCACAGATAAAGATAAATTAACACGTATTGTCAGTTGTAGATATTTTTTTCGTCTATAAGTAAAAGTAAGGTTAGGTGTTCTCAAAATTGTATGACAGAGTATATACAGGGGCAACTTCAATAATACAGAATTGATTTAATATAATCATCCATATTTAATGTATACCTCAATTATGTGCTAGGTAAGCGTTATTTTTAGAAAGGCTAGGGTTAAGCCTTTGCCATGCACTGATATTAAATGAAAAAGTTTGAAAGCAAAACGGTCTTATTCCGTGTCACCCTCGTATGGTACATTTTTTTCCGACAGTAGGTATACAATAGGCAAGCAAAAGTGCCCGTCCCGATCAAAATTGGAACCGAGAGAAAAGGTAGGAAAAAGGAAGGGTTGAAAAGAAAAACAACTCCTGTTATAAGAAACAAATGTATGTATTGCTTTAGTACCATTAAATATGTACACAGAAATAGAAATAATAGAAAAAAAATTATTACAAAATAGTTTTAATAAGGATAGGTTCATAATATCAGGAAACTAAAAAATCTTATTTAATGAAAACACTTGACAAACATTTAAATAAATACTTGTACAAAAATAATAATAACCTTAATTATCTACGTACTACGTGTAAGAAAATTTACATAAAATACATGTAATAGCCAAGTAATTTTTAGACAGAAAATGAAGCCATTATTGTTCATATTGTGGAAAAGTTACAAAAATATCCAATCGGAAATGTTTATTTTCAAAGAAAAGCAAAATTTAAACAACAATTTTATGGTGGAGGGTGTGAAAAAGCGAAATTTTTGAATTTTCTTAAATATACAAGGCGAAGAATTAACACTTTTAGTGCTTCACCCTCTTCACATCAAAAATTAAAATTTTAGACATAAATACAACCATCCCTTCTATAACTAAATGTTTTTACACAAAAAATTGTCAATATTTTCAAAAGAGCTGATAAAAATTGAGGTAGTGTCAAACTTTTACCGGGGTACGTCAAAATGTTAGAAATTATGAAAATCTTTCAAAGTAAAGGAAAGGTTTTCAAGTGAATTCATTTGTCTAACCTATACGCGGATTTTTTTAAATCAGGACTTGACATAAATAATATAAAACTACGTATTGAACAATAATACCAAAAAAATGTCAAAAATACCAGTCATATTCCTAAAAATATGTACAATACAATTTTATTTTACAAGTAACAACATTTTAGGTGCAAAAGATTTTCAAGATTACCAAAAGAAACACAATCCCCAGCCCTTTTAAATTTGACGTGACATTTGACATAATCTCAAATGTCACGTCAAAGTGGTGAAAGATCTAATTATTGACAACTTCCAGAACGGGTTCTTATATCCTTGAAGCAACTGACATTTATATGGATGCAAAATGTATACAGGGTTGATAAAAAAAACTGTTAATTTGTTTTCTGCTACCAAGTTATTAAACAACAACGCTTTTTACATCCAAAAACGCATGTATCCAATCTTCCATTTAAAGTTTGATGTAACATTTGACGTTAAGCTATACGTCAAATGTCACTACAAAGTAGCGAGTGTCCTGATTATCGATAATTTCTAGAACAGTATCTTATAACTTTGAGAAAACTTACAAATGAGGATGAATCGCGGCACAAAGTATACGGGATTGATCAGAAAACTGTTAATTTGTTTTTTTTTTCAACATTTTCTCTTCAAAAATCCAAAAACGCGTCTATTTTGGAAATATTAAACTTTCATGAGTTTCATATACACATTATAAATATAAAAGACGAAAGTTTTTTCAAGATTACCAAAAACATGATCCCAATCCACCAATTTTCAATTTTGACGTGACATATGCCAATAAGCTATACGTCAAATGTCACTTCAAAGTTATCCTAGAGAAAACCTACATATATGTGGATGCAGAGCGGGAAAATACGTCCAGGGTTGATTCAGAAAAATGTAACTTTCAAGGGTTTCATAAACAAATAATATACAAGGCGTTGCGACATTATTTTACCATTTATTTCAAATAATTATGAACTATTAAGAATAGTGAATATAATTTAAGACAGAATTTTAATAAAATGATCAAAATGCCAAGTTTGGTTGAAAAAAAAATTAAATATTGTTAAAAATTTAAATGCAACACGAATTTTTCCAAATTAGAATTCGGATTCGCGCAAAAATAAAATCTAAGAATATCCTATCCCTTATAAAAAATAAGGTACTCTATCACTTACACATATTCGAAGGAGCGGCAAATTGTGACCTCAAAAATGCTTCCGGGTCCCCGATCCGCTCCTCTACATTCACACGTTTTCAAATAAATAATCAGTCGCATAATCCACACAATTTTTTTTTTTTAAAAGCGGAATAATTTCACAATTTTGTTAAAGAGATCAACGAGGTTCTTTTTACAACTACACTTTTTTTTTATTTATACAGAACTTCGAACTATTCAAATTAAGTGCCCTTTCTATTGTTCAAATTTCAAAAAAAGAAGGCTAGATGCAACAGCCACTTACAAAAAATAACAGTAAAACAATTAATCATAAAGTGCCACAGCAAACAAAGTGTGTGTTTTACGTAAAAATCAAAGACACATTTCAATAGAACAGTCAAAACGGCTGCTATTTCGAAACATCCCACCACAAGCAGTCCTTAAAAATGTTAAGTACGCGAGAACTTTTCGAGCACACCCCGTATACATACTCGTATCGAACTGACCTAATCTACGGTTTATGCAACATAAATATTCTACATACTATTTCGTAAAAGACCGACCTTTGGACTATTAGTCATAACGATTATTTCTATTGAGTTGACAGAAGTTTTGATTTGACGTAACAGTCACGTGATGGTAAATCTCCACCGTTTCTACTGTAGATATTTAGCAGGCACTGTATACATCTTCTTTTTTTAAAATGATTTTAACGTAATCCACACACACGAACTATACAAAACTAACAACAAAGACACCTCATAAAAACTATAAAAATAACAACAGGGAAATACTTAAGATTATAAAAACAAAGAAGTAAAAAAACTACAACGAGTCGTTTTGACTTCCGCACTCCGATTCGTTTTCGGATTCGTCCGAATTCGACGAATCGCCTTCGTAGTGGAGTTTTTCGTCGGGATCGTAGTATACTTCGGCTCCTGGAAAGATGTACCGACACGGCGGTATCAAATGGAACGAATTTTCCGGTAACCTAAAGTAATAAAAAAAAAACAATTTTATACCAGGAACGTTTAAAATTCAACTGGCGCAGTCAATAGAATAGACCAAATATAGCGGCAGACGCTGTAAAACTGGTTTACTTCCGTACTACCTTTCTCATCTATCGATAGGATTTAATAGAAAGCGTAGTGTACAAATATTTTTTTACAACCAAAAATTATTCTCGTTACTCTAAAAAAAAACGTGTAGAGAATCAGGAAATCACCGAGGAATCAAGAAAATACCGGAAAAACTGATAATTTAAAAAGCGCGCAACAAGATTTTATTGAAACTATTTTTTTCATTAAATTGACACAGGTTGGAGCTTGTAAAAAGGAAGATTTTAACTCGACACAGTCTCTATCTACTCAAGGAAGTAGCCACAACTATCCTTAGTACTGTACAGGCGTACCAGAGTAAAAATAATGGAATTTAGAATCTTCTATCAGTAGATGAACTAAGGGGTTACCACTATAGAGGTAGGGAAAAACAATGTGTTAGAGAGAGAGTGTGTGTCAGGCGAGAAAGAAAGAGAAAGAGTTAGGTGATACAGCAGTCTGGTGACGTCACCTTAGATATTTGTGAGCGCGTGATATACCGGGGCTGCTTAAAAGTAACACGGGATGTATAAGTAATATTTATGATATACAGGGCTGCCTAAACTGATATACCGGGGTTTGTTTAAGTAACATACGGTGTATAAGTGATATATAGGATGTATGAGTAATATTTATGACATACAAGAAGAAGATGTGAATAAATATTACTCATACATCCTATGTGACTTTTAAACAGACCCGGTATATCACGCGCTCACAAATATCTAAAATGCCGTCGCCAGACTGCTGTATCGCTGTCCTCTCTCACCAAACTCTTTCTCGCCTGACACACACTCTCTCTCTCTCTCTCTAACACATTGTATTCCCTATCTCTATAGTGGTGACCCCTTAGTTCATCTACTTCTATCTTTTGGGCTGCGGCAGGTAAACGTCTCCGGTATACCGCACCGTGTGTGCCTGGTTTAAAAGTGCGTCTTTTGTCTTTCAATTTGTTATCAGTGCTCCATTTTGACAGTTGTTTTACGATTTTTACAATGGATAAAGATATTTTATATTTCAAATAGAATTTTGTATGTCGAAGTACTAAAAATGTTACAAGACGCTTACGGAGAATCGAATTTATCAAAAACACGTGTGCACGAGTGGTAAAGTGTATTCGAGACCGAAGGAGATGTGGTGGAAGATTTGCATCGATCTAACCGGTAATTGAACTTAATATCGCTAAAATAATTTAAATACCTACCGAAAGTCGTTGTGTAAGTCTGAGAAAGGTAGTAGCTGAAATTTCAGTGTCTCCGCATCAAAAATTAGGAGGGAACAAAAAACTAACAGTAGGCGAATCAATTTTTCAAAAACTCACCTATCGGCTAAGCTTTTCTTAACCTTCGGCTGCCAGTACCCTCTTAAATCCGAAGTATTTCTTCTAAAACCTTCCGAAGACGTTGACGGATCGTTACATATCTCCAAACAAAAACTACTGCTTTTTTCTTCTCCGTTCTCGTCCGATTCGTCATATTTATCGGTAAAATTGGAATTTTCTCCAATACCGGAATCTTTAGCCGAATCTATACTCATGTGTCTCTCTTTAACAATCTTAGTTTCTAATTCGCTATTTTCGTTAATTGACTTGTAATGAAAACATGTGCAATGCGAATCCGTGTTCGCTTCCGCGCTCAAGGAACTAGTGTTTGTACTCGAACATATACAGTGGGAGGAGTCTGTAGGGCGGGGAAAGTCTAGCGTCGACTTTTCTTGGATTTCGGAGTCTTTCAGCGATAAAAGTGTGTCCGTTGATCGTAAAACTTGCGAGGTGTAGACACCTTCTTCCCATTTGTTTCCCAAACTGCAAAATAATTAATCGTCAGATATGTTCCTATGGCTGTGCCAGAAGCGGCTTTGTTCATCTACTTAAAGAGACAAATATTACATGTTCCTATGGCTGTGCCAGAAGCGGCTTTGTTCATCTACTTATTGGTACAAAGAGACAAACATTAGGGATACTTACAGTCTACAAAGATGGTTGATGATGGCATCGCAATCTCCCAATAATTCCACATCGAAATGACAATGCGTCAAGGGTTCTCTGTTGATTAAGATTTGAGGAACGTGCGACGGTAGACTGCTAGGAATCAACGCCACCGGTCGGACCTTCAAAGAACTTCCTATAACCAGTAGTAAGTCGCATTCTGACTTATCTTCAGTCATAGCTTCGTGAAACGTATCTGGAAGACCTTCACCGAAGAAAACAATGTCTGGTTTCATTATACCTAAAAGAGATTCAAAATTTCGTGATTTTTTATAATAATTAAAGTTAATTGTAGTTACGAACCTGATTCAACGAGTTCTTTATAGTCTGTACCTTCTTGACTCGTTTTATTATCGTCTGTCGATACGTAACTCTCCACGTCAGGATGACAAACTTGACACAGCGGTATTTTCTGGGTTAAAACGTGATCTCTAATCTTATCGGCTGTAACTTTATGACCGCACTTCGTACACGTAGCTGTTGCGAAAGAACCGTGACATTCTATAACGCGATCGATATTGGCTTCTTTTTCCAGTGTATCGATGTTTTGCGTGTAGTTCCTGAGGAGTTTCTTGTGTTTTTCCAATAATTTAATAAACCTACGAGAATAAAAATTGAAAATCGCTTCTAGACCGTTGGAAAAGGAGGAGAATATTATAAAAATGAAAGGAATAATAATTTACGGGCGATTTGAGGTCGGGAAGGGGAAGGGTGGGGATTTTAAGGGTAAAAAACTGTTTATCTCGATTTCCGGCAAAACTGCAAGTCCTATGGAAAAAAGTCGAATGGCAAAGTTGTAGGTAATAAAAAGATCTACAACTTTTGTATTTACACTTTTTTCTCATAACTTCAAAATTTATGTGGAAAATTCAAAAAAACCAAGTTTTTGGTTTTTTATTTTTAT
This sequence comes from Lochmaea capreae, assembly GCA_949126875.1. Taxonomy (NCBI): domain Eukaryota; kingdom Metazoa; phylum Arthropoda; class Insecta; order Coleoptera; family Chrysomelidae; genus Lochmaea; species Lochmaea capreae. The sequence continues at coordinate 27,599,739 of OX421404.1, forward strand.
CTTCTACAAAAAATATTCCTTTTCCACGAAATTTGGTGAAAACTTACCTTTTTATGTCCCAAATACACTGTAATTTATTTGATTTGAAATATTTATTTTTTCACCTTATTTTGACTTAATATCGAAAAAGCACCCTAATTTGCAATCGAATATTCACCCGTCAAAATATCAGCTTTTTTCAAAAAGTTAGTGTGCTTTCTGTTCGTTGAAATCTCTACTTTGCGAAGGTGTAAAAAAAATATATTACCATAGTAAATCTCAGAAAATGCAAAAAATCGAAAAAAAGTCAAAATAAGGTGAAAAAATGAATATTTCAAATCAAATAAATTACAGAGTATTTGGGACATAAAAAGGTAAGTTTTCACCAAATTTCGTGAAAAAAATAATTTTTTTGTAGAAGTTAAAACAAAAAACCAAAATCTTGTTTTTTTAAATTTTCCTCATACATTTTGAGGTTATGCAAAAAAAGTGTAAATACAAAAGTTGTAGATCTTTTTATCACCCACAACTTTGCAATTTGACTTTTTTCCATAAGACTTGTAGTTTTGACGGAAATCGAGATAAACCGTTTTTTACCCTTAAAAACTCACCCCCTTCCCCTTCCCGACACCAGATCACCCGTAAATTGTTTTTTCTTTCATTTTTATAATATTCTCCTCCTTCTCCAATGGGTTTCATCCTACTATTATTTTTTTTTGTTTCAAAAATTATCACAGATGTTTTCCTATCGGGTTATTAATTCATGTGTATAGTTATCGACTATGTGTGATGATTATACTGGGTGTTGAATGTATTTGGATAGTTTACAGTTTTCTTACCTATGACAAGGACTGGGCTGGAACTTTCCAGGATAAATATCTCTGGCGAATTTAAAAAACGGTCTGGGATCTTGACTAAAGTAACTAATATCGAACATAGCTTGGGGATCTGGAAGATTAGGAAAATCTATAGCTAATCTGGAATAAATACCATCTCTGGATCGAAAATCGGGAATACCACATGACACCGACACCCCAGCGCCTGTTAACACTATAATATTCTGTGCACCTAAAAAAAAACTATAAATAACAAATTATTCAAGTGATTTAAAAAATACCCTGTACCTTTTAACAATCGTACAACATCGTCCAATGTATTGATATGTCTAAGTTTATTTCTTCGAGGTGGTTCCGCTAGCATGTTAATGATAAGTTTCCATATTGTAAGATCATCAACATAGTCGGGAATTTGTCCATCTACTCCTAATTCGGTGAGAATTTCCCTGGGATTGACACCTTTTTGCATTTGTTGTTGAATCTACAATTAATTAACAATTATATGACAGCAGTGTACATAAATTAGAATAAGAAGCTTACCCAAATCATACTTCCCGCCATAGGTTTCCAATCTTGACCGGACAAATCTGAAAGACCACTCAATTCGCTGACTGTTGAAGCGTTGTCGTCATCCTCGACTTCTAGACTATCCTGAGACACATCATGCTGAGGTGTTTGCAAGAATGACTCGGAAACACTAGACATACTCTCTTGTATGTCGCTTGGATCTGTTCGAGGAGATGTGTGATGAAGGGGGGTAGGCATTGATTCTAGTGTAGAGGCTTCATATCCTGAGTCGCAGTCTGCCGATATACCTGTAACGTTATAAAATATGGTTATATTATTATTGCAAAAAGTCATGTAGAAGTTAAGAACAGTTATTGAGGTAGTCCATACATGTGTATCATTGTTAATTATGTGAAAGGGGAATGAAAAGCTATAATTCTATATATTTACCAAAAGTATAAAAACATGTAGACAACCCATCTTTCTTCACAATCACCACCCAATGTCCATTATTAGAGCAATACCCAAAGTTGTAATACAGATTGATTACATGTTATTTGTATCTGATTTTTAGGTCCTCATTTGCTTTTCATCTCAATTAACAAGTTACCCGCTAAATACTTTTATAATTTCACCTTATTGATATAAATTATTGTATTCTAAAATCTAAATCTATTATCATCAATCTGTTAACCATTTATATTGAAATTTTACCTGACAAAACAAAACTTCACTAGCTCGAGCAGGAAGATGGGTAGTATGAAACTGCAGACACATTTTTTTCTTTCAATACAATTAAATTATGTAGATATGTCATCATTTGTAAACTAAGTACAATAAACAAATAAAATCTCCATTTCATTCAAAATACTTGAAACCTATACAGCCACTTGAAGAATATAGGCAACTACATATACACATAAAGCCCAACTTGCCATTCAAATGTCTACAAATTTAGACAACTGGATAGGCATAGTATGTAATTTTGTTTTAGAAATATTTAGGTATTGCCTACATTAATTCTAAAAAATATTCTTAGTTAAGTAGGTACATAGGAAAATATTAATTTTAATACACCATCAGGATTGATATACATGTAATCAAATATATTATTTACTTTTAAAATAAATTTAAAATCAAAATAATTTTCTGCGCATGGCATTGAAGTTGATACTTATAATTTTAAATGAATCATGGTAAAAATATTCTGTGTATTTATTCTAGGACGGCGACTAATAATGATTAGGCAAATACTGATTAAAATTATTTATGCTGTCATTTATGTCCTTGAAAAAGAGGTAAATAAAAACACAAATTATAAAATATTTTGAAATTTATTACTTCAGCATTACTTTTATAATTTAATAAAACACGATTTGAAATTGTGTATATCTGTTAGAAAATTGGGATAAATCGGAATTTTTGCTAAAGTCAACTTAGAATCCAAGTGTACCACGCCTACAAAATGTCCGCAGTTCGCCTTTGTTTCTGGTCGCCATATTGGAAAAAAAATATTCCCTAAACAACCAAACATATTTTACAAATTTTACCTTCAGTAATGTCAATCGGCCCCGTTGATGATGTGGAAAAACAAGAAAATCCTATTCCTTTGCACAATTCACCAATATTAGACTCGTCAATATCAAGTTTAATTCTTTTTGCACACGATTCGTGTTCCTGTACGTCAGGATAGGAATCCATCTTTGACACGAATAAAAATCATTTCAAGATCCGAGAAGCAAGTAGCCGGAAGAGACGCGTGCGCGCGCAACTAAATAATTCTTCCATTCTGGTTGCCTGTCAAGTCAGGGGTCGAGCTTTTATTTTCAATAATTACTGAAGAATCCTAGAAATAGAAAAATTGCATCTAAATTAAAGTGTTTGTATTGAATATAACAAAATGCCGAAGAATAAAGGTAAAATTTGATATTTAATTAGATGTACTTTGCTCCATATGCGCTATAAACATTTTCAATGGCATACTGGAATCATGCACCCTTTTTGACATTTCTAAAATTTTTACACAAGAATATTTTTAATTTACCACACTAAAACGTTATTTCTAGCCATATGTACATTTTGGTAGTCTCTAATTATTTAAAATATGATATATTGCAACACTAATTTTCAATATAACCTAAAAGTAATTAAAACTGAAAAAAGGAGTACTTTGGACAGCTAGAAATTAGAAACTATTTTTATTTTGTATAAAGAAGTTTAATTGCGTTTTAGGAAAGGGAGGTAAGAACCGAAGGAGAGGAAAGAACGAAAATGAAACTGAGAAACGTGAGCTGGTTTTCAAAGAAGATGGACAAGAATATGCACAAGTCACAAAAATGTTGGGTAATGGCAGGCTAGAAGCTATGTGCTTTGATGGTGTTAAGAGGTTATGTCACATTAGAGGGAAACTTAGGAAGAAGGTAGGTTATAGAGCATGTCCACCAACTACTGACAGTTCTTTGAGGAAAAACAATTAAGTATTTGGTTAGATTTGTAATTTGGTTATTTTATAGTGATTTAATGATACTTCTTATTATAAACAGTCATATATATAGCTTTTAAAATACCTAAGGAATTGAAACAACAAGGAAAAAAGCAATAAACCAAAATTTAATAACTATTAAGAACCACATCTTGTGCAAAGAACGCTTATTTATTATCAGATTCCTCAAGGCTTGATGTAACAGGGACTAATACATTTGAATCTTCTCATTTTTTTAATGGTGTCTACTATAGATGTATTTCAGTTACAACAAATTGATATACATTTACTTTTTTGACTGCATAAAAAAATATTTTAACTTTTAGGTTTGGATAAACCAAGGTGATATAATCCTCATAGGTTTAAGAGATTATCAAGATGCCAAAGCAGACGTAATTCTTAAATATACTCCTGACGAGGCACGTAACTTGAAAACATATGGAGAATTTCCAGAATCTGTTAGGATTAATGAAACCGTCACATTTGTCGAAGAAGGATTTGATGAAGATATTGAATTCGGCGACGACATTAGTTCAGCGGATGAAGCCGATCCTGTCGATGGCATCTGATGACATAACGAATCTTTGTAGGTCAGGCTGATACAGGTGATATTCTTTCTTCTAATCACTTCATTTATTCTTAAATTCTAGTATCTTTTTCTATTAATATCTATTTATATATAATAGTCCATATTCCTTTACTTTCCTCCAATTTCTTCAGTTCTTTGTTTATTCTCATCATTAAAATTGAATCATTAGCATAATGCCAGACATCGTTCTATATTGAGCTTTCTATTGGTATAATTTCCAATACTTCTTTAAATAATGTCTACTGTTCACGTTTAATTCTATATTTTTTCCTTTTTACATGTTCTCTCTTACGAATCTCCACAAATACTTACCAAGTTTGACTATCGTAATGTAATTTTCTTTTTCAGGTTTTGAAATCATCAGATTCCAAAAAATCGAAACTGATACATTAAAAGTAAAACCGTGTGATGTGTATAGTTTAATTACTAATTTATGTTGCATATATTTAATAGAACTGTTAATCAAAATTGAGTGAAATATGCCTGATCTACATAAAAATAATAGTATCAACCTTTAAAACAAAATTAACAACTAACTTTTTTTCATTATTCATAAAACTTGACTATCCAATTATAGAAATTTTCTCTTACTGTTATTTATGAATGTTATTTCTGTGGAAGGATATTCTTCTAGGGTTAGAATTGTTATATATGTGTAATATTTTGTACAATTCGGTTTTTCTTTTTTTAATGGCAACCAAAAACATTGTAAAAGCATAAATAAATGAAAAAAAAACAACTATTTGTTTTATTTTATATACCCATGTGATTTTAATACCCGTACTGATACCAGATATTTCTATGCATCTAGAGATCAAATGTAGTGCTTCAAAAAAGGGCAAAATGTTTTTAAATAAAACATTTTCTTTTTGTTCAATATTTATTAAAAAGGAACAATCATTATAAAGCATAAACTGTGCCTCAAAATCTAAAAATGGATGTACAGAGAAATGAATAAAATTCAACTTGTCAGTATATGTGGTTGAAACAATGAAATAAGGATTATAATTGTAATAGTGAACCTACATTAACAAATTAGTCTGGCAATGTTTATGCTACATAAAACAAGAAAGAAAGTACAATATTACAAATGAGAAAAAACATTTAAAACAAATTACTAATACTCCTGAGACTGCGTCTTCGTAGATTTAACTCCAGCTGCTGTAGTTGCAGTTCCAGATTTCTTTGGCAACAAAACTGCTTGGATGTTTGGTAAAACTCCACCCTGTGCAATAGTAACTCCCGATAACAGTTTGTTCAATTCCTCGTCATTTCTTATAGCCAATTGTAAATGTCTTGGGATAATTCTTGTTTTTTTGTTATCTCTGGCAGCGTTTCCTGCTAATTCTAAAACTTCTGCAGCTAGATACTCTAATACTGCTGAAAGGTAGACTGGGGCTCCAGCTCCGACACGTTCTGCATAATTTCCCTTACGTAGTAATCTATGAATTCTTCCTACAGGAAACTGAAGTCCAGCACGGATTGAACGGGACTTTGATTTTGCTTTGCTTTTTCCGCCTTTACCACGTCCAGACATTTTTGGGTTATGTAAGATACAAATGAATGAATTTTAATTTAAATCACCAACGAGCTTAAACTCTGTAACGCTAACCTCTCAACTCAACTATAAAACGGTTACTTATAGGCGGGAAATAAAAAAAATGTCAAAGTCAAAAGTAGACCAATAGCCAATTTTTCTTTGAACTTAACCACACAAACTGGGTTGACTATAAGTTAACCAGTCAATATTCCTCGACCAAACCAAGGCCTAATAGTTAACCAACCACACAAACCAGCCCACGGAGATAGTTTGACAGAGTAGTTATCTTATCGGAGGCTAGGTCTTTGCTTATTTCTTAGTTTCCACAAACAATTACGTCATAAAAGTTTACCGTGACGTCATAGTATTGTTAACCCGGTTTGCGTGGTTAAGTTCAAAGAAAATGGCTAATGTCAGAAAAATGTATAGTTAAGCTGAGTTCACATCGTAATCACCCATTTTTAAATTCAAATAGGAATTGAATTGATAGTTTAATAAAGCTAATTATCTCACACTCATTATGTAGCCTGTAGCTAATAAAAAAAACAAATTATTGTAGCCACCTTGAGGAAGATTGGTCACTGGACACATTTTGTTCGGTTGACATGACATATGGATGTGGTGCCACATAGCTCGACAAAAGTTTGTTTGGTTTTTGTTTGATAACAAAGAACTTTACATTTTAGTTAGCTATTTCAAAAAGCATAATTAAAATATGACTATTATAAAAATTACTATAATGAACTGTTAAGCCTTGCATATGATTCTCTGCTTCTTACAATTATTGGATAACGCTGTACACTTGATTATATTATGAGAATCTTATTGGTTGAATTATTGGACTTTGACGTTTGTTGTGGTATAAATATGAAGGTCAGATAGGCGTAAAATCATAAAATAAAATATCCTGCCCGAGCCCCGAGTTATAGTAACATTAGTTTGTTTTTGTTTCGTGTTATCTATAGAATTCAAATTCCTTTGTGTTACTGTTGATTGTATTAGGGCATATTTAACAAATTTCATTATTTAATGGTTTTTTAAAAATGGGAGATAACGGTACAGATCAAGTGGGGAATGGATTTAACAACATAGAAGCAGTTGAAGAAACTTTTCAAGATGCCCAGGATGGTCAGTGCATTGGCCTCATGGGTAATGGTCAACCCGATGAACAAGATGCACGAGGAAGACCGGGGTTAGTTGATTTTATAAAGTAATTTTAACGTTTCACTTATATTTCGTTTTTTAAGTAATCCTTCTGGAGAAGTATGTGCAAAAATGCCTGTACCCAAGTATTCAAGCCATTATAACATGAACCACAAGAAAAGAGGCCTAGCACTAATATTCAATCACGAAGTTTTTGAAGTTGGTAATTTAAAGCCAAGGGCAGGTACCAATGAAGACTGCAAAAATCTTAAGGAGTGCCTTTTTGCTTTAGGGTTTGATGTGCATGTATTTAAAGATTTGACTTATTCTGATATAGAACTGCACATAAGGAAAGGTAAATATTACTTTGTTTGCAGATATATTATCAGAATTATCATTTTGTTTGCCAATATTTTTTTATTTCATAGAAAGTGTAGCCACTGATAAGAATATTTGCTTTGATAAGGGAGGGATAAGGTAGTGATGATTAATAATATAAAATTTACTTATAGTATTTTTATATCTAATCTTAGAGATTTCTATTTAAATTTCAAAATAAATTTAACATTCTTTAATTTACGTAAAAATTATATGTTTCAGCTGCACAATCTGATCACAGCCAACATGACTGCCTCTTAGTTTCTATTCTTTCTCATGGTGAGACTGGCATCATTTATGCAAAAGATACACCCTACAAACCTGACCATTTGTGGGTTCAATTTACTGCTGATAGGTGTCCTACTTTAGCAGGTTTGTTCGTCAATCTGACTCTTCAAGTTTGTTGATAATTTTATATAACTAAATTCTAGGGAAACCAAAAATATTTTTCCTGCAAGCCTGCCAAGGTGATAAACTTGACGGTGGTGTGAATCTCTCGAAAACTGAGACTGATGGGGAGATGCATAATACATACAGAATACCAGTACAAGCTGATTTTTTGATAGTATATTCTACAGTTAAAGGTATGTACATTTATTTTTCTTTGTTTCTAGCAAAAAACTTTTCATTTTATTAATGTATCAATGATCAGAAAACCTCCATATCATTTGCAAAGAGTCATTGATACATGCTTTTACATCGTATCATTTTTATCACAAAACGTTTAAATTAAGGATATTACTCTTGGCGTAACACCACAAAAGGATCATGGTTCATCCAATCGCTGTGCAATGAATTGAAGACAAGAGCCCATGAGCTGGACCTCGTGACTATTTTGACCTTTGTATCTCAACGGGTAGCATTAGATTTTGAAAGCAACGTACCAGACAACATCTCCATGCATCGCCAGAAGCAGATACCGTGCGTTATGAGTATGCTAACCAGATTAATACAGTTTAAACCTGTTTAAAAAGTTTGTTTGATTGTTATGAAGAAGTTTTATTTCAGATTCGTTGACTGTAAGGTTGTATCATTAATATAAATATTATCCAGTTATTTATAAAAGATGTACAATAGAATCTTTTGACTTTTCCATGACTTTCATGACCTAGTTGTGATATTTTAAAAATTTTTTTTTTATAATTCTGAATAAAACTTTCTCGCAACAAGATTTATAACGGGGTGAAGCTATGAATGTAAAAAATTGGAGAAATGGTGCTTGTACTGTAGATGTGATATAGTAATTTTTAATTATTGAAAGTTCTTTCTTATTTTTAATCACACAGATTTGATAAATGGTCATTGTTTTTTATAATTAGGTACTGATAACTCTTGTTCAATTAATTGTTATTGAGATAAGCCTTTGTCCCCGAAAATTTTAAATTAATAACAAATATATAATAAAGGATGGCCGTTTTATAAGGGATCTCAAAAACAATTAAAGGACATTTTGGTAAAAGCTTCATTTCTCCAATACAATAATTTGTTGATTTCTGCTTTCTATGATCTATTATCTTATATCTATTTTTCTTTGCTCATTTATATCTATAAGTCCTGTAGTTTTAAGTCCTTTTTTTCATTTATATTGCTAAAATAGCTTCATTCCTTCTCTAAGATATGTTGCATCCGTTCCCTATTTTATTTGCAACTAAATTTACCAATGTTTAATGTTTTAGATTTAAGTATTAAAACAATTAAATATGCATTTAAGTGTGTAATCTTGAATAAAAATGAATGGAAAAGTATGTTTGTGATATTAAAACATGTGCTAACTAGTTTTTTGCTAGTTGTTGAAGAATAGACTGCAATTGTGACTATATAAGTTGTTTTATCACAGTTATGCTAGAAGGTATCGTTTTCTAAATTTGTCGAAGGTTGTTGTGGGCAATATTTGAAATTATTACTTGACACCCATTTTAAATCAAATATGATAGCGGGGGAACAAATTGCTTTGTCATTTTAAGGTTTCCTGAAATGATATCCAATATTTCAACTCGCATGGGACAGTTTGTTGACTATTATCTAGTCTGATGTTCTAAGACTTCAAAGTGAGTAGTATATTTAGACATCTGTCAGTTGTTGTTCTCATCTTTTTTTGCTGGAGGGTTGCATAAAAAAGAAAATATATCCCAGTATATTGCCTTACAAAAGTAAACAAAAAATTGTATTTTCTAATAATCGCCTTGTCTATTATTGACTTTATAGGACTGATTGTGGTGTAAAACTAGCTTTAGATGCTGTAATTGGGATTTTTTGGTTATTTACAGTATTGAAGATGACAATTTAAGTTTTAAAAGACAACGAATTAATTAACTAACTGCCAATACTTCTTACTCCCAGAAATAGTATTTTTGTAATTTTAAAAGACTTGTGATGAATTTATTTTGTCCGTTTTCAAGCAAATATCAACTTCAATTTTACGGGGTTGAAATAAAAAAATCTTGGAAACCGATTCCAAAGTTTCTACAGTTTTTACAAGACGAAATAAATTTGAAAATTTAATGTGGTTTACGTCATACACGCACATTTTTTGTTTGTTTGGTGTATTGTGATAACTTATAAGCATATGTTTATGCCAGAAAAGTGAAAACCATCCACAAATAACCAAAATTGAAAACATCTTGGAAATGCCCCAGAAAAAAAAGGGAAAGACTTGTCTCGGCTACTGTAGTACATAGAACGAATTCATCTCTTTTCATTTTATCCCTTCAGTATTAACCATATCATCTATTGGTCCATTTTGCTCTGTAGGTACAATCCCTTTTCACAATGAAAATCATTGTTTGTGCTCAAATGCCGAGACTGGTAGATTTTTGAATTTCCCTATTAAAGTTTTAAAAAAATTGAAATAGTAACATATCAAATTTGTCAATTAAAACTGTCATTTTTCGGTTTTTTAGTTGGAAATATATATTTGCGGAGATTTTCACTTTTATCATGCATTTTATATGTATTTACATGTTTTATATATTATATACATACAATAGAGTGAAATATATACCTTTTTAGACAAACCTATTACTTTTTGAGATGTATTTTCTATTATCGTATATTTTGATAAATTTAGCGCCATAGGTTTTCAGTGAATGGTAAAAATTATACTTTTTTACTAAATGTTTTAAAACCAAGTGGTTTATCCCAGTTTCGTTGTACTTATTGTAATTTTAATACATTTTGCCAGTTACTTGCTCATTTTCAAAATATAAAGAAAAAACTAATAATCGTCTTTTATTCGCCCCCCCCCCATGCGAAAAATTCCTTTTAGTGAAGGTAAGTTTGGTGGTGCTACTTTTTGGAACCCCCTTGTATTACAACATAATCAATGAGAGAAAAATTCAACCGATGTAATTAAAAATCTCCCTATTAACATTTAAATTTGACTCCACTGTACTCTTTTGGAGCTATGGGCTGGAAAGTTTAGCAGTCCAAGCAGTCCAGCTATATCACAGACTACTAGGGACGTAGATTTGTATCTATAGGCTATACTAAGTATGTTATCTATGGGTTAAACCAAAACCATAGATAACCTGCTAGACGTAATTAACGTCAATGTCAAAAGTCTTTTAAATTTTAAGGTTAAAGTTTCATGTGCTCATTGTGCTCTTGTTTGTCAATAATAAAATTATTTCTAATTTTTATCAGTTAATTTGAATGTTTTAATTTGATGTAAGTAAAAAATATCATACTACAATTTTATGTTTATATAACGTCCAAATGTTACAGCTAGATTTCGACATGGCGAAAAGTTTAAGAAGTAAATGGAAGAGAAAAATGCGAAAAGTGAAACGTGAAAGATACGGCAAAAAAGAACTGGACAGACTAAAGAATACTCTAGGGATTGAAGACACCCAAGGAACGTCAAGTAATATTGATGCCAATATGACCGAGATATCAGAGGTTATTAATTTTACCACAGCTGACGAAATAAAGACAAAGAATCAAGAAAGTCAGCAGGATAAAGATGTAATGGACCAGAGCACGATTGCGGATTTAAAGAAATTCAATGCTAAAACCTTGATGAATGAAAATGGAGCTTACCCAGTTTGGGTACATCCTCGTAAGATTAGGAAATGTAAAAAATCCAATAAAGATAAACGTAAAAGTAAGAATACCAATAAAGGCAAAGTTAGTAAGAAAACTGCTACTAAGACTTAAATTGTCTACCCACTAGTAATTATGTTGATATTTTATTGTTATATATGTTCCATAAAAATAAACTTTACCTTTCACTACAATTTGTTTTCAATTATCGTAATTAATTTCTATTGAATTAAATCTTTCAGTTCATGTATAATCCATACTGCTATTTGTTCTAAATTCAACATGATTATACAAAACAATAATTAAGTATTGATTTTGTGGTAAAAAAAAAATAAAATCGCATATTTTTATAAAATTTATTAAAAATCATTACAATGGCAGTGGGTACTTTGTAAAAAAACGATAAGTTTGCATAACTATTGTTTATAAATTTCACATTTTATAGTATCTAGCAAACAACAAATAATCAACAATATCGTTAGGTATGGAAAAATGTAAATCAATTTTCTCTACGTTCACAAAATTTTGCTGTGACTAAAATACCTGGACGTAAGTGAGTTCTAGAACATACTTATGGCCTTCTATCATGTCAATTCAAATATATTTAACACACTTACATACTAAAATCAAGTTATAGCTTTTGCAATCTGGATGACATAGTGGTTAGGAACTTATAAACATTTTCACATTTAATAGCAAGCAAAAGGATGGACATTATTGTCTTTTCTTTGTAATGTTTATATAAATATTGACTTTTTTGTGGTTTTCTGAGCTATATTAAAGTACACAAAATCATGCATTAATGACCCCCTATTTATTTAATTATTTTGTATAAATAAACGATTTTGGTATAGGCAATTAAACATACACAAAAGTATTCATGTATGACCCCCTCTTAATAAATAATTTTAGTATAGGCAATCAAACATACACATGAGCTGTATATTGATATGATATTGAAATGATCTACTTTGGCACATTACAGTCGACAAAAAAAAAGTTGTGTAACTGATACGTGTATTGCTAAGAGCGATTAAAATATATCGATTGTTAAGAGCCGTTATTAATCTATTAATGTATGATTGGTTGCATAGCTAGAATCCTTGGCCGCAACGGTTCATTTTCATTTAAATTAATAATCGTTTTGAGCTTCAATTCTTTACTTGATACTGTTTACTTTTTAATAATGTATCCTATCTACTTATTTCAAAATATCACTTGACAAGGACAATTAAAAGGAAAACTTTTAAATTCACTAGTATTTTGAATTTAAAAAATTACCTTGTACTTAATTAAAGATTTACATATACACAAAATATTTTCTAGCTTAAAATTATCAGTCACAGCTTCTCACATACAGATTTTATTGTAAAACGCGCATTTCTTCATTCTGTCGTATTTCAACATTAGCTCGTCCACTTTTTCGGCTTTTTTCTCTATCGAAGTTAACTTGTTCTTAAAGACGTACATATCGTTCTTGTAGCTCTCCTGAAAACAAAATTGATTCGTTAAAAATCGCAGTTTCTTGCAAATGGACAGGAAAATCACACAAATAAAACGAAATTACGCCTATTTGCAGGCCACCATACATACGCTGAAGACGTTCTCCTGTGTATATTATTAGGAATATAAATAAAGTATGCTTGAATATGTAATAGGGTCACCGCAAAGCAATACAACTGATTCTTCTCATAAATGTTTAATGGTTTATCCTCTTAAAAATTATTCTGTAACACCTTATCGCCATCTTGGCGCGAAAAACTAATGACACAATGACGGATGACAAGACATACAAGTGACAATTAACTGTAGTTATTAAGTTGCGTTCAACCATCACTTGTCTAACGCGGTAAATTAAAAAAATAACCTTACAAATAAGATCGATAGGAAGTTGTAGCTGACTATTGATACTCACCACATCATTTATTTTGTTTTTCAAACCACTAATGTCTTGTGAAATGGAATTCATATCTCTGTATAAATGTTGCAGATCATCTTTGGATACGTCGTTTTTGTGACTTTCATCCATCATCTAAGAAAAAGAATAGTGAATATTTTCAACTAAATATTTCCCTTTTCATGTGGTTAGGTTAGGTGTATGTTTGGTTGTCTATACCAACAAATAAAAGAGAATACAATATTTACAAAAATGTTTACCGTTTCTAGCTTTAGCAGTCTCTTATCCAATATTTCGAATTCCAAGTCTTTAGCTTCTAAGCCTCCATCGGTATCGTCTAAAACAATTGCAACTAGACGAATAACAAAAATAATTTCAATGAAAAATTCTTACCCTCTTTCCTACAACTCTGACCGTCTTTCTGCAGTATAAAATCCTCTTTACACTGACAGTTATAACTACCTGGTGTGTTATAACAGATCTGATCACAAGGTTTTTGCTCCCTACATTCGTCTATGTCAACTTCACATCGCTTTCCAGTGAAACCTTTTGTACATTGACATAATTCATGCTTTATACAAGTTCCACCATTTTCACAGCCATTTGTGCAGTAAGCTAAAAGAATATAAACAATAATCCTGCATTTTAAATAATATAGCTAGGCAAAAAAACCAACGTTTATTTAAATTTATTTCACACTGGAGTCCATCAAATCCTTTTGGACAATTACAAGTATCTATCGAATCTCTTTTTAAACATTGCCCTCCGTTCAAACAATGTTTTCGGCATTCAACTAAAACAAAAAGACTTTTGTTAATACAGTACGATTCAAAAATTATTAGTTGAATGTTCGTTTTTAGAACTGTCACTTTTCCTACTAACTAGACAACCATTATCACTTACGATTATTAATGACAGTTTCGCATTGTAGGCCTGCGTATCCTTTGAGACACGCACATTTTTCTGGCTTCACGCATTTTCCGCCATTGAGACAAGGTTTACTACAGGTTGCTAGAACAAAAGTGCTTATTAAAATTGTGTCGCGTTTATTCCAACGTAGCTCTACCGGAGCGATAATCCAACTTAACGACACCTATGGTTTATTAAATAATCGTTTTCGCTTTAATAAACATTTTATATAGTTCCCAAAATTACTATAATTTTTGAGCGACACAGTATTTCATATTCCATTAACGAAATGAAAATTATTAGTCTCACCAGCTGCAACTTGTCAAAATAATAGATATTAATCGTTCACTATTAATTTATTTTCTTCAGATTATCACTGGATTTTAAGCATTACCTTGCATAAAACAGATTTACAGCATGTATCAAGTTCATCCATCATTTTTATTGTTGGTATAAAAACATGGCGATGTGGGTAATCTTTCTTTACTCCCGTTAAATTAGAATAAAAAACCGCTTTATAAGAAATAATGTTTCTACTGTAAATATTATGATATGGGACAATTAGTACGTACGTAAATGTAGAGAATGATTTTTTATAGCTTTCTTCTTTTTTAGCAGTAAAAATTAATATTTTGAGATAATTGCTTTGATTACTTCTTCTTTTTCTCTCACAATACCATATCACGTATTAATATGTTTACAGTACTTACAAAGTTATCAAAAACTTTTTTTTTGGGACGATATATTATATATATATAGTTTTTCGTGTAATGCTACCCGACTAAATAAAATCGTTGTATTAAAAAGTAACAAGTGGAGCCCGCCTTCAGCGACAAAAAGAATAAGTAGTCAGTATCCTATCGAATAATACCATGGAGTTTTTGCCGAATCTTTTTTCTGAAACCCGAGACTGAGTAAATCATCTTGTAGTATGGTGTGCCTGTCTTCAGGCTGCCGGGAGTGATTTGTAGACTAATAACGACAGTGGCGTACGCTGTTGCATTTAGTAAAAAATACCCGATATAAATTTTCAATCGTATTTACTCAGCAAGCGGATTTGTTAATTTCTAAAGTGAAACTACTCTAAACCATAACGAAATTCCACTGATCCACTTTTAAATTGTATTGTTCTATTACTATACCCCATTGTATCCAAAATGTAAGATTTTTTGTCCCTTATATTAACCCCAAAAGGGTAAGTCACTGTTGTCAATTTGACAGCATGTTATAGACGACTAATATTCCAGCTGGCGTGAACGTTTCTCTGTCATTCTGACGTTACTGACACAGAGCTAGAACCACAAAACTAAACAATTATAGTTCTATGACTGGAACCAATGAAATAGATAACACTTTAATTTTGATTCTAAACTGTCATCCTGTTGTTATTATTTCCTTTATTATTAATTCTCTTCAACATGCAAATACCAAAAGTTCAAGTACCCAATTAAAATAAAGAGATTTGATTTAGGACGGATATCAACAAGTAAAACTATTTAATAGCAGATTTCTCTCTTAAAAGCAATTGACACACATGAGTATATTGTTTTAACTGGTTTAGAACCAAAATTTATTGCCCTTCTTTAATAGCGCATACCAAACATAGGTATAATTACCACTTAACTTTCAGTACAGTAAAAAGCTTTAATTGCTAGTGAGTAGTACCATTTTTAAAACGTTTACTTTATTTGATACTAAAATAAGTTTTAACGAAAACAGTTTTGCTAACTACTTCGTATTTTCATTTCATAAATTTCCGTCTGACTGAGTGTAATGCCCTAATAGAAAAAAATGGTTGCTTCCCTAATTTTTATATTGAATTAAAAGCTTTCGGTTACACGTTGGAGTATTATGACACTACAGGACAATTTTGACGTCTAATGAATCATTTGAAAATATATCCACAGAGTACACCATCTAGATGGTGTACTCTGTGATATATCCATGTGGTTTTCGTTCCAAAGTATTATCACAGATGGCGTGTAGCTCACAAAGTTGAGCGTTTTGCGATTTCAAGGTGAAAGCTGTCAACATTTCTGCTTTGACTGTGAAAAAAGGGCGAAAGGAACTAAAACTGGCTAGCCAGGGTCCTAATTGAACCCTGCTTACACAGAACAGTTGGTTATTGAAAGTCAGTTTTGTTTCTATAAGACTCTAGAGTTGGCTGAAAATACCTAGGTGGACACAAAATAGTATAGCGAAACTTTCCAAAAAAGCATGTAGACATTTATTTAGCGCCAGTACAAAATGTTTTTGGAGGGTGTAATTTTAACTTTTATGCATATTGTTAGGTTATGTATACCTAGAAGATGTACATATTGGTATCTCGTTGGTAATTGCTTTTCGAGTACAGAAGAAAACCAAATAGTTATTATATAATCAGTTCCAAACTTTAACCGAACCCTGTATTTTCTTATAAATTAGAAAGTACAGTCCGAAATTTATAATACCCGCAGTTCTGGTACGTTATCTTCGTCACGACCGGTCTATTATTTACCTTTTCTCTATGAAGATCTTCTTTCAAATAGAATATCTTTTGACGTGACTGACAGATAACTAATAGTAATCAACGTAGCGGTTGCCTTTTGTTTTCTAATACTATTTCTTTATGACAAGGTGATGCGTTTAATGAACTCATAAAGTTTAGTCGTAAATATTAGGTACATTTGGATGGATACAAAAAAAACTAACTATGAATTATCGTAAATGTAGCGGCATATGATTTGTTCTATCCGAGAGAAGCATTTTATGAGCATGTCAATGTAAAATGTTAATTAGAGAAATATATAAATTGGATGGGATTAATTTTATGATCAGTGCAGTCCGTTGAAGGGGGCGAAGCAAATAAAATATGATAAACCTTTATACTTTTTACTCCAATCCAAAGGAGAATTGTTTAAACCAGATACAACTTGTTACACGTGGATCGAGATAAATATTAAATATGGTAGCGCCTTCCTGTTGCGCAGTGGACAGCGGCAGAATTAATCAGTTTTTAAAGATAAAAGACAATAAACGACATCCAAATCTCATTTGGACGAGTACGATAATGGAATATACGGGTGATAACAGAAAAAAAACTGTTTTATATTACCTTTGTTACATCCATTACTTCTGTTGGTGGATTGGATCCATCCTGGACAACATGCGAACACAATATCATCAGAAGTTTTAGTTGTAACTACATCTTTGTAATGAGTCTCATAAACCAATCTAAAATTAAAATAAAAACATCAAGATTGATATTACAGTGATTTGAATGTATTCTAGAATTGGACAAAAAATGGCTGTTTGACAGATGGGTTTCTTTGTTGTTTCAAATACACCGTCGAATTCAATATATAAAATGAATGTCATTTACAAGAGCTACTGTTTTAAATTGCATGATTTACTTTGGAGCAGATCAGCGTATAGTTTGGCAAAGTTTATCTGAAGCCGTGAAAGGAATGCAGTCGAAAACATTCGATATTGCCACGTTTAACTATGAAAAAGATAAAGTGCTAAGTGTGATGTAGTGATAATAATTAGAAAATGTACTTTTTATGATTAAACGTTAATTCTTAAATGTGCTTGCTTCCTTGGGTTTTGATTATTTTTTCAATTTATGAATATTAAAAGATGAACTCTTTTCCAAATTTGTTATGGTCTTCTTCCAGCTGTGGCAGCGTTGTGTGAAAACCATTATTTTCAATTAGAATAAGGAATTTTAGAATGTAATAGAGAAGGTATTCAAAAAATGTATCTTACCGTACTCCTTTACAAATTTGATCGCCTTGACATCGAATCACATAGTTTTTAAATGTAGGTTTACAATAAGGTTGTTTGGATTTGACCGGCTTTTCGGTATTTCGGGTACAAACATGTCGACTGAAACAAAAAAATAATATAAGACTTTCAAACATTTCAGTATATCAGGGAAATGTTACTAATATATCATGTCCAAGAACCAAACAAAGAATGGTGGATAAGATTCTGCACTGCAACTAGACACTGTCAATTATAGAGACACCTCTGAGGGTTTTAAAGGAACTGTTGGCTTTTGTATCACAGTGGCGGATCCAGACGTCAGGTTTGGGGGGGGGCGATGACTCGAAACCAGTCAGTATGTAAGAGAGAGATAAAAAGTCAGAGGTTTAGGCTGTATTTTTCTAATAGCGCGCATGTTATATATACAGACAAACCTCTGATCGTCTGTCTCTTTCTCTCTCACCGGAGCTCAGACGGACATTCCCACTTACACGGTGACCTATGGCTTGTTGCCTCTATCTGTAGTATCTCTATAGGACTATGCCAGGTCGGGATAAAGCTTTAAGTGCATTTTCATGGTGACGCTGGCGTAAATTGAACCTGGCAGGTGACCTCATTTGAAGCTCTAAGTCAGCGTCAAGCGTCACCATGAAAAGTTACATGACTGGAAATTATGGCCAATCGATTTGCAAGTTTTTTGAAATAAGTTTGCTGACCGATTTGATTCTTGCAACATAAATAATTTTTTGGTCGACCTATTCAAAAAATGTTACCTGTTACAATAACTATCATTTTGTGTTGTCAAATTAATTATTTACGAAATTCGCTAAATTTTTCTTGTTAATAACTTCGTGCAGTGAATATTAGTGTTCATAATAATCAAGAATGGATAGTGATAGCGATATGGATATCAGTAACACTTCTCCGGAGCTGCGGGAATTGGCCACGTTCAAGGTCGACGAAAAAATGTAATATGCACCTCGGCGAAGAACTGTCTATTGTCTCGCTTGCTTGCAACTTGCAGACTCGACTATAATAGACAGTTTTTCGTCCTTGGTACATGAATAACTATTAATAATCTCAGTTTGATTATGTCAAGCGGTTTGGGAGAAGTCATCTAATTCGTCTAACACTGAATTCTAATTGTTGCTTAACATGTTTTTATGTCAAATATCGTAATTTTTTAACTCGAGCGTAATGGACGGCTTTCGGAACGCCTAATTTGTAATTGCAAACCGTTGAAACTTCCTAGTGAACATTTTTGAAAAACATTCTCGCCGGCTTCAAATTAACTCGCCAAGTGGTAGTGGCAGCCGTTAAAAAAGTTAGCCGGTATTACAGGGGGCTTATATTTGCATTACTTTCATTTTTTGAACCATGGAACTCGATTTTGCGTCACTACATTCATAGATAGTGTTTTATGTTGATTGTGATCTACAAAATTTAGCGTAGTGAGTATAGAAGATCGAAATAGCCTTTTTGCCTGTTCTTTAGCCTGGAGTAGAGGGCAGATACAGGCTAAACAGTTAATTATAGGAGACTTACCGACAAAATAAGCAAAGATAGAAAAACTGTCAAAGCTGTAGGACTCTATAAGCTTAGGTTAAGTTATATGTTCTCGCCACCTCCACTGCGTCCCCCGTTGGTTCTATTGTGGCTCACCCCGAGGGATAACAATTCACCCCTTTTTTTCCAGAGTGAGTCCTTCTCGTTACTCTCCACTCCTCGATGCTTCGGCACCCAGGTCAAAATAATTCCTTGCCTAGTATTTCAAGGGATTGTAGACAATTATGTACCAGCTTAGATTTTATCCTGTTCGAGCTCAGTGCTATAAGCTTATTAATATACACGCAGAACTAATGCGGATAGATAGAAGACCATATGAGCAGGTTTTGAAACTATAGAACACATTACATGCCGCAAGGCCGTCTTAAACTAGGCTGGGGCACTTGGGCACACAAGAATTTGGGGCCCTTTTGGAATGTAAGAAACATTTTTCTACTAAGTAGAACCATTTATTATAGGTAATCAAATACAGTATGATATAATATGTCATTAATAATATTAGAATGCTGATGTTTTTTTGGTTACGATTACGATAACGGTTTCTTTCGGAATTTCTGTTGAGCAAAACCTTCTATTATATCCTTAAAGTCAGTTTTTTGAAGGTGCAGCTTGACTTTGGAATCGGAGGAATTGCTTGAGTGATCGCTAGATGGTGTACTTAGTAAATTAGAAATTATTATTAATTAGTACAGTTGAAATAGGCGCAGTCATCGATACCTTCTGATAAGATTACTGATCTGTGAAAAAAGTGTAGTGTGCTCGACACAAATGTTTTGAGAATAAATGTGTGGGAGAAATTGTCGGTCCTTTGGGCCCCCCTGAGAGAATGGGGCCCTGGGTGAAGCCCATTTGGTGAAGACAGTATTGGCATGCCACTGCAAATCTTATCTAACCTAAAAGTAACTTTCGCTTCTGACAAAAGATACTCTCAAATGAATTTGACGTTTTAAACCTTTGAATTGGTATTTGAAAACTGTAAAATATCTCACCGTGTATATTTCTAAAATTGCAATTATTCGCTTATAATAATAGAACTGCCGACAGTAAAATTGGCATTTCGCCAACGCTCGACGAAGTCGTTGTATACAACGAAACGTCACGCACAGAACAAAAACAACTGACAAATAATAATAAAAAAATATATACAAAATCACAAGCTGCGGCAAAGCAAATTCCTAAAGTTCTCATGTTGATGCCTTTACGTGAAGGGAGTTGAATTTATAATGAAGTTGCCATACGTCGGTAGTTAACGCTTTTTTTTTTAACTGTGTGCCGTATAGAGATGATTACATTATAGTCCAGTAAATAAAGGCACCAACCTGTTCATCTCATTATTGTCGGACTTTTTTTTTGCAACTTGTAGGTATTCATGTGTAGATTACTCTCTGAAAATATGTCCTCCGCGGGATTTGCGGAAAGGGCTGGAAAATGGCCCATGATCCCGAAAATTCAGTTTTTGGCCGATATCTCCCGAAATATGCTACTTAGAGAAGTGGGGTTTTGCTAGAAATGAAGTACAGTTCATTACCTACAAAAATGGTCCCTATCATTTTTGTCCCTGGATCAATATTTCTGCAAAAAAAGGCTTGCAAAAATTATCCGGAAAACTAAAAAATTTTAAAAACCATCGATAAGAGGACATTTTCAGCTTTCCAATGGTGTGCATTAAAGACCGATATTGCCAATCATTGTTTATCAATTTGCGGTAGACCCGATAATTTTCAGAAAACTCCGGAAATCAAAAACAAAAACGTCCCAAGAAAAACATGTTGTTTATAAAAATACACAAAAATTATTTATTCATTCTTTCGGAATACATTCACCACCTATCAAAGTCCCATTATCCAAAAGGTTTCGGTAAAACTACGCTTAATTTAAAAAAATATGAACGGATTGATAAGGGTGGTCAAATATTCAGGAAAAATAAAGTTTGGCCAGTTTTTTCAATATTCCTGGAAAATAAAAAGAACGAAAAGGTTAGACGATGTTATAGGTACAGGTCCCTCCTTTCATATGCACTTTGAATCATGAAAAAAGATTCATTTTTACTCAAGTTATGGGCCAATTTGCCCGCCCTCCCATGCCTACATTCACGGAGCGTGCTCTCGGAGACGCCGCGCAGCAGCTCGAAATCCAAGGTACGCTTGGGCCCGTTTATCTCGAAAACGGTTAAACTTTTGACAAAAATGATGGGGATCATTTTTGTAGATAATAAACTGCTCTCCATTCCTAGCAAAACCCTAATTCTCTAAGTATCATATTTCCGGAGATATCGGCGGAAAACTCAATTTTTGGGATTATTTGCCATTTTTCAGCCCCTTCCGCAAATTTCGCGGAGGACATATTTTCAGAGAGTAATCTACCCGTGAATACCTACAAGTTGCAAAAAAAAAGTACGACAATAACGAGGTGAACAGGTTGGGGGGTTTCTCGGTTTTTATTTACTGAACTATTATCGGTTTTTGTTTAATTTTTGTTTAAATATATTTTCGATTAAAACGCCAACAACAAATATATAGTTGTGAGTAAAATTAGTTTGCACTGTTTCACAATAAAATAACAGTATGTAGTTTGAGGGTTAAAAAGCCGAAAAGATAAAAAAGCCATAAATCATTTCCAGTCTTTACCTACCCACAAGCGAACAATTGATTCTTATTGGTGCAATGTAGCTTCTGATTTGTATATCCAAAATGTACTTGAATTGTTAGTCCACATGGAGTATTAACGTCCCAAGGTGGGTTTAGTTCATTTCTTCATTTAGGAGATATTGTGTTCTTAGATGTTGCTTTGATTGAGATTTTGTTTTATTGACTAAAACTATTTTGTTGGTAATAATTGAAACTGAAACAGATGATGAAGAAGACGAAGGCATAACTGACAATGTAGAACTCAGAGAGGAAAATTCTGAGAGTGAACAGCAAGGAGAAAGTGATAAAATATTACACCCCAATTTATTAGTAAAAATGATGGTATAGTATGGAATAAGCATCCACCTTCTCAGCCAGTAAGAACAACAGAAAAACAATTTGATTATGCACTTGCCTGGAGTGGAAAAATGCTAAATCACCACTGCAATGCTGGCAGATTTTTTTACAGACGAAATATTATCTTCGATAGTCAAAAATGCAAACAAATATATCGATACTATTTCCTGTAAATATAAGCGCGAACGGGATGTCAAACACACCAAATTGGCAGAAATAAAAGCACTTATAGGAATACTGTATCTTGTAGGATGTCTAAAAGGGAGTTGATTAAGCACGGAAGACAAAACTCTCAGGGTGAATATGGTGTTTTCATGCTTACAGTGGTTTTTTTACATTGGGTCATCACGAATAGTTTTGTTACAATCAAAGGCGCGACCAATGAAAGGTTTTTATCAATTTCCAAATGTTTTCGCATTAAAAAACATAGAAGAGGTAAGGGGTAGGAGGTAGTGAAGTACAGTGAAAATGAAATTTGCCTCCTCGCTTCTTCGAATTAAAAAAACCTAGGACATGTCACAATTCGGTACGGAATTAAGAAACAAGAAGACAACAGTCAAGACCGCATAATTCTACCTTTAATAATATCAAAGTTACATTGGTGTCAATCTAAAATTATAAAAAAAATTGTTTATGTCAAAAAAGTAGTTCTGTCATTAATATTAATTAATAAAGTTTTAGGTATCTGGCCAAAAATTCCAAGTTTCTCGCCAAAATTTCAGGTTTTCCGTTAAGAATTTCAAGTTTTCCGCTGAAATTTTAGGTTACCCGCCCAAATTTCAGGTTTTCCGCCAAAAATTCCAAGTTTTTCGCCAAAATTTCAGGTTTTCCGTTAAGAATTTCAAGTTTTCCGCTGAAATTTTAGGTTACCCGCCCAAATTTCAGGTTTTCCGCCAAAAATTCCAAGTTTCTCGCCAAAATTTCAGGTTTTCCGTTAAGAATTTCAAGTTTTCCGCTGAAATTTTAGGTTACCCGCCCAAATTTCAGGTTTTCCGCCAAAAATTCCAAGTTTCTCGCCAAAATTTCAGGTTTTCCGTTAAGAATTTCAAGTTTTCCGCTGAAATTTTAGGTTACCCGCCCAAATTTCAGGTTTTCCGAAAAAAAATTTTAAGTTTCCCGCAAGTTGGGTTACTTTAAGTACACACTGTATGATATGATCGAAGGTAACTAGCTTTTAAAACATTACAAATTAAATTAAAAAACTTTTTGATTATTTTAAAAATAAATCAGTACGCCCCTGGATAAATACTGTTCGAAACCGATCTGTTTTAATTTAGACTCTTTGTCTGTGGTGAATTGCGTGTGCACTTTAATGCATCTTCACGGGGTATCAATCACCTGCATGTAGATGCGTTACTGATAAGAAATGTATTTGCGCTAATATTATGACTTGTAAATACCCCGATGATGAAGCTTTGCATAATGGACTGTAATGTCGATAAAATTGGCTTTTAGAGTTGACAGCCAGCGGCACTAATGCGTGGAAGCGGTAAATTATTGTAATATCTCGCGTATCAACAGAGAGTTATTGAAGTGTACACCGTCAATGACATAAAAACATGGTTTACTATGTTAGATTTTTACTATTGATGCTTTTAGCATCTAGTCAATATTTAAATAATAACAAGACTAGTTTTAAATGATTCTCAATCTCACACCACTACATATCGTTACCCTAATTCGCAAACCTCGTACCTATCTCCAAAATCTAAAATTTTACAGGAGATATCTCTGTATCCTGTATCTGTAGAGTAGGGAGGGTGAGGCTCACAGCACGTAGGCCACATGTGACCCATTGTACATCCTCCCGAGGAGTTGTCTTCCTAGGTCATTGTCCATCCTGTCCTTATCAGGAAGGTGGACAGGTCACTAGGAGACATCTCCTTTATATCGGCAGGTGTAGGCCAAGACTCACCGAACACACACTCTCTTATTGACGACAACTCCGGACACTCGCACAAGACATGTCTGACAGTTTCATCTTCCTGTCCACACATCCTGCATCCTGTCCACTAGCCCCATAGTATGAAGGTGTTTCCCTAGTTGACAGTGACCAGTCAGAAATCCTACCGTTAAACGTAGGTTTCTCCTGGTCATCGCCAAATACTTATTCGGCTCCAGCTTCCCAGGGTCGCCCAGGGTGATCCTGGCAAGACTGCATCCTTTGATTCCATCCCATCTCTTAAGGGATTGAGTATGGGTGTAGCGTTTGGCTAGTTCCGCAATTGTTGAAGTCGTTAGGCCGTAGGTGTCACTGGGTCCTAGAATTTTTAGTCCAGCGGCTTCCCTGGCTAAAGAATCAGCAATGCGATTTCCTTTACTCCTGTCGTGCCCTTTAACCCACCTCAGGATAATATTGTTATCTGCCGAGGCGTCAGCTAAATCTTGGTGGCACTCTAGTACTAGCCTCGATATAACACGTTGTCTGTTTAAGGCTAATAGGGCTTGTCTACTATCAGTGCAGATTATTATGTTTTTGCCAGAAATTCCTCTTCTGGTTAGTTCTTTTGTGGCAATTGAGATACCAGCCAGTTCTGTTTGAACTACGCTGGTATTGTTTCCCATTCCCCACTTCATCTTTAGGCTTAGTGCTCTTGAGTAAACTCCACATCCTGAGCCTTCTTTCATTTTTGAACCATCTGTATATATGCGTATTGCATTTGCAGCACCTGGCTCTGTGTTCTGTTTTATTTGAATTTTGTAGGGTTTGTTAAACAAAAACCTGGGTTCAATTGCATCATTGGTTGCCTGCAGCAGAGGTAGCGCAGTGAGCGCTTCCTGCCACAGGCTCAACCTCAATTGGCCCACTGCTACTTCGGGGTTTACACCAGCCGTGCGCAATCGTACCATGGCCATTAACGCAACCTCCTTGACGTACAGGTCCAGAGGGGTCAGACCAGTAATTAGTTCCATTGCTGCGGTTGGTGTTGTTCTCATGGCTCCTGTGATGTTTAAGCAAGCCATAAATATAAGTAAAAAATCTGGTAGTGGTTCAGAAGATCTATATGTATTGTTTACATCAGATCATTTTCTCGGAGAGCACTTTTGACCTCTGGAAAAACTACAACAGTGTGTAGAGAAATTTGAGATCGCCTTCAGGCCACGACCTGTAGGGCCGATGCCTGAAGATTTTACCTTAAAATCGGACTGAATAATGTGTGGCCTCAATCGGCCGTTACCTGTCGACATGGACGTCAGTTCACGGCCTGCAGGCGACCTGTTAGTGAATGGGGGCCATAACACCTGTTCTAAACATTCCAACCTAAGGGTATTTTTCTCCTTCAATTTTCAAATGAATACAATAATAAACAGATATTTTATCTGCTTTTTCCTATTTTCGCCCCCTCTCACCTCGTATAGCAGCCAATTCCGGCATTCATTTAATGTAGCCACACAAATGGTTGGACTTTTGAGCTAACCTTAATTCAATTTTGTATTTTATATATATTTCCACTGGTCGGCCATATTGTGCTGGATCCCCCGATCAGTTGTAGTTGAAGTTTGTTGTCAGACAAAACAACAAACCTGTGGACTTCTGAACAGAAATGAAACTTTCTATAAGTTTAAGTAATGATAGAGTAGAAAACATTTTCACTTTATTCTGTTAAATTATATCTTATACCGTTTTAAATTTAAATCGTGCTTATACTGGACACCATACATCAATCTTCAACCTTTAAAGTACCCTTTTGTGTACATAACAGTCGATACGAATCGAACGAGCCCTACCCAATGAATAAATCTGTTTCTTTGAGCAATCTAATGAGGCCCTGAGTTCGATTTATTAACGCTTAAGTAACAATAAGCACGAGTCTATTGCTTGATCCTAATATAATCAAATAGGGTGGAATGCAGTATCTATTAAGAGAGTGAGATTTACTATCTCATTATAGTTTAGATACTTGGTTATAGATGTGGTAGAGTTTGCAGAAAGTTAGTATGAACCATCTGAAGATGATTGTGTATATTCCAAATTCCGGTTAAACTGAATTCTTGAGTATTATTTTCAGTTTATTCCCTGCAGTTGGTTTATTTTCTACAGGTCTATAAGCTGAATATTATAAACATTATCTCCTGGTGAGCCTAAAACCTGCACGCTCATTCCAGTCTCACTATCACATCACATTGTTGACATTTCGTAGATAAAATCCCACTTCTGATATAAATTCTGAAGATTGAAATAGCGAGGCCATCAATATGTTCAGTTCGATTACCATTAACTGCGTCTTACAGGAGAATTTTGAGTAAACAGGATGTAATTTGCGGTTAAATAAGGGACATTCAGAAGATATACAGAAGATGAAACAGTTCGAAACTTTGAAAAACTGCAGTTTTAGTGATAGGAGTGAAATACTCTTTATAAAAATCAAATAAAACGTTCAAGAACAGGCCTACTACACATACTTTCGATAATTCAGATAAAGTTATTAGAGAAGTCATACTAGCCTCAAGAGGCAATTAAGATTTTAAAGTTGATATCTTCCAATAACACGATGTGCTATACCTGTTGATGAATTGTTATTATTAAGTTATTTACTGCCAAGAAGTGTAGATCGATATATTTGATATAGATAAAAGCGTATAACAGCACAAGAGATGTGGAGTTTTGTTTTAATATTTAAACAATCTTTTATTGAGTGTAAATTGAAAATATATCTTTGGTAAGGAGTGGAATTCATGCAGAGTATTTTTCGTAATTTCAAATTTCCCACTGTGCTAGCTGTTGTCTGATTTTGATCTGTCAGTATTTGTTTGGGGTAGCTTGTAGCGTCGTATCACCTTTAATAATAACGAAATAACCGAAGTATACTCTGTTTGACGTTTTTGGCAGAAAAAATTCAACGGTCTTGAGGCTGTTCGGGGGGGTTGTGTTGTGGTTCGGCTTATAATCCATTAGTATCATTCAGTGTCGAGTGTGAATTTTGTTTTAAAGAAATATTTAATATAATATATATTTCTTGGTCGAGTGAGTTTAGTGAATTGTTATAGGTATTTATAGGAAAGTGTAGGTGATCTAGTGTAGAAAGGTATCATTAATATAAAACCTTTTTGATGGTGTCAGTGAATTGATATTAATATAATATTCATTTGTTCGTAGACGTTAGGGAAGTTTTATAATATAATTAATTAGAATGGCATTTTGGAGACCATTTGAAACATCAGTCCAAGATGATGCGCGGGATTATTGAATTGTGGATTTAAATATAAGAAGTTAGATAATCCAATGGTAATAATGGAGTCTCGGCGTTTCGCTGAACTTAGACAGGAGTATTTGCGCAAAATAAAAGGGTACCGTGATTCAAATAGAACTATAATTTATTTATACGAAACTTGGTTTGATACACATGATGTTGTCAAGTGTTTATTCATTTATTTGTTATTCAAACAATCCTTACGGTTTTATTACATGAATAAATATATAAAATAAAATACATTTTAACTTAATATGTAAGAAAATAGTAGTAATGGTAATTATATTATAATTAAAACTGTATGAGGATATACACCCACCTTTAAAATATGGTTGGGTTGACGATACAAAAAACTGTTCTCTAGATACTACGTGTTCTAGAGGAAAGCGCTTTATTATTGTATTACAAATTTTGTATGCAGGTTAATTTTTTTCATTCAAATTGATATAGTAGATTAACATTATTTATAAAAAATTTATATGCACGCCATTGGGCGGCTTTTTCCTTCAAAGGGATTAAAAATATGGGTCATCACATTAAATTTGGAAGAACTTTACTGAAATCCTTACACTATATTGCAGACTTTGACTTTGTAGCAAAATATCTTAATCGAGTTTTTACTGAAATGCTTTCCATTAAAGTATCCTGTCTACAACTTTTTGGACCCTCCTCAACCAACAAATCATCAAACTTACTTGTCGACATTCTCGTAAAGTTTTTGAAACTTCTATTTATTAGATAGATTGTTTGGATAAATCTACTAAAACTATAAGATCGTTCTGGCATTTTAAAATGAACTGTTGCAACGATTTTACAAAAACATTATTATAGTTTACAATTTTATCAAGAAATTAATGAATTTATAAATATTTATAGAACACAGAGTTGGCAAACATAAAGGATTTTAATAGAAATTGCATTTTCAAGACCGTAACCTAGATTTGATAAATTATCATAAATTAGAACATCATAGATGAATTACACATTAAATTGTGTAACCTTCTTACCCCTGTCAAACTAGTTCATTATAAATAACTATTATTACTAGAAAACGGTAGCATAAGATTCGGTATTACTGACAGTAAAAGCAACAAAATAGTTTATGTTGATCCGTAGATTAAGTAGATTCCTTTCTAATACTCACAATTCACAATATTTTCAATGTACTTAAAGCCGAACCTTCAGCTAATCTGACATACGCATGAATATATATTTTTTAAAGACGAAGAATATTTTATAATCCTCAGTTCCTACAAGACAGTAACTACAAGACGTTGAATTCGAAACTCTGTTCATATTACAGAGCTGGAAAGTATGTGTAACTGAAGTAGTTACCTTTAAAATGTCCTTAAAAACTTAATCATGGAAATTTTGAGCTGAAATTCTAAGGGTACATTCTCAAATAATAAATGAATGTGGAGAAAAATCAGCGAGAACGTATCTACGATACTTTGCATACAGGGGTATCCGAAAGTAAGAAAATCATTCTTTTTTTTTGCCCGTCTGACAAGCATCCGATAACACTGCAGCATAATGGCTTATTGTATTTTTGCTCGTGCTTTCTCGTAGCACCCAGTCCAGCACCAGTTTGTACACGTTCTTAGCTGGGTGTTATAGCTCAGCGTTTCCTTGCGGTTGGCCAAGTAATAACTGTCTTTTGTGATCAAGAGTCTCGCTCTGTTCACTGTCTCCGTCATTGCATGTAAGGTATCCGTCGTATAGTTTTAATTTGTACAGGTGTTCCTTTACTGGTGCATGACCACAGAGGTGTAGTTTCCCAGTTAGTATTCTTCCAATGGAAATATTTCGCTCCCTTAGTGCTTGGAAATATCAACTCAAGTTTACTAATGTATGTAAATATTTCCCTGAAAGGATTGGTGGTCACTACAACGTTATAAGTCTTCAATTAGTCGAGTTATGAGTATCTTTAGATTTCAGAAAGTGGATTTTCGAATATTTTCACATTGATGATTCATAAAACAGAAACCCTCCAAGTTATTCTCTTGTTAATATTTATCCCAGTGAAGTGGTATTTTGAAAATAATCTCCTAAAATTTCAGTTCAATTTTCATAGGTTTGTCGTATTGAGAAGACTAGAAATATTATGACAGTTTAATTCATGTATAAAAAATCGCATATGCCACAGTGCAATTGTCACTTTGACAGCGGCAAAAGTTAGCTTTAACTTTTACAGCGATAAATACACTAGTGGTTTTTTCACTTATTCATTTGTTCATCAATTATCGCGGTGTTGGTTACCAGAATAAATAGTTTGGCATGTTTGTCAACAACTTATTGAGTTTTCAAGAACTAACAATGAGTCGATTCGGTGTGTCTACGAACGCCGAAATTAGTCAAATTGTTAATACTTGTGTGCCTTCTAATACAGTTGCGACGCAATCATCAATCTGGCGATAATTTTCTACGTTTTGCGATGCAAAAAGATACACATTTGAGCCAGAGAAGACTACAAAGAAGCGGTAGTTAAAACAATTTGGAACACCACCGCTAAAATGCTACAAAATAAATATTATAACGAATTTAATATTGTATTCAACCATTTCACCGATGTTCAGTTTAATTCATCACGAGCTGTACGTAATGCTAAACGTAAAATCCTACAAGCACAACCCGAAAAGAGAAAATGTAGTGCATCAGCTCTTAATAAATCTGAAGTATTTGCAATGGCCAGATTATATAACGAAAATGAACGGGAAGGACTTCAAAAGAAATTATATCACATTTTGGCGTTTGAACTAGCTTGGTGCGGAGGAGAAGCAGCTTACTGCAAAACCACTTATTTCGTATCTGAAATTGAAAATAATGGAAAAGAAACTGGACTTATCGAGTATAATCCTCTATTTTCGAAAACGAGACAAGGCGGCAACAATAAATTATGTGACAGCAAATGGATCACGCCTTATATTTTCGACGAAGATATTTGCCCAATACGTTTATTCAAAAAGTTAATGGAAAAACGAAACACTTTTATAACTTCGGACAGAGTATTTCTTACACCAAATCCCTTTTGGAAAAAGAAAAATTTTAAAGGTTGGTACAAGAATTTGCCGATTGGAATTAATGAAATTTCCAAATGGACTAAACGCTCAGCACAACGCATTGGTTTAGATATCAAACGTGTCAAAATTACAAATCACTCAAATCGAGCGGCAGCAGTTAGCGAATTAAGAAAAAGCGGAATTGAAGAACAAGCTCTAATAAAAATAACAGGACACAGCAATTCATCATCAATAAAACCATACTTACAAGTTGACAAAGAGTATCATTTAAGCATTATTCAATCAATTCGTTTGGAAAATGAAAAAACTTCAACATCTACTACAGAAACGATGAGCTGTGGCACGCGCAGCGATATCACTGTTCCTAGTATGAATTTCAATAACTGCGTTTTTAATAATTGTACATTAAAATAAAAATGTGTTTATTTTTAATGTTTTATAAATAAAGTTTGCATTGATATGTTTCCAAATTTCTCATTCATTAAATTGTCCTCATTTCTCATTAAACAACCCAAATTTACCCGATAAAATACAAACACTTGTGCAATTATAAGTGACAAAATATTTATACCGCTCCAACAGCGAATAATAGCTGTTACTCGTACAAATAATATCACCCAACTCTAATATATTTCTCAATCGAAATGACAGCTTGAACTTTAGTAGATACTATCCTTTTAAAAGAACGCCGCAATCATAAATACAACTAGATAAAAATAAAATACCTATGTGTACATACAGGGTGGCGCACCGAAAACGAAACAGATGCATTTACTGGCAGATGATTCCTTTTTAAAAAAATCCCTCGGACCCGTCGATTTTGTTTTCGAGGGGGACACAAAATTGGCATAAAATCACAGTAACATTTGCAGCCCCCTAAGCGGGGGTGGCACCATCCCTAAAATCTTAAATGGAAAGGGGGGTCGAATGATCCATCATTTAAAAGGTCTTTCAACTCCCTTTATAATGATGTAAAATTCATGTACTTCAATTCAGTAGTTTTGGAGATTTATTGATTTAAAGTTTAAATACATCATCGTAAGAGGAGATCAATACATAGCAGCAAAGTTGTTAAAAAATAAAGAATGAACTGACCTGTCAGCCGAGTAAATGTTGAAAATGACCACCATTACTTTCCATGCAATAATAAAGATTTTGCTGAAAACGTTGCCGGACATTTTGCAATATTTGAGGAGTAATTTGATGGCACTCATTCACAATTCTTTGTCGCAAATCTTCTAAGGATGTTGGCTGAGTAGCATAGATTTTGCTTTTTAAGTAACCCCACAAAAAGAAATCCAAAGGTGATAAATCTGGCGATCTTGGGGGCCATTCAACGGCACCTCTTCTACCAATCCATTGACCTGGAAAGGTCTGATCTAAATAATGCCGAACTCTTAATGCGTAATGTGGTGGGGCACCATCCTGTTGGAACATCAACATATTCTCAACGTATCGACCATCATTCTGATTTTCAATTATATCTGTTAGCGCAGGATCTATGGCATTCTGCAGTAATTCCAAATACATTTCACCAGTCAAATTTCCAGGTAAGAAAAAAGGACCAACCAAATGATCGCCAAAAATGCCAGCCCAAACATTTAATTTTTGTGGCTGCTGTGTGTGTACCTCATGGTAAATTCTGGGATTAGAGTCCGACCAATATCGACAATTATGACGATTTACTTCGCCATTTAAAAAAAAGGAACATTCGTCGGAAAAGCAAATGTTAAATAAACATTGTTCATCGTTTGTAATTCGTTCACTCATAACTTCACAAAATTGTAATCGCTTATCAAAATCGTCTTCATTAAGTTCTTGTACAAGGTGAATTTTATACGGATGAAAATTATGTGTTAAAAATTTGTGCTGTTCTATTAGCGCACTGATTATTTCCGAAAAATATTTCAATAATTTCAACCCTTTCTGCCGTGGAATATACCATGGTTAATTTATGTAAAAGCAATAAATGATATTTTAACAACAAAGATTGGTCAAATCAATCGCAAACTAATGTACTATTTCCTATTTAAAATAAGTACGTGGCATTCTCTACTTATCTTTCTTCAAGAAACAACTTTTTTTGTCACAAAGGACACTTCAATTGCTATTTTTATTATTAATAAACCATGGGCGTAGTAAATAAAAGCATTTACTTATCAAGAAAATGCTTTTACTCAAATTTCTTCTGAAAGAAGTACAAACTAATTTGATGTACCTATTAAAGTCTACTTTAAACTTTAAATCAATAAATCTCCAAAACTACTGAATTGAAGTACATGAATTTTACATCATTATAAAGGGAGTTGAAAGACCTTTTAAATGATGGATCATTCGACCCCCCTTTCCATTTAAGATTTTAGGGATGGTGCCACCCCCGCTTAGGGGGCTGCAAATGTTACTGTGATTTTATGCCAATTTTGTGTCCCCCTCGAAAACAAAATCGACGGGTCCGAGGGATTTTTTTAAAAAGGAATCATCTGCCAGTAAATGCATCTGTTTCGTTTTCGGTGCGCCACCCTGTATACAGTATTACATGCCCAGTTTCATTGTTTGTATACGTTGCAGCTGGTACTACACGGTACTGTTAAGTCTAATGCAATATGGTGTTTTGTCTACTTAGTCATTCTGCATATTGAAGAAAAAATATGCAAGCTGCAAACACTCGAAGAAATGAAGGATTTGTTATGACTGGCAAAATGCGTTTTGTGTTTACGAATAATTTTCTATTCTATTTAAACTGATGTTTCAGACAAATTTGGTTTATAAAATAACGAAAATAAACATTATTAGTATATTAATAAGTGACAGCTGTGCTAGTTTTATTTATTTTTGGGAAGCTGGTAACATTGGTAAAGCTAAACGTCAAAATAATGCATTCTAATACATCGTTTGAAAAGTAATCTTTTTTTTAAAAAACGACATATAGATTGACGTTGTTAGCGTGTTGTATCGAATTTAATTAATCAAATAAATATATTTACTTTCGCTTTTATTTTTTTTAAATAAATACGTCTATTATAAATGCATCGAAATACTTGTTTTTACATCTAGTGGGCGTTGAGATTGAAATCCATGTCTGCGAATAACCTATGTCAATATTATTCATGTTCTGACAATTTATCAACGACACAGCGATACAGGAATCGAACATGAACATCAGCAGATGCCCTTGATACATATTGATGAACATGTTCCTGAATGATAGTTATCACATTCCAACAAATAACCTTTTATTATTTAATGGATTTCAGTTACGTGGGTTAAATTACCTTTATAACAAAAAACAAATAAGTGGGAAGTAATTTCGTTCTTGCTGTAGGTACATGATAGCCTTTTTAAGAGTTACAAGATATTTTTACTAACAGTATACCTTAGATTTCGTAATTTATAGTGATTGAGGTTAGGTTAGGATTATGACAATTCCAAAACAAGATAGATACCTTGCGATGATCAAGGACGTAGTGGTGAAGATCCAAGGTGGTACCGTTTTAATTTCATCGGTATTTGACCTTGGACTTAGAAGATACGTTAAGAAACTGCAGTTTCTTAACGTATCTTCTATCCCATGGGATAGGAGTGTACGGGCTAGGAACCAAACACTCTGAAAGCTTGGGAAAAACCCCAAGTATCTTTCAAGCGAAAATTCACGCCATAAGGAAGTGTGTCCAGTTCAATATTGACAAAGGATATAGAAGGCAAAATATTATCATAATGTAATAATTACAAAAACAGAAACATGAGGCACGATGCCCTTATGGAAATTGCTAATGAATCTTCGTCAGACATGTTGATTAGTCTGATCGACATCATTTCTGCCAACTCTGGTGTGGACGGATGCAGTTTTGTCGACTTGTTGATCGACATTAATGGAACAATCAAAATAGTATTAAAATTCGTTGAAGTCGGAAATGTTTTTGATTTATAAGTTATTCATCTTATAATAAAAGACAATATTTATAGTTCAGTTGAATCTCTTCGACAAGAATTAACTAAAATGTATCGAAAGTTTCCGGAAACAACTTTTTCCGTCAATTTTAAAACTTCTGTATTGAGTTTGTTGGAAAAGTACTAGACAATGTTGTTCTGATTCTACAGAGGCAAAGTTTAGAAAAATACATTTTGTTTCTGTGCTCTAACTTTTCAGCTGTAAAAGAAGTTTACAACCATTACTTATATTTTATTTTAATTGTTGAAAAAGTTCTTGGAAAGTTGTTTTTCAAGATTATTTTGTACAATTATTCCGTTGTCGAAGTAAAAATACTGTATATCGCTTGTGTAAAAGCACTATATCAAAATCAAATGCAAATTAAGAACCACGTGCTGTTCAAAGAACGCTTGTATTATTTGTTTAATATAAATGTCATCAAAGTGAAGATTTCACGCTGTTCGTTTGACTCAATTAGTTCATTCGTTTGCTGCTGTCAATCAGTACGTTTTGTCACTGTAAACTTGGTAAATATTGAAATTTTTAGGTCGCATGTTATTAAAAAATATAAATATATATCCAAAGAAACGTTTTGTATTTAATATCATACCAAATGCATTTCGTAGAATAAGTGTATATCAAATTCAAACTAAAAATGTATTTACAGATCATCATGTTACTTCAGTTCAAGGAAAAACAATTATTCAATAAAGAATACATCATCAGATTCATCAGGGCGACTGTCACGTGGACTTGCTTCTTTTTCATCAGTTAATATAAAGTTACTGTCACATGAAACATATGAGTAATAAATCTAGACGTCAAACCTCTTCATGGTTATATCAAATGTAAAAATTTGACCTCCTGTTTACAAGCTTCAGAGTTTTGAAATTTACGTACGTTGTAGGTCATGAATTTTGATAATCACCCAGCATTCGACTTCATTTCCGAACTCAAGCGATGCGTAATAATTTTAAAACATCCAAATCTTTTTCTAATATATTTCAACTCATTCATACGATTGTGTCAGTTATAACATACAAGTTGTTTTTTTTTTGTTTCAAATCAGATGCCGCAAGGTATTGTTACGAAATTCAATACAACTGTGTTCCATCTGTGTTTTTTCATCGGCAAACACAACAAGGATGTAAGACGTTATGTAATTGCAGTCACTTTGGACAGTTACAATGTTGTTGATATATGAGAATTTAGACGTGTTAGAGAGAAAAGAAAAGATGTTACGATAAGGTGTGTTTGTACAATGCATCGAAATGAGTTTTAGATGAGTTTAAATATTTGTTGAACAAGTTTAGGGAACAGTTACAATTTCGCCATTAAGTTTGTTTAAATAACAGTGCTAAAATATAAATACAGATGAAAAATTGATGGTTTTAATACAAGGATGATCGTAAAAGCGTATTTGTTCCCAATTTAAGTATAGAGATAATATAAATATAATTTTTGATAGTACGCTGTACGCATACGTGAAAAAATCCTTCTTTTGAGTATCAATAGAATGAAAATTACATTTTTATACGATTTTGACAAGTTTATAAACTCTAGGGCGACCCAAAAGCTATCCAAAGGCAAGCCTATCTGTCAGTCACGGGAGCTATGACAATCCTATTAGTCGAACCTACCGCCATTTTATGTCTACAAACAAGGACAAGCGCATAAAACCCCATATTAATCTATTCTAACCTCAAACTCCTCTACTTTTTATTATATGAATATTTACCAAAGCTTTTGTCTTAAAACGGTGTGTTTCTTTAAAGAGAATATATTTTGACACATTCTGAAAAAGTTATCGATAGTTTCAGTCAATTTAAATATTATTATACACTGTATATATAAAAAAAATTGGTTCTTCTACACGACGCAGTCTATGATTCAATCAGTAAATTCACTGATATCGATCACTCACTTTATCTATCGTTTATTTTGATTAAACATTTGTATACTATACGTTAGAAAATAGTTTTGAGAGGAAGATGTGATCTCGACCGTCTTGAAATTGAATAGCCGAATATCCGAACAGGCACGTGGGTAGAGATCGAGACCACCTGCCCACCTGTCAGATTTAGACTAAGAAAAAAAAATAAACCAGACTTGTACGTCAGATATTTATAACAAGCTGTTTTTTTTTGGTTTTGTTCTGTCACGTTTATGATGAGATATGGGTACGTTAATAGATAGTTATATTAACAAAAATTATTATAATATACTTCCCCTTGCCCCATCTATACGAACACTCCTGCTATTGCTTAAAAATTCCTTGCCCCAATCATGCAGACATACCTGTCATAGTTCCGGAAATATTTTTTTTTGTCCCACCTACTCGGACGTAATTTTCATACTCCAGTAATAATAGACATCATTAAATACTCATTGCATAATAGTATTATTACACCACTGTGTGAATTAAACTGTAAAGACAGTATTTATTTCAGAAATCTAATAATTATCAGTCTTGTTTTCGCATTCAAGTCCGGTCGCTGCAACTTCTTTATCTCTTAATAGTGGTATTTAATTAGGAAGGTAAGTTCGAGCTTCATTTCATTAAATTCCAGTTTAATTAACAGTTCATTGCTGTAACTGCATTTTTTATTATTTTCTTGATTTATATCGATACAGATCAGTTCAATGAAATGGAAAACATGAGGGCTGTCGACGTCGGTATAGAATTTGATTAATTTATAGTAAAACGTAAATGATAACTTGAAAATGTTTATAGGAATTCAAAGAGCGTTTATTTATAACTGAGAAATTGACGAGGTTGTTTATTTAAGATGTAATTATTGTTAAAAGGTTTTAGATGTCGTTGATAGTTGGAGAGAAGATTCTAAAACAAAAATAAATAGGAGGTAAATATTTTATATGAACAAAAGATTTGCTGGCAACTCTAAAGGCCGGGCCACACCGGCATCCATCCGTCCGATGGATGGACGTCCACGGAGCGCTCCGATTCACAACGAAAGCATCCAGGGTAGGGTAGTTTTGTCTGATACCGAGTTTAGTGCGTGTGACCGGACCCAGATATCATGTCAATGTTGTCAGATATATTTTCTAAAATTGCTAGACTCGCTACACAAATGTTCCTCTTACTTCAGTAAACTGTTAGTTCTTGATGTTATAAGAAAGCTAGTTTGGAAATATTTTTAAAAAAATACATAATGTAAATTTATTAGTAAACATTAAAATAAGTCGCTTGAAATTACTGAAAAAAGAAAAAATTAATTAAAACCACTTTTTATATGTTACTATATTTAAGAAAATATTGAAGAGTTGGCAACGTAGTTGCACGTGCAGTGAAGACTTCGAAACAACCAATCATCAACTGCAGTATTCATCGTAATATAACGAAATAACCGAAGTATATTCCGTTTGACGATTTTCGCAGAAAAAATTATACGGTCTTGAGGGTGTTCGGGGGGGTTGTGTTGTGGTTCAGCTTATAATCCGTTAGTATAATTCAGTGTCGGGTGTGAATTTTGTTTTAAAGAAATATTTAATATAATATCTATTTCTTGGTTGAGTGAGTTTAGTGAATTGTTATAGGTATTTATAGGAAAGTGTAGGTGATCTAGTGAAGAAAGGTATCATTAATATAAAACCTTTTTGATGGTGTAGTGGTTAGGTCGCGTCAGTGAATTGATATTAATATAATATTCATTTGTTCGTAGACGTTAGGGTAAGTTTTATAATATAATTAATTAGAATGGCATTTTGGAGACCATTTGAAACAACAGTCCAAGATGATGCGCGGGTTTATTGAATTGTGGATTTAAATATAAGAAGTTAGATAATCGAATGGTAATAATGGAGTCTCGGCGTATCGCTGAACTTAGACAGGAGTATTTACGCAAAATAAAAGGGTACCGTGATTCAAATAGAACTATAATTCATTTAGACGAAACTTGGTTTGATACACACATGATGTTGTCAAGTGTTTATTCATTTATTTGTTATTCAAACAATCCTTACGGTTTTATTACATGAATAAATATATAAAATAAAATACATTTTAACTTAATATGTAAGAAAATAGTAATAATGGTAATTATATTATAATTAAAACTGTATGAGGATATACACCCACCTTTAAAATATGGTTGGGTTGACGATACAAAAAACTGTTCTTTAGATAGTTCGTGTTCTAGAGGAAAGCGCTTTATTATTGTATTACAAATTTTATGAATTTTGTATGCAGGTTAATTTTTTTCATTCAAATTGATATAGTAGATTAACATTATTTCACAATATTCGAATTTATTCCAAAAACTAGGTCTAGACTAGTAAAAAAACTGTAAAGAATCCCTCAACAGGCTGCAAGAGACAACAAAGTGTGTCTAAAATGGGTGCCGGCACCTGAGGGGATTGCAGGTAATGAAATGGCTTACCAGTTAGCTAAACAAGGTTCTACAGGAGACTTCAAAGGTCCGGAACCGTTTTGTGGAATCACGAAAGAGGGAAAATCTGGAACTGTCTAGATAGGGAACACCAACTCAAATGAAGGTCGACACAGGGCACTTCCATACAAAGAGTTTACTGAACAAGGTAGACAAGGAACTCTCAACCAGGCTATTGAAATTGAGTAAGAGACATTTGAAGACAGTTACCGACCTGGTGACTGGAGACTGCGCCATCTGCACAAAATAGGCAAAGTTTGTGAACTCTATGTTGAAACACCTACTCACATCCTCTGCTTTTGCAAGAACTTACATGGACTCAGATATGGATTCCGGAAGTCTTTCGCATACTGTGTTAATATTACAACTAAACGTATAAAGTTAAAGTGGGTTCCGAAAGTTGTTTTCTAATTTACATTTTTTGAATATTTTCGAATGCCGCAACACTTCAAGTATTTACTTACTTCGTGACCGGTACTCGACTCGCCGGGGATCCAATTAGTACCTCTTAGATTGCGTGTTTTTAATGTTCTAATATGGATTTCAAAACGTGCAGCAGGTGTTCCTAAAAACTCCAATATCCTCATTATTTCATTTTCTTTTTATTAAGTAGTAGTAATTATTTGATTCCTGCTGTTATAAAAAATTGTAAAATATTCAGGACGTACATTTAATTTAGGCATATTAAATTTATGTATAGAAGTTAAATTTTAATCTTAGTACTAAAGATGATGGATTTTCTTCTAGTTTTACATCTTTGTTTGGCTTCGTAAAGGTTTGCTAAGAGCGTTTCTATTCTCTAAAGACTTTTTGGCTTCTGACTATATACCGGTTTGCTGTTTTCATAGACCAAAACGTCATTAACGTCAAGGAACTTAGCCACAACGTCTTGTTCAAGATTAAAATTATCACTTATTAATCTAGTACACATAAAACCTCACAAAAAATACAAAAAAACTTGAAAATTTAAAATTGGGTATTTAAAAGGGTTATGTTTTACATAAGGAAAACTTTACGATGTTAGGCACGCGATTTTCCGGAAAATCGTCGAGTGAAAATTTTTGTTTTTGTTTTTTCGCTCTAATTGTTTAAATAATGGATATACAGAAAAACTTTTAAATCAAAATTTGTAGCTGATGCATTTATCTACAAATTTTGTATGAAAAGTTTTTCTGTAAATTAAAAAGTTTACGAGATAAAATTAATTTCAGTGGTATTCAATTCGTAGGTACGCGCGAACGGCCCGTGAGCCAAATGTATTAACCGCTCGACTTAAAAGTTAATAATTTTGGGCTTATAACATTCTGAAAAAATAAATAAACTCATGTAAAATGTAAAGAAAGATCTCAACTTTTAGATAGAAATACTTTCAAATTTGAAAAAGTAGATTTTCTGACTGTAATATCAGTTTATTATAATTCCGATTTAATTAATACTTATCACAGCGAAAATTCCTTTTGGATTTAGCATTGCAAATGAGCATAAAACATTATTATTATAAAAGCAAAGCCATCAATATTTAGAATTTTAAACGAATGCTTCTTAAAAATCGTTTTTTTTGCATGCTTAATTTTACTTGTTTTTTTATATCTTCTTTCGAAATTAATATAATTCAATGAAACTTTACCACTAAACACTTTGAAGCATCTACTTTCGAAATTACTATACAGTTTTTCTATAAATATTAAATTGTTTAAATAATAGACAATTATTTACAATAAATACTTAAATCAGAGGTCTTTCAGCAAACATTCTATAACTTTTTATACCGTTAATGAGATTATCTAAAAATTTGTGAACTTTATAATGAACCTATCTAGAAGTGATCGCGATACAAAAGAACACACCTATGGCTCAGGTAAGAAAGAGAATGGAGTACAAATAAAGGTGAAAAAGCAGGTGAGAGTTTTTTGCGGCATTTTAAGAATATTTTGTGTACTTTGACTCGGCTAATCTGACATTTTAATTCAATTCAGAGACAGTTTACTGACTGCGCCATGTTTATTTGTAAAGTTTTTATTATTTAAAAAAAATATATTACATTCACATTGTTCTACAAAGTCAGTCTGACAACCAACTGACTTACACAACATGTCAAAACACAAAAACTTCAACTGCAACTGATCAGGGGACCAAATTTTTAATATAATTTGAAGCAAAACTTTTATTTCTGGAGGTATGACAGAGACAAATGACCTCTGTATAGTTTATGACAGAGTAGAATGCATTTAAACAATCTTGATAAGATTTATCGTTATTTTAGGGAATAAATATCATCAAAACAAACAGCAATCAAAAGAGAAAGAGAAAATCGAATTTAATATTAATATCTTTGAATTCCCTACAGATTGCAGCTAAATATTACATAGAGAATCAAACAGTGATACAGGGTTGAAGTTTTTTGCCATATACTCAACTGAATAAGATTTGCCATCAATATTTAAAATTTTAAACGAATGCTTCTTAAAAATCGTTTTTTTTGCATGCTTAATTTTACTTGTTTTTTTATATCTTCTTTCGAAATTAATATAATTCAATGAAACTTTACCACTAAACACTTTGAAGCATCTACTTTCGAAATTACTATACAGTTTTTCTATAAATATTAAATTGTTTAAATAATAGACAATTATTTACAATAAATACTTAAATCAGAGGTCTTTCAGCAAACATTCTATAACTTTTTATACCGTTAATGAGATTATCTAAAAATTTGTGAACTTTATAATGAACCTATCTAGAAGTGATCGCGATACAAAAGAACACACCTATGGCTCAGGTAAGAAAGAGAATGGAGTACAAATAAAGGTGAAAAAGCAGGTGAGAGTTTTTTGCGGCATTTTAAGAATATTTTGTGTACTTTGACTCGGCTAATCTGACATTTTAATTCAATTCAGAGACAGTTTACTGACTGCGCCATGTTTATTTGTAAAGTTTTTATTATTTAAAAAAAATATATTACATTCACATTGTTCTACAAAGTCAGTCTGACAACCAACTGACTTACACAACATGTCAAAACACAAAAACTTCAACTGCAACTGATCAGGGGACCAAATTTTTAATATAATTTGAAGCAAAACTTTTATTTCTGGAGGTATGACATAGACAAATGACCTCTGTATAGTTTATGACAGAGTAGAATGCATTTAAACAATCTTGATAGGATTTATCGTTATTTTAGGGAATAAATATCATCAAAAACAAACAGCAATCAAAAGATAAAGAGAAAATCGAATTTAATATTAACGTCTTTGAGTTCCCCACAGATTGCAGC
Organism: Lochmaea capreae; assembly: GCA_949126875.1. NCBI lineage: Eukaryota > Metazoa > Arthropoda > Insecta > Coleoptera > Chrysomelidae > Lochmaea > Lochmaea capreae. The sequence goes on from OX421404.1 coordinate 27,642,163, forward strand.
TAAATATTACATAGATAATCAAACAGTGATACAGGGTTGAAGTTTTTTGCCATATACTCAACTGAATAAGATTTGTTCTAAACATTTAATTTTTGTAATTCAGTTACGAAATGTCATTTTGTTACACAGTGATGTTTTGTTAACTTTAGTATCGGTACAGCAACCCTGTAAATCGTGAAATAGGATTTGAAGGATAATAGTTATTGAACCAAAATGTATAAGTTCGCAGATTTCCGAGATGCGATCAGGATATCGCTAAATACATAATGTGGGTGTACGGTACGGTACAGGCATTATACTTCAAGAGATCTACAATTACCTTTTCAAATTCACTTCATAGTTATTTATCTAAATCGGAAATCGGTGAAAATTAACGGGATGAAATTTTATATTATTCTGTAGCAAAAACTGTAGAAAGTAGGAGTGAAATTGTATAGGAAATAATTATTCCATTATTTATACACGAGGTTACAGCATGCGATAAGATTACATTTTTTATATTTCTTCCTCACATCTACAGCTCTCACTGAAGCCTCTATTCACATACTTGCGGAGTCCATAACACTACTGAATCCCAGTACTGAAGCCTACATAATTTTGTGTAGATAAGGAGTCTCCGTAGTAGATCTTTTAGGTCTTTTACATCTTCTAAAAAAGTGCTTCTCGAGGCACATCGCTTAAGAAGAAGTTTTTGACATTCAATATCTATTTAAGAACATTTTATTTCATAACATCACTTCTTCCGTCACGCTGTACGTAGCTTTCATTTTGCGAAAGCGTCCCTCGTATGTTAAAAACAAAATAAAAATAATTCGCTACTTGCAAATTGGTAATTTTATAATGAATAAATTAGTTCATAAATCCATTCATTTAAATTGCAGCAACGTCAAAATGTCGACCTCTTTCTATTTTTACATACAGATCATTTAATATGGTATAGAAAGTTTGTTTTCTTTTCATTTATTACGCACAATTAACCTTTGAGAATTCGGATTCAATTGATATTTATGGGGACAGAAATATCTCAATCGTAAACTGCAAGTCCGTTTATATAGCATGTACCAAAATGAGTCACTGAATTAGTGAATTGCATTGTCTCCATATAAAACTTAATCTTTTTGCGGAGTTGAAAATGCATAGTTTTCTTTTCTTGTATTGCTTAAATCTTGTACGATATCCAACTCTGACAAAGTCAGTTTTTGTACAATTGAAGCAAAAGATATATTAGAATTAGTTACATACAAATATTTAAATTCGACTACTTGAATTATCACAAACATTATATATTTTTCTTTGAATTCTATAATTTAAAAACAAAACGGCAACAGCGCTAGGGTTATACTCATCTCCGACAGCGAATGTTGGAAATTTCACACAATGATATGCCACAATCGGCAGTGGCGATGGAAATAACCAACAAAAATTCTTTGTAAATAACATATAGAACAAGTTGATTACTTTTTTTCCCAAACAGGGAGTGGTATACTTTTTCAAAAGTCAGTGATATCTCGTTTGAAAGGCATTGACATTGGCTACATAACCATATTAATTTTGTTTGGGTTTAAACTAATTTTGACGGATAAATTAAATAAATACCAAAAGTATTGAAATTATTTTTTTAAATTTAATTAATCAAACATCAACAATGGATTCTTATAGCAAGTGTTCGAAATGTGCTCCGTCTACTTCCTGACAGTAATACATCCTATTAGTAAACTCTTGTCGTACTCGTTCGAATGTGTCAGCTGAAATTGCATTGCATTCTTCAATAATTCTTTCTTTCAAAACGCCAATGCTATCTGGTGCCGTAGTATAAACCTTGGATATCAAGTACCTCCATAAAAAAGAATCTAATAGTGTCAGATCTGGTGACCGAGGTGGCCATTCTATAAGACCTCGCCGGCCGATCCATCTACCTCGATATTCTTCATCCAGGTAACGTCTTACTGCACCATAATAACGTGCAGGAGCACCATCTTGTTGAAATGTTATTTCCAGATGGCCGAGTTCATCTGGATTATCTTCCAGAATTTCAAGAATTAACGGCTCAATTGCATTTTGTAACATCTGCAGATACACTTCACCGCTTAAGTTTGAATTTAGGAAAACAGGACCAACTATGTGGTTTCCCAAAATACCTGCCCAAACATTGATTTTTTCTGGAAATTGGGTATGTTGTTCACGAAAGGTGTGAGGATTTGTGTCACTCCAATACCTTACATTTTGTGTATTCACATTTCCATTGGGGCAAAAAGTACTTTCGTCACTAAAACAAATTGTTTTTGTGTAATGTGGGTTTTGACTAATTTTATTTGTCATACATTCACAGAATTCGAGTCTTCTGTCGGGGTCGTCATCCGAAAGGTGGTGCACCATTTTTAACTTGTATGGATGAAATTTATTTTTAGCCAACACTCTCTGTACTGTACTTTTACTTACTTCACAGATAGACGCAACTTTAGTTGAAGAGGAAGTAGGGTTTACTACCATTTCAGCAACTAGATCAATTTTTTCATCATCACTAAATGTTGGTCGACCAGATCGTTTGGCATCTTGAACACTACCTGTTGCTTCAAACTTGTGAAAAAGCTCCCTAAAATAAGTTCTCGAGATAGGGCGATCTGGGTATCTCTCATTGAATAAACGTTCCGCTTTATGAAGATTTTTTCCAGATTCACCAATTATTAAGATAGCTGCTACTTTGTCGGCTTGAGTACGTACCATTTTGCCTATGTAAACTCTTAAACGTCTCGTTAAACAATGATAAAATTAAATATTTAAGCTTTGCAAAGCAACAAATACTATTAAATTAAAAACGTCAATTTTTTTGACAACTAACCAGAGGCGGACTGAAAAATCTTCAATATTTAAATGTGAAATAATAATTTTGATATTTATTTAATTTATCCGTCAAAATTAGTTTAAACCCAAACAAAATTAATATGGCTATGTAGCCAATGTCAATGCCTTTCAAACGAGATATCACTTGCCATAAGATCCTATTTAAAATTATTGGCACTGTGATGTCATCTATTACTATTACGTCACCTGTTACCATTCGTAGAGAAGTTTACGACACCTTATTTTCACCCTCCAAATGTTATTAATGTAAGTGTGCCTGTTCAAAAGATACTAGGGGGGGAGGGGACTTTTGAATAGCACTGTATATTAAATATTTGAAACCCGGTCATCTAAAAGCACTGTATACATGTTTCCCTTACTTCCATATAGTTTTAGTTCGGGGCGTTCTTGGAAAACTAGTTTGGAGTCAACAATATGCTGTTACAACAAAAGAAGAACTAAAGTGAGTCAATTACAGTATTTTTCATTGGCACCAACTAAAACGGTTAGTTATACGATTACCTTATAAAGTAGAATTACTAGAAAATATTTTCTAAAGACATGTTCATATGATTTAAGTATTGTCTACATAAAATATGTTTATTGATAAAATTTCAATATAATTTGCATATTTTAGGTGATTTTAAGACACCCCTTGTCGTCTCATATAAATAAAGATTTTTATCCAGCTGTTCGACACGCAAAAGTGTGATACTAAAGTGACATATTTGTGGGCACTTAATTAACTATCTTGTCTTATGAAATGTTTCCAAACACGAAAACGATTTCAATAAAGTAAAACCAATTGGCTAAATAAGGTGCGCGGCGGTTAAAATAAAGAACAACATAACAGTCTATTGAAGTCTTTTCAAATTTCTCGGGGTATGCATGTTGAATTTTCGTTTTTTGTTTTTGTTTTGCTGGTACTGTTTGTTTGTAGAGTAGGGAGGGAGAGTTAGGTCCACAGCACTTAGGCCACACGTGACCCATTGTACATCTTTCCTAGGTCATCGTCAATCCTGTCCTTTCCAGGAAGGTGGACAGGTCACTAGGAGACATCTTCTTTCAGTCAGTCAGACTCCAGCTTCCCAGGGTGATCCTGGCAAGACTGTATCCCTTGATTTCATCCCATCTCTTTAGAGTTTGAGTATGGGTCTAATGTTCAGCTAGTTCCGCAATTCGTCAGGCCGTAGGTGTCGCCGAGTCCAAGAATTCTTAATCCAGCCGCTTCCCTGGCTGAAGAATCAGCCTTTGCTCCTGTTCTGTCACTTAACCCACCTCAGGATAATATTGTTATCTCGATGGTACTCTAATACTAGCCCTGATGTAACATAGGTACTCCAGTACTCATAATTAGTCATTTTGCATTTTTAGTTGCACTTGGAGTTACAGCTAAGACTGCCCTTGGTCTGTTCTAGAGCTGGAGAGCTTCAAAACTATAGATAGTAGGGCTATAGGATTCTCTGTAGTTATCGAGCAACTGAAAAAGTCAGAGAAAGAACTAGATGTGAACGACTAAGGGTTACTACTCCCGTACAAGATAGTTTTCTGACTGTGTATACCCATTAGAAATCTTCTGAGTACTTGTTGGATCATACAACAGCGTCTTTTGAAGGCTTCTAATGAACATGTGAATTGTTATACTGAGTGATACTGTTAGTCGGCGAGTTTATGTATGGAGTCTTTCTCTACTACTTAGAAGAGCATTGCAGGTAGTTCATATGTTTAGAGGTGATACACCTACAGCTGTTGTTTGAAGAACAAGAAACCATAAAAGAAAAAATAACATATAAGCACTTGGTGAGCAAAAATCGTGGATGTAACAGAAGACAATGTATGCCCCTAAGGTTTTCAACTGATAACCCTGTATTTTGTCATCTGTTGTGAGTGGTAGAGAGAACATAAAATTAAAGCACCAACGATCCAAAAGCTTCTTTGTTTAACTCGCCAGTTAGACTAATTAAAAAAAAGCATCAACAAATCATCACTAATTTTTTTACACATGAAATTTATATGGCAACAAAATGATCAAAAATGTAGTTTAATGATTGTTGCAGCGATCGTAAAAACTTTTGTTATCGACATTAAAGAGGTTGTTAGCATAATTGGAGATTATCGTGCTTAAATCATTTTAATTTATGCCATAAACCAGTACAACCGCATATCAATCGATTTAACTATAACAACAAAGTTTTTATGATCTGGAAAAGTTATAACGCCAGCAGTTGTAGCAATTGCTAGATTTGTTGGTCGGTGGATATGCCAATTATTATTGTTTTATGTTTGTTTTGTTTGCGGAATTAGTTTGAATTGTAAAAAATATCAAGAGTGGCCGTAAAATGTTCAACAGTTGTTAATGAAGTTGTAGGACTATTATTAAATGTTGCTAAATGGAAGTGTAGCTTCTTGTTTGTCTATGTACATTATTAATTGTCCCTATTTTAAAATCTCGCGTTTGTACAAGATTGGCTTTGTTTGTATAAGAAAAAGATGTCTCTAATGTTTATCTTCCAGAGGCAAATTTATCTAAAAACACAGCCTCTTTGTACATGAAACTTAATCTATACAAACACGAAGGAAGTTGAAGTAAAAGTCTTAGATAAAAAGCATTTCTTAGTTACGCTAGACGCTTAATCAAATATTGACTGAGTAAATAACCCATTTGAACTCTTGGAACCTCTCCAAAAGTAAAGAAGAATATTTTATTCTTACATTACCGTGACGTTGAATTTGCGACAAAGAAACTGCAAAGAAATATATTTCTACTGGATGTAGGTGATAAATAAAGTGGATTTACTACTAGTTTTTTGTTTCTCCTAAATTTTCAGTTCAATTTACTTAATTAATTTCCTGTTAAAATTTTAGTATTATCAATAGACGTCAAAGATAGTTTAGTACTAGTATTACTTTTCAAAGAACAGAGACGGTTCACTAAGAAGCAACAATTACTTCTCGGGCTACAAGTGATGTTCTGGTGTCCCTTCTAATTACAAACCAGAATGGTCTTGTAGATATGGATACATGAAATCAAAATACCCCTAGTTACGAATTTGAAGCCAATTTCAAGTCGCAAAATTTTTTTTTCGTAGGAAATTTTGAAGCAAGGGGTAGATATGGAAATATTTCGCGATTTAAATTGCTCTCTGTTATCTCCCTTGATGCTTGGAAATATCGACTCAAAATTTATATCTACGTGTAAAATGTTCCCCTTAATCCAATGGAGAAGACTAGAACGTTCTATCTCCTCAATTAGTCGAGTTATGTATACATGAAATTTCAGAAAGTTGATTTTCGAATATTTTCACTACTTTATCATTTACTATTCACAGAACGGAAACGCTTCAAGTTATGCCTTTGAAAATTTTTTTCCCAATTTTTAATTCTTTTGCAAATACTCTCCTGGAATTTCAGTTCAGTATTCATAGTTTTGTGGAATTTACAGGACTTTTTATGTTGAAAATGCGTTTTTTCGTAAATCTCATTACACCATCTGAATGCGAAAGAATGATTTTATCTAAAAACTGACTGTGGCATTTGTTTTCCCTTATCTCAAAACCCCCGGTTGCAAATTTTAAGCCAATTCCATGTCGCAAAATTTTTTTTTTGAAGAAAATTCCGAAGCAAGGGGTAGGTATGGAAATATTTCGCGATTTAAATTGCTCCCTGTTATCTCCCTTAATGTTCGGAAATATCGACTCAAAATTCACATCTACATGTAAAATGATCCTCTGAATCCAATGGAGGAGACTAGAACGTTCTATCTCTGCAATTAGTCGAGTTATGAATACATGAAATTTCAGAAAGTGGATTTTCGAGTTTTTTCAAAACTTTCTCATTCTCTTTTAATGCTTGGAAATATCGACTCAAAATTCATATCTGTATGTAAAATGTTCCCCCAAATCCAATGGAGAAGACTAGAACGTTCTATCTCCTCAATTAGTCGAGTTATGAATATATGAAGTTTCAGAAACTGGATTTTCGAATATTTTCACTACTTTATCATTTATTATTCATAAGACGGAAACCCTTCCAGTTATGCTTCTGAAATTTTTTTTCTTATTTGATTATTCTTTTGAAAATACCCTCCTGGAATTTCAGTTAAAAATTCATAGTTTTGTGGTATTTACAAGACTTTTTATGTTGAAAATGTGTTTTTTCTACATTTTCATGACACTATTTGAAGGTAAAAGGATAATTTTATGAAAAATTGACTGTGCCAGTCGATATAACATTCTTCACGTCAGTAACGGTTATGATAAAAGTTCAAAGAAATATAAAATGGAAGCGTATCTAAAGTTTCAAGCTTGAAATAAAAACGAATTTTTCATATTACACATTTAGAATATGGGCGTAGTGTAGGACGCCGTTATTAATTGTCTCAAAAATATTATTAACATTAATGTTTTTAAAAATATTATAAATAGTTTTTTTCTTGCAAAATCTTATAAAATATGTAAATATTAAAGATTCAAACATGGTAAAGTGCTTTGAAATTATATTTTTATCTAAATAATAGAGTATAGAATGTTGTTTGTCACGAATTTCAAGAGATTGGTTCCTGAGACAGTTACTACGGTCAAGATTGCTACACACGAGTAGGTACATGGTCGCCATTTTTGGTCCAAAATGTATTGGTAACACTAACACATTATAAATTAAGTGTTTGTCGATAGTACTTAGATTTTAACAAAAATAAGCTTAATTAATCACAGTTTGTCACTTATAAAAGTGATTTATGACTAGCCAACAGAAAATATGCTTCTAAAAACCATAATATTTATTTTACAGATCGCTTATCGAACAATTCATAATGCGTTTTACAGTTTTCCACCTCTATTCTGTTCCTAGTCTATTATGTAGGTACTTCTATTCGTTTTATTATTATATCTTATTTGTTTTGTGTGGTATACTATATTTTGAAACAAAATGAAATCGACAAAGATGCTCCGGTAGTTTAAAAATAGAGCATAGAAGTAGAAGTAGAACCTGGAAATCGCGTTGAAAGAAAAGGAAATGACGTTTGATGATAAGAATTACTGGAATTATTTTAAAACCAATGGATAGAACGGCTACATTGTTCAGAATAAAACGAATTGATTACAGAAACTAGAATTTATATATATTTTTCATAATATTTGTAAAAAACTGAATTTTGGAATAAAAAATAAAAAGTAACTGTTGTGATGGATGATGCAGTCCATTATGATTAAAATTATTATTTGCCATAATAAATCTCCTTCAGATGGTCGTTGTTACGGGTATGAAAAATGATTTGGGATCCCTTCAAAACCAATTTGCAATATATCACGTTGTAGGTATTACATTATAGACATTACAAATGGGCATATGTATTCCTACGCATTTAAGAAGAAAAATTAACGCTATTTAGATTATATAACATTTTTTAACAAGAAACTTCTTTTCTTTTGAATTTTAAAACCAAATTCCAGTCACAAAATCGCTTATTTTTTTTTATCTTGAGCCCGATGATGTCTTTTCTAATTTGATAACCGATATGGGATAGCTATTTTTTTCTTAAGAAAAACATGGCTTTTGGTTTAAGATAACGTTTAGTTAAAATTTTATGTTTTTTTAAGAGCTCGCTGATGTTGGTATAACTAGAGACGTTGAAATTGTAGAGAATGGAAAAGTAATTCTAGCCGAAAGAAATCTTATATAAATTTAATAAGACGGATAAATGGGGTTTTAAGTAATGCTGGGAAAGTATTAATAGGAAAATTGACCAAAATAATTAGATGGAATACTGTATTTATACTGAGGAGTTTTTTTTTTAATTATGAATTTTCATACACTGGCTTTTAGAAAACATATGAATACTGGGTGACGTTAGGTTCAAAATATATTGTTGAATTTTGACGTGTATTTTCGACTATAACTTCATTATTTGAATATTCAAAGTACCAAAATCGGAAGTATTAGACCAATTCAACCCCGTAGATTCCAAAAATGCCCATAAAAATAATCTAAATTCCATATCTAATAATCGAAATTTCGTACCACTCACTTTGGGATACCCCTGTATACAGAATATCGCAGATATGTTTTTGATGATTTTTTTCCATCTTCCTTTATCATCTTAGAATGTGTCTCCAGAATCTCAACTCAAAATTCTCATTATTATTTCCTCTATGATTTTTTGACTTAACACGTGCATTTCAGACTCTGGCTTAACTTCATTTTTTTAATTTTCAAATTTGAAAACTCGGAACCAATTTTTTACACCAATTCAACCACGTAGATTCCGAAAATGCCCATAAAAAGTATCTAAATTCCATAGATATCTAATAAAAATTTTTTTTCGAAATTTCGTACCCCTCACTTTTGGATACCCCTGTATACAGAATATCGCAGATACGACTTTGCTGATTTTTTCCCAAATTCTTTCATCTTCTGAGAGTGTGTCTTCAAAATCTCAGCTCAAAATTCTTATTATTATGGCATCTATAATTTTTTGACTTAGCACGTGCATTTTAGACTCTAACTTAACTTCTTTTTTTTAATTTTCAAATTTGAAAACTCGGAACCAATTTTTTACACCAACTCAACCCCGTAGATTCCGAAAATGCCCATAAAAATTATATAAATTCCATAGGTATCTAGTAAATTTTTTTTTCGAAATTTCATACCCCTTACTTTGGGATACCCCTGTATACAGAATATTGTAGATACGTTTTTGCTGACTTTTTTCCAAACTCCTTCATAATCTGAGAGTCTGTCTTCAGAATCTCAGCTCAAAATTCTCATTATTATGACATCTATGATTTTTTTACTTAATACGTGCATTTTAGACTCTAGCTTAACTTCATATTTTTAATTTTCAAATTTGAAAACTCGGAACCAATTTTTTACACCAATTCAACCCCGTAGATTCCGAAAATGCCAATAAAAATTATCTAAATTTTATAGGTATCTAATAAATTTTTTTTTTTCGAAATTTCGTACCCCTGTATACAGAATATCGCAGATACGATTTTGCTGTTTTTTTTCCAAATTTCTTCATCTTCTGAGAGTGACTCTTCAAAATTTTAAGGAATAGTTTAGCGCGTCTTTAACCTGTGGTTTTATGCACCAGTATATGTCACCTGTAATACCAGTTTTCAAGAGAGTCTTTTTAGCAGTTTGTAACTAGCTTATATTGTGCTGGTTAGGAACTAAGTAGGTACTTTTAGTGCCACTAGGAATAATTTAAACCCTTTGTATTATCAGAATAATAATGATTAAATTTTATACACCGCTTATTCCACCTTGTATTTCCTGTGCTTAGAGATACCTAGAGCCTTCTATTAACAATTTCTACTTTATATCTCATCATCTGGCATTCTGAAACATTCAATTTTCAAAATATTACCCCGAGCTAAGCAAAAGTTGCATATATCACCGTAAAAATAAAAAAAAAACTTTTGAATGCGCGAAAATTGCCTTCGGCTCTAAATTCACTCGATTCACCAAGTACAACTTCTTTTGTTCGCCTGTTAAGCGTGTAGGTAGTGGAATGGTTCATGCGTATAATTGTTTTAAGTGGAAATAAAAACGATTTTGTGGCATTAGCATACAAGATATAAATTTAATACACGATGTTAAGTAAAGTGCAACTGTTGTATAAATTAAATGACGTTTGACAGTTGACGTTTGACATTTGACGTTTGGTAATTGACATTTTACATTTTTTATATTTTTATTTCAAAGAGAATAATTAAGTCTGTGAACATAGCGGATCTCCATTCAGCTTTCCGATTCACATGTTCATTAGTCCATGACAATCGAGCGTGCATATGAATTTATTAATTTAGAATTATCTCGAGACAGAAATAGTGTAGTTCCATTAAATCTCGGCCACTAAAAGAAACAATTTCCGAAGAACATCATTTGAAAGCTAGATGAAAATACAATTTATAGATCAGGCACTTGAACCTGCTAAAATAATATTGAATCAACTTCCTGTCGGGTTTTTAAATAAATCTTTGTATCATTTCAACGCAATACCGATATTTCATTACACCTTTTTTAAAACGTTCCTCCAAATCTCTTTTCCCGCTAAATTTTAATTCAATCCTCATTCGTATCTTTTAAACGAAAAGAACGATATTTATGAAAATTTGCAGGTAAGTGCAATTGAACAAAATGCATCTGAGGTACATTTTTTTCTTAATAATATACTTCCGGTTTAACCGGAAATGCCATCAACTTCTTTATTTTAAATGGGGCACCCTATATATTTTTACAGATTTTGAAAGAGTTTAGTGTAAAAAAATTTGTAAAAACGAGGAATATAGCACTTCAATCAACCTCCTTTGAGTTTTTTGCATTAGAGCAAAAAACTATTTAGATAAACTAATTGATGTTGTTTGTATGCATAGTAATAAATAAACGAGTACTGTTTAGTACGTCTTTTGTTCTCCAAGTGTCAAATTCTAATTGACGGAAATAAATTTTACAATTTACAATGGTTCAATTAAGTGAAAAAGTGCATATTGAAATTTTAATGATGATCGATTATGGTGATCGTGTTAGAACTCATGAAGAAGTGTGTCATATTTTTAATAATTTGCATCCGGAGAGAAATCTTATATCACGCTCAACAGTAACTAAAACATTACAACGTTTTAATACAAGTGGGATGGTAAAAAATTTGCTAAAACCTGGAAGACCGCGGACTGCAACGAACGAAACTGTTAAACAAAATATTGCAATCGATTTAGAAGAATCACCTCAATCTTCCACCACAAATTTGGCACTAAACCATGGTATCAGTCGACGTTCTGTAAGAAAGATATTAAAAAGTGAAAAGTATCATCCGTATAAGGTACAGTTGGTTCAAGAATTGTCAGACGATGATTTTGACCGACGGCTGGAATTTTGCGAACGGCTAATGGACATCTGTAATGTCGACGAAAATTTTGCTTCTAACAGAGCATTTTCCGATGAGGCAACTTTTTGTTTAAATGGAACAGTTAATCGCCATAACTCAAGGTATTGGTCAAATGAGAATCCTCTTGGATTCATGAAGCACATACCCAGCATCCACAGAAGTTAAATGTTTGGATGGGATTTGTCGAAAATATGCGTATAGGCCCATTTTTTATCGACGGAAACTTGGATGGTGACAAGTATTTGAATCTACTAAATAACGAAATTATTCCTGCACTTCAACGGAATGGGCAATTACCACAAAATGTTTGGTTTCAACAAGATGGAGACCCTCCCAACTATGATAGACGGGCTAGGGATTTTCTGGATGCGAATTTTCCAAATCGATGGATAGGACGTAGAGGATTCATAGAGTGGCCTGCTCGTTCTCCGGATCTTAGCCCGTTAAATTTTTTCCTTTGGGGTTATCTAAAATCAAGTGTTTACGCTAGACGACCAACAAACTTACAGGAATGGAGAGAAAGAATTATTGATGAATGTGAACTAATACGTGGAGAAGTCTTGGAAAGAGTGACTCAAGAATTTGTTAATAGGATGGCATATTGTCAGCAAGTAAACAGCGAGCATTTTGAACATTTGAAGTAATTTTGTTTCTCATTATTCTAAAATAATGAAATGTACACCTATTATACAACTAACAGTGAATTATTCCTCGTTTTTACAAATTTTTTTACACTAAACTCGGTATGTATGAATTCAAAATAACAAGCTCTTTCAAAATCTGTACAAATATATAGGGTGTCTCATTTAAATTAAAGAAGTTGCAGGCATTTCCGGTTAAACCGGAAGTATATTATTAACAAAAAAATGTACATCAGATGCATTTTTTTCCATTGCACTTACCTGCAAATTTTCATAAATATCGTTCTTTTCGTTTAAAAGATATTTACTCGGTTCCATACTTCATCCCAACCTCGTATAAGCTCCCCAATAAATAGCTCCATCTAGTTGTCCTATTTAATAACTTAAAAGTATGTTGTTGTTTTGACAGGCTTTCTACCTTATTGTAACTTTTGGTGGAATGTTTTTATTAACGGAACAAACATCCAAGCATCCTGTAAATGTGAGATAACCACTCCTTGACCCGAATATCAGTTCCCGAACTGCATCGTTACCAGCGAACTGTTTCGTAAGAAACCGTCTAAAGTGTACCTACGCGAAATAAAGCTCTTTCGTGTACGAAATTCTTGATTGGAGTTACGAATATTAACAAACAACTTCTAAATGTATTAACTTTATGACAGTTGACAGCTAATAAAAAAATATTGTACGAGTATAACGGTGTAAAAGTCATTTCAGTTTATTTATTTTTCTTAAGACAAGTTTTATTTATACATCCATATAATATATAGCTAGGGTTCCAATTTCATTTCGTTTAAGACATCTAATACCCCCCGTCGACGACAATATTTTTATACAGACGCTATTACATGAACCTCCCATAAATTAGTGAAGACGACAATAACAGAAAACTACCGAAGCACGCGAAGAAAGAAGAAAAAAAGTGATGCTGGGAAAAGTTGTGTCTAAAAATACGTCGACGGATGTAAACGTCATTATTGACAGTTGACAATTCTTTTATTAACACTAGTTTACACAAGAACTTCTTAATAAAGCTTACTTGATATACCAAAAATCAATTTTTTCTATGTTCATGCAAAAAACAAAACTTATTGAAAAACTAGTTCTTTATTGCCCTAGGGCAATAAAAACTTTATTGCTCTTATCTGTCATTTTACTACAGCGTTTTGTCATCTTGACAAACATAAACGTTGAAATCGACGACATTTTTAGTCCATTATAACAATCTAAATAAGACATTTTTTGGTTTTTGCATAAACGAAGAACACATATTGTATGTAACTCGTGCAAAAAGTGTTTATTGCACTCAACGTGTTGTCCAGCTCGGCCTAACGGCTTCGTTGAACAATTTTACGTCGCGTGCGCTTGTTGCATGAATAACTATTATGTGAAATTTATGAAATCCTCCATTTTTAATCCATTACAATGCAGATTCATATTTTTTGTCTCTCCAATGTTATAGAAGTGCCTGCTTTTTCCATCAACTTTATAAATAAACCTACTGGATTAATATCTTCCTCAAAATATTACGTCCAGTTTCTTTTCAGTTAAATCCAATTTAATAACCGATATTTTATGTTATCATAATCAAAATTATTAAGAGCAGCATTAAATATTAAACCTGCTGAAACAAAAGTTTTTGGGCTCATGTGGGATTCGAACCCACGACCTCCACATCAAATTTGTTTAGCGTGGCGCTCTAACCAACTGAGCTAACGAGCCATTAATAAATAACGATAGCAAACGAATAATCACATAGTCTTATTCTATTTTTAGCTCATTGTTGTTGTTTTTATTATTTGTTATTACACTACGAAGTTCAAGGTAACATGTATAAACAAATATTTATCTGTACCGTTATACAAATTATTTAATTTACCTCTGCAAATTGTGAAAACAAACAATAATTAAACTATGCAAAATGTTTCAAATTACGTAAATAATACTCTTGCTGCTTTCGGCTTTAAAAATTTTTAAAAACTGTTTTCCTTTGAATATTGATTTGGTTTATAATATTGTCACGTTAACGGTAGTTTAGCCACTAAGAAATAAGTACCCATGACATGACCAGAACCTTTTTCATCTCCGACAAGACTTGCTGCGACAACACTCTCGTAAGACAACTGACAGTCGCGCATAATTGCATTATTCAATACAAGTACTATGCGACGCAAATAATGGTCCCGCGGTACTAGGTAGGTACTTCGAATGCCACGATTTAATGTGATAACGTCAAAGCACGATTTCATGTTTTATTGTATTTAGAGGCAGAGAATATTTTCCGTGTTCCAAACCACTTTTTTCAACATACTGTATAATTAACTTGAAATGAAATAAAACTGAAGGTTTTCTCTTTATTTGTTGTTTATCAAATACCTACTTCTTATACAGAATAATAATTTGGACAATTATATAAGTGGAATATGCAGACTGAGATGAAACGACGAAAGACCTTGTTTAGATCTCTGGGATCAATATTGCAAATATTGCAATCGGCCCCCTTGTAACCTAATCTAATGGTGGCAATATGCATAATATTTTTAATAAATGTCCTAAAAGTTCTAAGTAAGAATTTCTAGTACAATTTGAGGTTTTATATAAAAAAGTTTTGGATTTTATCATTACTTATAGAATATATTCACTGAGCGAGTGAACATCTTCATCCCATCTAGGGAACGGGTGATGCAACCAAGTAATTCTGGAGAAATCATCTGGTTCACCGATGGTTCCAAAACAAACCATGGTATAAAAGGACCTAAAAAGAAATTATCTTTAGCCTTGGCCGATATACGACTGTGTTTCAAGCAGAGACTGTAGCCTGTGATGAAAACATCAGAAGAGGATATATTTTTTGTTAACGAAGGTATATTCACCTTTTTACTTTCCAAGGACATTTTTGTCATTTAATATAGCATGCGAATTGCCTTATTTTATTGAAAGACAATGGGTAGAAAAAGTGTTCTCTTCTTTTTGTTGTACAAAGGAAACTTAAGCTACTATAAATATACAATAACAACGTCACATTTATTTGAAGAAACTATCTACGAGGGCTGGTAAGAAATTTAAACATCTATGAATGTATTTTTTGTTAGAAATGAGGTAGAGTTTTGAAACAAATTTTCTATTGTATACTAACA
Source organism: Lochmaea capreae (assembly GCA_949126875.1). Taxonomy (NCBI): domain Eukaryota; kingdom Metazoa; phylum Arthropoda; class Insecta; order Coleoptera; family Chrysomelidae; genus Lochmaea; species Lochmaea capreae. The sequence continues at coordinate 27,657,672 of OX421404.1, forward strand.
TGATAAAAGAATGCCCCAGTACAGTACTTTACTTAAAAAAATGTCAAAACACCGCTATAGAAATGTCAGATTCAAAATAAAAAATTTGGAACGTTTAACTGCGAGATTAATTACAAAAATTAAAACAAATTAATTATATATTCTCCAAATGGCGGAGTGATTGTATGAGAACAAAATTGCAATCAGAAACAGCTTCCCTCTGACAAATTAGTTTTTAAAAAGGTCTGACCCGCTGTGATGTTGATATACAATTAAAAAAAAAATAGTGAACATCTACTCTCAATCAATCTACGCCAATGAAGCTGTCAAGATTAAAATCAATTTATCAAACTATAAGTGGGTAACTTTTTAAAGGTTTGTTTAAACATGTTTTTTAAAAATAGGGGGCTTGTTGGTGGAAAAAAATATAAAAATTAGTGGTTTTATGCAGGCAAACATTTATTATTCACTTAATTACAGTTTCCTGTATACTTTAACCAAAGTCAGTGTGATGACCATAAAATAAAGCAATGTTGTCAGATATATTTTCTAAAATTGTTAGGCTCGCTACACAAATGTTCCTCTTACTTCAGTAAACTGTTAGTTCGTGATGTTATAAGAAAGCTAGGTTGGAAATATTTAAAAAAAAATACATAATGTAAATGTATTAGTAAACATTAAAATAAGTTGCTTGAAATTACTGAAAAAAGAAAAATTAATTAAAACCACTTTTTATATGTTACAATATTTGAGAAAATTTTGAAGAGGTGGCAACGTAGTAACACCTGCAGTAAAGACTTCGAAACAACCAGTCATCAACTGCAGTATTCATCGTAATATAACGAAATAACCGAAGTATAATCTGTTGGACGTTTTTGCAGAAAAAATTCTACGGCCTTGAGGGTGTTCGGGGGGGTTGTGTTGTGGTTCGGCTTATAATCCATTAGTATCATTCAGTGTCGGGTGTGAATTTTGTTTTAAAGAAATATTTAATATAATATCTATTTCTTGGTTGAGTGAGTTTAGTGAATTGTTATAGGTATTTATAGGAAAGTGTAGGTGATCTAGTGTAGAAAGGTATCATTAATATAAAACTTTTTTGATGGTGTAGTGGTTAGGTCGCGTCAGTGAATTGATATTAATATAATATTCATTTGTTCGTAGATGTTAGGGTAAGTTTTATAATATAATTAATTAGAATGGCATTTTGGAGACCATTTGAAACAACAGTCCAAGATGATGCGAAGGATTATTGAATTGTGGATTTAAATATAAGAAGTTAGATAATCGAATGGTAATAATGGAGTCTCGGCGTATCGCTGAACTTAGACAGGAGTATTTGCGCAAAATAAAAGGGTACCGTGATTCAAATAGAACTAAAATTAATTTATTTAGACGAAACTTGGTTTGATACACACATGATGTTGTCAAGTGTTTATTCATTTATTTGTTATTCAAACAATCCTCACGGTTTTATTACATGAATAAATATATAAAATAAAATACATTTTAACTTAATATGTAAGAAAATAGTAGTAATGGTAATTATATTATAATTAAAACTGTATGAGGATATACACCCACCTTTAAAATATGGTTGGGTTGACGATACAAAAAACTATTCTTTAGATACTCCGTGTTCTAGAGGAAAGCGCTTTATTATTGTATTACAAATTTTATGAATTTTGTATGCAGATTAATTTTTTTCATTCAAATTGATGTAGTATATTAACATTATTTCACAATATTCGAATTTATAAAAAATTTATATGCACGCCATTGGGCGGCTTTTTCCTTCAAAGGGATTAAAAATATGGGTCATCACATTAACTTTAGAAGAACTTTAACAATTGTCATATTTAAGTAAAGCGTGTTATCAATAGACGTCAAGATAAGTACTTGGAAGTGTAATTCATTGTCTGTTGGGGCATATAGCCCGAGAAGTAGATGTTGCTTCCTAGTGAACGGTCTAATCTTTGAAAAATAATTTTCTACAACTGAAATACAGAATTTTCAAAAAAAGAATCTACACTACACTCTGTTTTAGGCGCCTTCCAACTGAAAATTTACATTTTATCACCCCAAATTCTAAGTATACCGACAAAAATTTATTTTAATTGTCAGTGTAATTTGCAAAATCAAATTTACAAGTTTTCACGTATTAAATCTGTCATTTATATTATCTTTGGGTCGTCAAAAAAAAAATAAACGTATTTGAAGCACAGACACGTTCTAAATTAACAATGTCGCATACATTTTTTGTTTAAATATTATACCGTTGCTAATTTGAATGTTAACGAACTTTGGTGCGAAAACGTGGCTGGTTGTGAATAGACGATTACTTAAAACTTAATTAAAGACGGTTTTATACAGGGTTTCCCAGAGCTTCGTACCAAAAACTAAAAATATAATTCACTTTTTTAAACATTTTTAAAGAAAAAAAATCTTGTTTTGGATTTGTTACGAAGTCCTGTATAATCCTTGTTGGGATTATATAAATTTTGGTATAGTTTTCATTATATTTCAGTCAGTTTAGGAATAGGTTAGCTTTTTAAGCAGTTTTTTTTATACTACTTAGTAAATAATTAATTATCCTGTTTTGTTTGGGGGGTATAAAAAGTATGCAGCATCAGTAACCGTCCTAGATTAATCCTGATCAAAGTTCACCACCCTTACGAAAAATTAATAACATTATTACAGTATTAAAAGGTACAGACACAATTTTTTTAAAATTAATATTAATGAGTACGTCCCTGTCTCAATACAACATTTGCCAGCTTCTCGATAATTCCAGCAATTACTTCAAATCAAGGGGTCTGGGAAAGTTTAATTTGTAGTCGAGATTATCGATTTTCGACCGGAGATATTCATTGTTTTTCTTGGTCTGCATTCAAAGTTGAAAATAAAGTGCAAAGTACTTAATGAGTCTAAGAATGAACAAAACAAAAAACTGTAGACAACCAAAACCCTTGATGCGAAATTTGATTGATGATTATGTTTGAAATAATGTTAAACAGATTCGTACTTTACTATTTATTGAAACTGTCATTTTAAGGACTTCATATCGATTATTTTTAATGTCTACTTCCTTAGAGACAAGAATTTTATCGTTAAGAAGTAGGTGGATCTAAATCCGTCTCTGTAAGAGTAAGTGAGTCTGTGGTGGAAACAAAAGGATCAGATTACTTCCATCTATGACCAACTTCAAAACATTTATTTTTTTTATACTTGGATGTCCTTAGAATTCGTGGTCCTGTGACGAGATTAATTAATTAATAGTAAATAAAAACAAATATGAGGTTAAGAGCCTAAACCCAACCAAGAGCCTAAAGGAGGTTAAGAGCCTAAACCCAACCAAGAACCTAAAGGAGGTTAAGAGCCTAAACCCAACCAAGAGCCTAAACCGAACCAAGAGCCTAAAGGAGGTTAAGAGCCTAAACCTAACCAAGAAAAGAGCCTAAACCCAACCAAGAGCCTAAACCCAACCAAGAGCCTAAAGGAGGTTAAGAGCCTAAACCCAACCAAGAGCCTAAACCCAACCAAGAGCCTAAACCCAACCAAGAGCCTAAGGGAGGTTAAGAGTCTTAACCTAAGTTGTATTCTTATAATTGATTTTTCCATTGACATCTGACATAACTAGTGACAGAAAAGCTTGCCAAAAGTTCCTAAAATTATTGTCAACCGGTGCGTTGAGTATTCAGTAAAAAAAGACATTTTAAATTGTAAGATTTAGGCTTCGGGGGTTTATTTATTGTTTTAATATTGTGGATGTTCCTTCTTATCTTATTTTTTTCATAGCAGACATTATTGTCATAAAAACCACTTTTTGCTTGCTACACTGACCTCGTATACATATTATCGTCAAACGTACAATTGTGAGAATTATACCAATAGTGTCAAATTATGTTTTATTCATTGTTTTTCTTGGTCTGTCTTCAAAGTTGAAAATAAGGTGCAATGAGTGTAAGAATGAACAAAACAAAAAACTGTAGACAACCAAAACCCTTGATGCGAAATTTGATTGATGATTATATTGTTTGAAATAATGTTAAACAGATTCGTACTTTACTATTTATTGAAACTGTCATTTTAAGGACTTCATATCGATTATTTTTAATGATTACTTCCTTAGAGACACGAATTTTATCGTTAAGAAGTAGGTGGATCTAAATCCGTCTCTGTAAGAGTAAGTGAGTCTGTGGTGGAAACAAAAGGATCAGATTCCTTCCATCTATGACCAACTTTAAAACATTTATTTTTTTTATACTTGGATGTCCTTAGAATTCGTGGTCCTGTGACGAGATTAATTAATTAATAGTAAATAAAAACAAATATGAGGTTAAGATCCTAAACCCAACCAAGAGCCTAAAGGAGGTTAAGAGCCTAAACCCAACCAAGAACCTAAAGGAGGTTAAGAGCCTAAACCCAACCAAGAGCCTAAACCGAACCAAGAGCCTAAAGGAGGTTAAGAGCCTAAACCTAACCAAGAAAAGAGCCTAAACCCAACCAAGAGCCTAAACCCAACCAAGAGCCTAAAGGAGGTTAAGAGCCTAAACCCAACCAAGAGCCTAAACCCAACCAAGAGCCTAAACCCAACCAAGAGCCTAAACCCAACCAAGAGCCTAAGGGAGGTTAAGAGTCTTAACCTAAGTTGTATTCTTATGATTGATTTTTCCATTGACATCTGACATAACTAGTGACAGAAAAGCTTGCCAAAAGTTCCTAAAATTATTGTCAACCGATGCGTTGAGTATTCAGCAAAAAAAGACATTTTAAATTGTAAGATTTAGGCTTCGAGGGTTTATTTATTGTTTTAATAATGTGGATGTTCCTTCTTATCTTATTTTTTTCATAGCAGACATTATTGTCATAAAAACCACTTTTTGCTTGCTACACTGACCTCGTATACATATTATCGTCAAACGTAGATACAATTGTGAGAATTATACCAATAGTGTCAAATTATGTTAAATTTGAAAAATAAAAAAAAACAACTTTTGTAGAAATCCGGTCGTAAAATATGAATAAGAGCAGGGTAGATCTTTTGTATATGAATTAATTCTATTTAAAAAAAGCTGCTTATATACGTTCGAAGATTAAGTATCGTACAGATGTATATAATATTAACAAGATACAGAGGTTTGCTTATATTGCTTAAATATAGGCCGGAAGTTTACAGATGGTCTTTTAAATATATGACTTTTAACTGATATTTATTTTATTTTGGAAGCAAATTTTTTACAAAAATAAGACCCGTTCAGACTTGAGAGCATAAAATAATATTCCCTAACAAAATAACTTCTATTTTGGTTTCCATAAAGGTCCTGCGTCCTTTAGTTTTGACAATTGATACATAGGGTGTTGGTAATATGGTTCCCGCTAGATAGTAGATAAGATATCAATTTAAGATTATTATTATTATTACATATTGATGAGGGTAGAGGAGCTGGCTCCTATTGTGACCAGAGAAAAAAGAAATACCTTCTACTAGTAGTACCTAAACAAACAAATAAAAAAAGAAAAAAAAAATAGGAATTACTATTAAGCTCTAAATGTTATTAAATAAGTTACACTGATCCAGTTTATTTTTGAATATAAAGACACTTGTTGCTGAGACAATTTCACTGTCTAAATCATTCCAAATATTGAAAATTCTGTTATTAAAAAGTTTTGTCTCGATCTAACCGTAAAATTATCCTTATTTAACTTGAGAGCACATGATCGGACCACGATAGTTCACTATTCACGATAACACCAAGATCATTATGAGAGGTCACTGTGATTAAAATTTGACCATCAATAAAATATTCAAAATGTGGGTTATTTTTACCGACGTGAAGCACTACCTACACATTTTTCAGTGTTTAATGGAAGTAACCATTCCGAAGACCATTGATGTATTGACACTAGGTCATTTTGGATAGATTGATGACTTGTGATGGGATTGTCATATATTTTTGAGTCGTCTGCTAATAATATGTACCTAGTTTGGTTTGAATTTTCTTGCTCACTTTTCTTTAAAATTGTGTTGAAATCTCCCAAAAATCCCGAAATAATTATGGGTGTACGAGAAAATTAATTATTAATAACTAGAAATATTGTCTTCAAAAGCTCCTGAAAAGTGGTGATAGGCGATGGACTTGTACAAACAGGAAGTACAAATCATTTTTTTGTTCTCACTTTGAGCGAATGTGATGAAAGTTTGTTTGTTTGCTTTTTGGGAACCAAATTACTAATTTTTTCTGACCCAAATAATAGTTATTTGTTTTACTAGGCATTAAATCTACTTTTCTGCCGTGTGAAACATATAATTTTTTCTTCAAATTTGTTCCAATTCCACGCAAAATCGACTTTTTCATATTTAAATTATTATCATCAGCATTATTTTGAGTTTTCTTAATGTCATTGTCAATTTTAATAACCAGTTTGATTTAAATTATTACTTGGAAGGTTGCCTAGCAACGAACTTTTTCTGCCTAGGCAGTAAAAGTGGACTTTTTCTGCCTAGGCATTAAAAGTACAACTTCTAAGCCTGCCAAGTGTCATTAAAAGGCCGCTTTTAATGTCATTTGGAGAAAAACCATTTTTTTTATCATTAATGGCTTTTTTAACTGCTTAGCAGTCACTAACAACAAGTGTCAACTGTGACGATTAATTATATACCTAAGGGTCTTTTAAAAAATTTATTTCGTTTTTTATTTCCTTGTCATAATGGATGATAAATAGTTTTTGATTTAGTTAGTAACTTTTATTACCTTTCTAAGATAAAAATACGGGTAACTTTTTATAGTGTCAACTTTCCAGCACCGTATTTTACAAAAATTCCAAGAAAAATAATAAAAACAACTTATTGTAGGTGGCAGTGAACTTCTCTATTAACATTGTTCAATACAGCATTAAAGAAACTCACTCTCGGTTTCTATTTATTATTTATCTACTTACTTTTTTGTTGTGTTCACGTTTTTTTATCGCAAATAACAAAGAATTATATTTCTGCGATGTGCATTTTATAAAAATCCCTTCGTCGTCGTTTGCTTTTCTGATAAGTTTTTAAGAAACGTAATCGACAAGATGAACAAAGTATCGTTTTAAGGAGAAAAGCCACCAATGATCGAAAAGTCGGGACAGTCATATTTATTATACAGGGTCAGTGCCGGACTGGCCTATCTTTCCTAAGTGAGATTCTGAAAAATTGGGGCCCCCAATTAGCAGGTTCATTCTATTTCATGAGTCGCATACGGAAATTTCAACAAATTATTGGTTTTCGTTCACCCCAATACAATTTTTTTCCAACATGCTGATAAAGAGTACATAATGTTTATCTCCTAATTTTGACAAAAAAATCAGTTGGGTAGTACCGGATGTTTGTAAAATTAAATTGTACCATATTCATGGATAATCCTGTATTTCGAGCTGTAAGCGATTCTTCACTCTTTGTTGCTGTGATGTTTTCTTAGCGTTTCCAAAAATATATTTGTTTATAACATTGCGAAACATTTGAATTGAAACTTATTATCGACAAACTTATGTCAACATTTAATATTTAAAAAAATCTGTTATCAGTGTCAGTCGTAAACGAGTTCCTTGAAAATAATTTCCCAAATGATTTGTGGATCAAAGAATTTTAATTCAAACCCAAATAAATTTTGTCAAGTTTAATTCTATACCGTTTACATCGAAATAGCTTCCAACTTTTTGAATTACTCTGCCCTGACCTTTTTACATAGTACTTACCTTCGCCTTTTCATAGAAAATTAATATTGATTAACATAAAAAGGGTTTTTTTTTTTTTTGGAAGTCACCATTCAGGATTGGTGGAACCAACTCCATATTTCAGCTGGTTTAAAACAAAATTACTATATAAAATGAGTCTAAAAATATCAGTACACAAGGGAAACTATGGAGTATCAAATATGGGATATACTCGTATATCTCAATTGCCACAAAGGAACTAACCAGAGAAAAGGAATTTCTGCCAGTGATAGCAAACAAGCTCTCAAGCTCTACTAGCCTTAAACAGACATGTTACATCACAGAGTGCCATCGATATTTAACTAACGCCTCGGTAGATAACAATATTATCTTGAGGTGGGTTAAGGGGCACGACAGGAACAAAGATAACCGCATTGCTGATTCTTTAGTCAGGGAAGCGGCTGGACCAACAATTCATGGACCCGGTGAGACACCAACGGCCTGACGAATTCGACTATTGCGGAACTAGCTAAACGCTACATCCATGCTCAATATCCAAAGAGATGGGATGAAATCAAGGGATGCAGTCTTGCCAGGATCACCCTGGACGACCCTGGGAAGCTGGAGTGCAAAAATTTTTTGGCGATGACCAGGAAAAACCTACGTTTAGCGATAGGATTTCTGGCTGGCCACTGTCAATTAAGGAAACACCTCCATATAATGGGGCTAGTGGACACACCTGCGAGTGCCCGGAGTTATCGTCAGTAAGAGAGTGTGTGTTCGGTGGATCTTGGCCTACACCTACCGATATAAAAGAGATGTCTCCTAGTGACCTGTCCACCTTCCTGGAAAGGACGATGACTTGGAAGACAACTCCTCAGGAGGATGTACAATGGGTCACATGTGACCTAAGTGCTATGAGCTGAACTCACCCTCACTACCCTACAGATACAGAGAGATGAAATATGGGAGATTATAAAAAACAAAGTTGCAAAAATAAGGGTATTATTTGGACTCTTCCAAAGAATGCGAGTAAAATACTAGATTTTTGTCGACTATTTTTAAATTCCGTGATATACTCCAATTTCTTTCTAATAATATTAATACAATTTTCAAACCTTTTCACTAATGCTTTAATTATTCAAATACCTGACAACATTTCCAGTATTTTTACGAGTATTAATGTGACTTCACACCATTATACTAGGTTTAACATAATTTTTTAATCTCATGGTCATTGGTCACTGGGTCGTACCGGTTTTAAAGATATAAATAGGTAACTGTTCATTTAAGGAATTCTTCATTAGTTACATAATTAGATTACAAATTTTCGTTTAATGATCTACAGAATTCATTCAAATCGTGAGAAACTTTACAATTTAATACGAGACAAATTAAGTGACACAAGGTTCATTATTTTTTTCTACGAAATTCAAAATTACCGCCAAACTAATAAAATATCACTTACCCCGGATGATGTTTTGCGTAAGGGTTAAACTGTATACCCGTGCTCGCGTCTACCACCATTTTCTCCATCTCACTACCCTTCCCAATAACTTTCTCCTTATGTCCTGCATCCACTCCGTTCCCAGTCTTATTCACCCCCCTGTTACCGTGCTTATGCACCCCTAAGTGTCTATGCGTACCCCTCCAATTGGGGTAAGTACTTAAAGTCGCGTGAACGATTAAAAGTATAGCGCACAACGCAGATAAAGTCGCGTGCATCTTGTTCGGCGAGCACGTGAGCACTTTCGCCTTCTGTCTTCGCGGTGTCTTAGGAGGCTGTGCGCAGTCACGTGACCGTAGCGACCGTACTGAAGTTTTGCTTTGTTTTCGTAGCAGTGAATGGGAAATGCACGGATAGGAGGATGGGAATGCCGATTGGTAGTGGATATGATTTAATTTTTGCTGGTTTTGTTTTTGAAGCCATTACATATCGATCTACAGGATGTTCCAGTCAGATAAATTACTTTAAAGTAAAATTATTTTTTAAAAGGAAAGTAAAGGTTTGATGTGACGTTAATAATAATGTTATATTGAACAAACTGGCTGACAAATTAGCAAAAGATAGTTTATTGGATCGCATCAACACAGAAGTTTTTATTACGTTGGATGAACGTGTGACCGTTTTAAAAAAAAAGCATGAAAAGCAAATGGATACATCATTGGGAAGAATATTGTTTCGTTAATCCCATCAGGTACACTTTCTTAGAACCTCAATTGCGTAATAAACCTTGGTATGAACATTACAACTACCCTAGAAAAAGTGTGACAACAATCAGTCGATTAAAATTTGGCCACGCTTGTTATCCTGCTCACCTTTTTAAAATAAAAATCTTTGATAACGATCTCTGCCCAACATGTCAAGAAATCGGCGACCTAGACCATATTTTCTTCAATTTCAAGAAATACGATAAAGAATCCAGGGAACTTACAAATAAATTAACCATTTTAAAAACAAACCAACCTTACTTAATTTAATGTATTTATTATCCTTGCACAAAAAGAGTATCTTCGATTGTCTATTAGCCTTTGTTAGGGAAGCAAAAATCTGTAATTGTAGTAGTATTGTTGTAACCTTTGTGTCTTTCCTTATGTTAATTTACCCAATCAATCCGAGGTTCACCTTGTATTGTGTATACTGAATGCCCTGATAAACCCCTGGGCGAGAAGTGTGTAACCTTTGTCTGTAATCCTTGAGGAATGGAGTATATAGGGGACAGTATTCACTTAATTAAACAAATTTCTCAGAAACATATGATAATTGCTGGACAAATAACCAAATTTAGTTTCTGGCTGCAAGGGCTACGGTTTAAATGCCAAAAAAAATAAATATATTGATCTTTGGTCAGTACCAACTGATCTAATTGGAGTTCATTTGATAATTATAGCTTATTACAGTCAAAGTACACATAAAACCTCACAAAAAATACAAAAAACTTGAAAATTCAAAATTGGGTATTTAAAAGGGTTGTGTTTAACATGAGAAAAACTTTACGATGTTAGGCATGCGATTTTCCGGAAAATCGTCGAGTGAAAATTATGTTTTTGTTTAAATAAAATATATACAGAAAAACTTCCAAATCAGAATTTGTAGCTGATGCATTTATCTACAAATTTTGTTTAAAAAGTTTTTCTGTAAATTGAAAAGTTTACGAGATAAAATTAATTTCAGTGGTATTCAATTCGTTACCTAACCAAATTTATTAACCGCTCGACTTAAAAGTTAATAATTTTGTGCTTATAACATTCTGGAAAAATAAATAAACTCATGTAAAATGTAAAGAAAGATCTCAACTTTTAGATAGAAATACTTTCAAATTTGAAAAAGTAGATTTTCTGACTAATATCAGTTTATTATAATTCCTATTTAATTCATACTTATCCCAGCGAAAATTCCATTTGGATTTAGCATTGCAAATGAGTATAAAATATTATTATTATAAAAGCAAAGCCATCAATATTTAGAATTTTAAACGAATGCGTCTTAAATATCTGTATTTTTTGCATGCTTAATTTTACTTGTTTTTTTTAGACTTCATTCAATTATATCTTTTTTCGAAATTAATATAATTCAATGAAACTTTACCACTAAACACTAAACTCTTTGAAGCATCTACTTTCGTAACTACTATACAGTTTTTCTATAAATATCAAATTTTTTAAATAATAGACAAATTATTTACAATAAATACTTAAATCAGAGGTCTGTCAGCAAACCTTCTATAACTTTTTATACCGTTTATGATATTATCTAAAAATTTGTGAACTTTATAATGAACCTATTAAGAAGTGATCGCGATACAAAAGAACACACCTATGGCTCAGGTAAGAAAGAGAAGGGAGCACAAATAAAGGTGAAAAAGCAGGTGAGAGAGCGTGGAAAATCGATGATAATAGATTGAAAAATAAAAAAAAATTTCTCTATCTGCAGAAATTTTTTTTTCTAAATGTCATTGTTTATTTTCTACTTATCTTAAAATTGAAAACATGAAAATTGGTGATGTTCAAAAATACTATTTCGTATATATTTTAAAAACTAATGCAGATACAAAAAACATGTTCAGACAAATTTTGTAGATAAATGTATTAGCTACAATTTTTGATTCGAACATTTTTCCGTGTTTTCATTATTTAAACAATTAGAGTGAAAAAACAAAAACAAAAATTTTCACTCGACGATTTACCGGAAAACCGCATGTCTAGCATCGTAAAGTTTTTCTCATGTTAATCACAACCCTTTTAAATACCCAATTTTGAAGTTTTTTGTGTTTTTTGCGGCATTTTACGGATATTTTGTGTACTTTGACTACGCCAACACTTATTTTCTAAAAATTTAATCAAATTTTCCACAAAGATAGATCCTACTCCTTAAAATGTGTAAAAAAATAAATAAACTACTGCTGACGTAATGACCATCTACACCCCCACCCCCATGTCATAAAAAATACGCAAAGCAAAGACCCCCCCGTCTCCCTATAGTGCTAACGTAATACTTGAACCTCCCCCTAGTGAACATTTTGCACATATATAGATTTGGATCGTATAGAGAAAATGTAAGAAAGGAAGTAAAATTCCCATCTTCCTCGCCCTTTCTAATACAACATTGTACAGCCAACAATGTTTCTACGTGCCTTGAGTAAGAAATACACCAATCAGATTTTCAAGCTCATATGCACAGCTGCATTTAAATTGTTCGTCTGTAAAATTTGATTCTATTTCGAAACGAACATTTGCCATAAAATATATGAAACCAGGAATATCAGAGATGGATTCAGTAACTGGTTGTTTGGAGACAATAAATTGTATCCAATATTCGCTGTTTTGACATGTTACATTGGACCTAAGTATAAATCTCCAAGTGTGTCGAATTTAAAAGAATTACAACCTCTTAAATTATTCCTGGTTCTTAAAACATATTATTCACGTAGATCCCGGGCAGGTTACAACGAATTTCCTCCCACATCCGATCACTTACGCCCTATCGGGGACATATCTGTGACTCTTAATTGAATACAATGATAATGATACCATCTTTTTCGCGAAATAACACAACTGTAGCTCGGAATCTTAATCTCGAGGCCTCCGGTTGAAGAAGATCGAATGTTTTACATATGTAGTATTAAAGAAATTACTCCTACGTTATTGGGTTTTGGAATATTTTAACTAAAATAGCAGTAGCGGATGTTTTGTTTAATTCATTCGGTTAGGTTGTGCTCAAGGCACTTGAACTGAATTTTTGTAACATTTGCCATGTTATCTACTTCCATTACAAAAGCTTTGTGTCTTCTATGTAGGCCACCACTACTTTGGGCAACCTTAGTAGAAGATCTTCTCAATGATTTGTCCAAGGAAGATTTTTATTGTCTAGGATACGCCGATGATAAAAGGTAAGTTTGCTGGAGTAATGCAGATAGCTCTAAATATGGTAGACAACTGATGTAAACAAGAGAGACTGACGGTCAACGCTCAGAAACCACAAATTGTCAACTTTACAAAAAGTACAGCACTGCAAGGCCTAAAACCACCAGTGCTAGGAGAAACAGAGATTCCATTTGCCATTTTTTGATCATAGGCTCACTTGGAATACTCACATAGTGAAAACCACACAGAAAGCTATCATGTCTTTAGGCAGATGTAGAAGACTGTGCGGTAAAAACTGATGACTCAACCCAAAAGTGACCCTGTGATTATACACAAAGGTTGTCAAACCAATGATAACTTATGGGTCCGTGGGGTGGTGGACAAAGACGCAACAAGTAGGAGCAATAAGGCTGTTGAATAACACACAAAGGCTGGCCTGCCTGTGTGTTACAGGGGCCATAAACACTACTCCTACAGCTGCAATGGAGGTCTTAATGAATCTGCCACCTCTACACATATTCATACAAGGTGAAGCGAGATTTGTAATGCACAGATTAATACATAGCCAGCAAACATAAGCCAAACGCAAAGTGCTGACAACTGGAAGATAATCGAGGAGCTAAAGGCGGACTACGTAATGGGACATCCCATCGATGCAATAGCTACGAGATATAGCTTCGATAATAAGTTCAAAGTAACTATACCAAACAGGGAAGACTGGAAAAAAGGTGTACCCATACATGCGGATGTTTTTTGGTATACAGACGGGTCAAAGAAGCGTAGGAGCCGGTATAGTAGGGCTAAAGCAAGGGATAGCCTTCCCAGTAAGTCTATCAAGGAACGACACAATTTTCCAGGCGGAAATGACGGCGATTCACCACTGTGTGGAAGAAATTAAAAGGCAGAAGAGAACATATCGTTCAATTGTCATCTTCACAGACAGCCAAGCAGCGCTAAAGGCACTTAACTTCGTAGAGGTCAATTCTAAACTAGTATGGGATTGTGTGCGGGCCCTAAACTCACTGGGTGAGCGTAGCAATGTTACGGTAGCCTGGGCATAAGGGCAACGAAAAAGCAGATGAAATGGCCAAGCAAGGCTCATCAATGCCATTAAATCTGATTTAATATGTAGCAATAGGAATCATTATTCAGAAATAATTGTTATTGGAGGTTTAAATAAACCTATATTAGGTAGTGGAGCAATCCTAGGGCTAAAACTCCTTGAGCTTGGAAGTGAGGTATGTATCAATAATATACGTATTATTAATCAGTCATATATTTTGAGTAAATTCCCAAACTCATTCAATACCGTAGGATCCTTCAAAAATGAATTAGAAATTAAAGTAAGAGAGGATATCGAACCTTATGTACAGACAGTTCCAAGAACTGTACCAATTCCTCTACTTAAACCTTTAAAAGAAGAGCTTGATCGTTTGCTGACCTTAAATATCATTAAGCCTGTAAACTACCCTACTGCTTGGGTCAGCCCAATAGTAGTGGGTTGTGTCTCGACTATACTAAATTAAATAATGTTGTATTAAGGTCACATTTTCCTATAACTAAGGTAGAGACAACATTGTCTAAAATAAAAAATTCTAAATATTTTACCAAAGCTAGACGCTATATCAGGGTTTTATCAAATACGTTTGGAAAGGGAAAGCTATAATTATACTTGCTTTATAACCCCTTTCGGCAGATTTATTTTCAAAAGACTACCTTTTGGTATAAACTGTGCGCCAGAATACTCTCAATGCGAACTATATAATATATTAGGGGATATTGTAGGGGTAGAAATTCATATTGATGATGTACTGGTGCATGCTGAAAGTATTGACCCTAGTGCTTGAACGACTTCAAGCTGAGGGAATTACCCTAAACAAAGAATTTAGGATACATTCTTTCAGGTAAGGGTGTTTCTGTCGATTCTGAGCGGATTATTGCCCTCCCTAACTAACTCAACTATCAACTATATCTATATGTATAACATAGCAAGCTAGGCTCGGAAACGTCCGAACTCAGTAACAGAGTACGAAATAGCAAAGAGAAGAGAATCTTTATCGGTGTTTGCCAATCCTGATCGTCTACGCGTTGTGCCTTTGAGCAGTGCAAAAATTATAGTCATTTTCACAAACCGAAATAAAAATCTAACAATATACAAATATATTTTTATTAATAAAAGGCTTTATACACGTTCCATGTTCCTTCTAAATCCCAAATCATTCAAAATCCTAATTCGAGACCCACCAGCGTTACTTGATATTATGAAAAACTGTACGTAAAACAATACCCCTATTAGTAAAATCACAATAATCATCAATACAAACATCCATATCATGACAGTATTTTTTACGATTTTAGTTTCTAATTTCTCAGCGTAAGTTTCCATTAAATTATCAACATCTTCCTTAACTAATTTCGGACAAATCGACGAATTGGTTATTAAATAATCGACCTCGTCGCTTTCTAAAAGAGCTTCCAGCTGACCCACAGTTTTACAAGAAAGATTATTATTCCTAAGATTTATATGCTTCAACCTAGGTGTTCTTGAAATTAAATTCAAGTAGTCCACATCGACTATTTTGTTGTTGGAAACGTCTAAACTTATCAAACTAGGTAGAGTAAATCGTCCTGTTACTTTTAAATTTTGGATTTCATTTCCGTACATGCTCAAAACACGTAAATGTGGTAGACCCGAGAAACTTCCAGTATTGATTGTCGTTATATAATTATTATTAAGATTTAACGTTGTTAGTTTGTACAAACCTTGAAACAATCTTACTTTTATGTCTTTAAAATTATTAACGTTCAAATTCAACTCTTCTATTGAGTTTAAATGATTGAAAGTATCGGATGCGAAGCTGTCTCCAGTTAAATTGTTAACAGATAGATTGAGGATTCTAAGTTGATTGTCTACAGGCATGTTACTCGTGAAATTAACCAAACTATTCATTCGTAAATTTAGGGAATATAAACTTTTTAGTTGGTTAAATTCGTTCCCGTATATTCTTTTGATATTATTCGCCTCCAAGTTCAGTGTTCTTAAGTTAATAAGAGGATCTAAACAGTTAGAAATATCTGTAAGTTGGTTCATGCTTAAATCTAATATTCTCAAGTTGTGTAGACCGTCAAAAGTGCCAGGCTCGATATTTTTCAACGCGTTTTTATTCAACTGTAAAATTTCCAGTAAATGCAACTCTTGGAATACTTTCGGCTCTAGCTCACGCACCGAATCTTCCAAATCTAAAAGTTTGACTTTACTCACTCCCAAAAAAGCTTCCGGGTAAATTTTTTCTATGGGATTGTTGGATAGCAATAGCTTTTCCATATATATCAATCCAACGAAAGCTTTCGGCCAAATTTTCATCACCGAACTGTTCCTTATATCTAGATTTCTTATTTCGTTTCCGGGGATATCAAAAGTTCCTTGATCCAGAGATTTCAAGTTGCAATTCACACATTCCAAAGTTTCGTCCAAATAATCGAATCTGTACATTGTCGTCCGAAAGAACATTGGAGTGGCATTGTAGCAGATGGCCGTCAATGATCCTCTATTACCGTAAATGCATTGCATATGATTCACAAAACCTACACTGGATCCTATGTAATTGAGAAGGAAGATCCCAGCTAGGAGGAAGATCTGAAAATGAGACAAATTATCAGGATTTTGCACAACTTGAATTTATCTGTTCTTGCGTGTTATTGAATGTTTTTATGTGCTATTGTGTTTTATTTTGTGTTTTTACTAGTTTGTTATGGAATGTTTTTTTTGAGTTATTGTTTTTAATTTTGTACTTTTGCTAGACACGGTGTGTTATTGAATATTTTTATTTGCTATTTTGCTTATAGTATGTCTTATTGCATGTGTTTTTTGGTATTATGTTTTATTTTGTGTTTTTGTATGTTATGGAATGTTTTTTTGGTACTATTGTGCGTTTTTATTTGCCATTATGTTCTAATATGTGCACTGAATGTTTTTTTGTGCTATCGTGTTCTAGTAAGTGTTATCGTTAGGTATTGTGTGTTATTGAATGTTTTTTTTGAGTTATTGTTTTTTATTTTGTGGTTTTGCTAGTTATGGTGTGTTATTGAACATCTTTATTTGCTATTGTGCTATAGTATGTCTTATTGCATGTTTTTTTTTTGGTATTGTGTTTTATTTTGTGTTTTTGTATGTTATGGAATGTGTTTTATTTTGTGTTTTTAATAGTTCTTTTGTATTGTGGAATGTTTTTTGGTGTTGTTGTGCGTTATTGAATGTTTTTTTCGAGTTATTGTTTTTATTTTGTGTTTTTGTTAGCTATGGTGTGTTGTTGAACATTTTTATTTGCTATTGTGCTATAGTATGTCTTATTGCATGTTTTTTTGGTATTGTGTTTTATTTTGTGTTTTTGTATGTTATGGAATGTGTTTTATTTTGTGTTTTTAATAGTTCTTGTGTATTGTGGAATGTTTTTTGGTGTTGTTGTGCGTTATTGAATGTTTTTTTCGAGTTATTGTTTTTTATTTTGTGTTTTTGTTAGCTATGGTGTGTTGTTGAACATTTTTATTTGCTATTGTGCTATAGTATGTCTTATTGCATGTTTTTTTGGTATTGTGTTTTATTTTGTGTTTTTGTATGTTATGGAATGTGTTTTATTTTGTGTTTTTAATAGTTCTTTTGTATTGTGGAATGTTTTTTGGTGTTGTTGTGCGTTATTGAATGTTTTTTTCGAGTTATTGTTTTTATTTTGTGTTTTTGTTAGCTATGGTGTGTTGTTGAACATTTTTATTTGCTATTGTGCTATAGTATGTCTTATTGCATGTTTTTTTTGGTATTGTGTTTTATTTTGTGTTTTTGTATGTTATGGAATGTGTTTATGTGTTTTATTTTGTGTTTTTAATAGTTCTTTTGTATTGTGGAATGTTTTTTGGTGTTGTTGTGCGTTATTGAATGTTTTTTTCGAGTTATTGTTTTTATTTTGTGTTTTTGTTAGCTATGGTGTGTTGTTGAACATTTTTATTTGCTATTGTGCTATAGTATGTCTTATTGCATGTTTTTTTTGGTATTGTGTTTTATTTTGTGTTTTTGTATGTTATGGAATGTGTTTATGTGTTTTATTTTGTGTTTTTAATAGTTCTTGTGTATTGTGGAATGTTTTTTGGTGTTGTTGTGCGTTATTGAATGTTTTTTTGAGTTATTGTTTTTTATTTTGTGTTTTTGTTAGCTATGGTGTGTTGTTGGACATTTTTATTAGCTATTGTGCTATAGTATGTCTTATTGCATGTTTTTTTTGGTATTGTGTTTTATTTTGTGTTTTTGTATGTTATGGAATGTGTTTATGTGTTTTATTTTGTGTTTTTAATAGTTCTTGTGTATTGTGGAATGTTTTTTGGTGTTGTTGTGCGTTATTGAATGTTTTTTTTGAGTTACTGTTTTTTATTTTGTGTTTTTGTTAGCTATGGTGTGTTATCGAACTTATTTGCTATTGTGCTATAGTATGTCTTATTGCATGTTTTATTTGGTATTCTGTTTTATTTTGTGTTTTTGTATGTTATGGAATGTGTTTATGTATTTTATTTTGTGTTTTTAATAGTTCTTGTGTATTGTGGAATGTTTTTTGGTGTTGTTGTGCGTTATTGAATGTTTTTTTTGAGTTACTGTTTTTTATTTTGTGTTTTTGTTAGCTATGGTGTGTTATTGAACATTTTTATTTGCTATTGTGTTATAGTACCTATGTCTTGTGAAAGTTTTTTTTTTGGTATTTTGTTCTAATATGTTTCACTGAATGGTTTTTTTGTTATTGTCTTTTATTTTGCCATTTTGCTAGGTTTCTGTGTTATTAAACATTTTCATTTGCTATTGTGCTATAGTATATATTATTGAATGTTTTATTTTTTTAACAGTCCTTGTGTGTTATGGAATGTTTTAATATGTGTTATCATTCGTTCTTGAGTTATTCTAGGCAATTATGATTTGTTGATAGTAATGTCGTATCCAACTTGCTTAACTATGTAACTAGAGGATTTCGGTTGTACTAATTTATTTGTGAGTTATTTTGTGTGTTACCGAGTGTTGTTTTAAAGAATAAAAACCAACAAATTGAAAAAAAAAATTTTATTAACCTAATTTTTTGCAAGCATATTATCACATCACAAATTTAGAGTTCGAATCCAAAAAGCTTCCCTATTCCTGAAAATAATTATCTTCCCCATTGTCAGTAGCTTCCGAAGACACCAATCGAGCAGACGATATCGCCCTATTCGGTCTGTTCGAATTCATATTATGATAAGTGCGATACTGCATATAAAACAAAATTCCAATACACACAAATACGAAACACATCAACACTATAATAGTAGTTTCAGCTCCTGAAACTCCAGATGGCGCTGGTTCCGCCGTATCAACCATTTGGTCAGCAATCTTCAAATGACTTTTCACCGGTACGTCCAGACATTTAAACGATCCAACTTTATCGTTGTATAGAACGTATTTAAAATTATCTTCTTCGAAATATCGAGCCATTTCATCTTCTAAATAACATGGAAGTCTATTATCTTCTAGATTTAAATAGGAAAGTCTTGGAAGTCTGGATATTAGCGCAATATACTCAAAATCAGTTAACTGGTTATAAGAAATATCTAAAGAATGTAAACTGTGTAAAGAAAATACTCCAGTGATTCTTATTTCTGTGATATTGTTATGAGAACAGTTTAGTAGTTCTAGTTGTGGTAGACCTGAAAAGGTTCCTGTTTCTAATACGCCGATTCGATTGTAAGAAACGTTTAGTTGACGAAGCTGAAATAGTTTTTCCCATGTTTTTATACTTATGTCGGATATTAAGTTGTGACTTAAATCTAAGTTTTCTAAGCTGTGTAAACCTTTTAAGAACTTAGCTTCTAGAACTTCTATGAGATTGTTTTGCATGTAAAGATTCTTAAGTCCGTTGTTTGGTTCTAGCTCCAATACAGGTGATTTTAGATTGTTGTTGGCTAAATTTAGTTCTAATAATCCAGTTAAGTTTAAAAATTCATCTCCCTTTAACGAACTTATACGATTTTGTTGTAAGTTGAGTATATTCAAAGAGCTCAGATCGGAGAAAGTTCCATTAACGTCCGTTATGTTGTTATCTTTCAAATTGATTATTTTTATGTGTTTTAAGCCGTTGAAAGCTTTCGCAGATATCGATTGAATCAAGTTACTTTCAAAATTCAGTACTTCTAAATCGAGTAGCTCAATAAACCCATCGTTTGATAGCATGTCTATTTGATTGTGAGACAAATCTATGTATTTAATTTTTTTCACTCCAGAAAAAGTCGTTGGAACGATAGATTTGATTTGATTGTAGCCTAGCATCAAGCGTTCTAAGAAAATTAGTCCTACGAATCCTTTCGGATTTATTTTTTCGATTTTACTGTTGTTCAACCAAAGATTTTTTATTTGATTGCCTGATATGTCAAAGTTTCCAGTGTCTATGGTTGTTAAAGTGCAGTTTAGACACATTACAGTTTCATCTAGCTGATCAAATTTGTAGGTAGTGGTTCTGAAGTAGCCGGGGTAAGCGTTAACGCACGTCGAAGTCAATGATCCTCTGTCTCCATACGAGCATTTGGATAAGTCACTCTGTCCCACAAGAGCAGCCAATGCTCCTTCTACCAGAATTGTTAGTATCACTAGTATCCAAATTTCCTTGATCATCTGAAAGCAAAGGACATTTTTTTAGTAGAATTCGACGTGGTTAGCTCCCCTTTTATCCAACTGTATCTATTTTTTTTCTTGCACCTATTGTTTCGACCCCCCAATAAACAATTTTCGTGACTTATAGTCACTGATATTTTTATAGCGTATTCATAAAGGTTACACAATTATATAAGGAAATGCTTTGTAGTTTTATTGCAACACTTATAGTAAATTAGGTTTATTAGGGTGTTATGCCAATACTGTAAGTTCTAGATTTATAATGAAGTGTTGTAACTATTTATGACTGTGTTATAAAATTTGAAGTAATCGTTACCTCAATTTATATAAGGTTTGCCGTTACTTCCGTAATAAAACTAATGGTTTCTGAGTTTGATAATAGCATCGTTGTTTACCTTTTTAAAACTTCAGATACTTATGTTCTTCTAAAAATACGTTATGAAACTTTTAGTAACAAGTTCTTTTATAAATACGTTATGAAATTTTGGGTAACTGATGTTTTCTCTTTGTGTTTCAGTAAAAAGTTACCCTAAAATAGGAGTGGTTATTATCTGTGTAAGAAAATTGTGAATAAAACTATGATTAATAGCTGGAAAAAAATCAAGTACAGCAGTACATTTTGCCGAAAAGTTTCTAGGCGTTTTACCAGAATAACACAAGTAGTGCCAGCATATTCTGGTAAATTAACTTTCGTTAATCGACAGGTATCTTCCAGTTCCACTTTATCAACAAATGACGTCAAAATTTCTTCTTTACCTTTGAATGTTACCACCAAAAGTTCTCTAACCATCACTTGTGGTGTGCTGTGACACTCAACTAACACTTAATAATTTATAGTAGACTTGAAGTTTTATAGAATCACCATTTATGGATATATAGTGTTACTTTAAGTTTTATAGTGTTACCGACAGTAATTTTGTGGTAACTAATTTTTATAAGGGTGTAGGCTTCATCCGCCATGATAATTTTCTAAAACGCAGATATAAACAGGAATAGAAAATTAAATATTTAACAAAATTTTGGAAAACTGAATTTAGATTGGACTCTTATTTTACATTATATTGTAAGACCATATGATTGATTCTGTTTTATGAACAAATTTATATGAAAATGAAAATAATGATTTTTTAAAATTCAATAAGAATTTTTTTAATAATACATATTTCAACGGCCAATGAATTTTTTAGAAGTTCCTTGCTAACATTTACAGTAAAAAATCATTGGCAATATAATTTTGGTCCAACCTTATGTGTGGAAATGATGTGACAAGTATTAAAGTGCACATAATATATCACATCATCCATCTTAATATCATATAAACATGGAGACAAAACTGCCTGATGTTTAAAATTGTGGAATTAACAAAAAGAAACAATATAATAACCAATGTATACTAAAAAGAGAAAACACATATTGAAAATGTGACAGATGACAGCTTGACAAAGAAATAATTTAGTAATGGCAAGGTTACCAACAACTCTATAGGAAAAATTTATAAGAGTAACCAAGTCAGTAATAAAACTAAATATCATTACATCCTATAAAGGTACGGGAAATATGTCCGTTACTTTTAGTTATAGACTTATGGGTTTTATAACGTTACTAAATAAAGGTGTTCGCAACTCTTATAAATTGCTCCATTTAAGTGCTGTAAAGGGTTTATAAGAGTTACAGAAATATTACTTTGCTTAGCTTATATAAATTGCAGTTTTATAAAATAGTGATGGTAACTTTACGGTTACCATTATATAAACGAAAATGTTTATTGGGCCCTTACTTTGTGGAATCTAATCATACTTTTATTTTAAATGAAACTAAAAGTTTCTAATTCATTCCAAAAATGTAACTTCTGTCATTATGACGATGATATTTTACATATCGAAATCATTATCAATTTAGAGTTTTCATATATTTTTTATTATTAAAGTGGAATTAATTGGAAACTTTTAGTTTCGTTTAGAACAGAAATTCTGTCTTTCTTTTCCATTAAAGTTTGTGAAAAGTATATCTATTCTTAAATATGGTATATATTTCACAAACATGTCTTATATCCCACGAAAAAACTTTTATCACGAAATACATAGATATTTTTAACTGTCAGATTTCTGTACCAGTTACTAAGTGCAACCGATGACCTTTGACAACGGGTATTTTAGCTTATCTTGTTTATACAGGGTCGTATTTAAAAAATAAGCTTGATGAGACATTACTCTACGTATTTATTAATAAAACACTACACAAAAATATAGGAAATTATTATTAATATTATTTTTATCCTACTTTTGCTTGCGGTGAAATTAGAGAACTAAAAATAAAATTCAGCTTGTAGCTATTTGTCCGATTTTTTCATATTTTTTTTTTCAAAAATTGCTCGAAAGACATGCAGTATTACGACTTTTAGTGTTTTGACTGGAAGGAACGTTTCTTTCTTTCTTTTGTGTGAAAAAGTTCAAAAATATATTAAACCCCCTCAATTTTGTAATTATTTACTTATTTACAGTTTCCTGTATAAACATTGTCATTTTAGTATAACCAGAGTAGTAGTTGTTGCTTCTTAGTGATTGGTTACCGTTCTTTGAAAAGAAACTTTCAAAAACTTGGTAAGTTTTTATAATAGTACTTAACTATTTTCTTTATTTTACATCAAAAATTGTTCAATTTTGTTTTTATTAACTAAAAAATAGAAAGATAAGAAGTCGGGGTCAAAGTTAAAAATACTGATATGCATTTGTGCAAATAAATATAAATTTTTGAATATTTGAGAAATTTTAAACAATGGCGAAGGAGCCGGGATGGTCGATTTTGATCAATAATAGATTAATTATTGGAAAATTTGATAGATGGGACCTATTTGTAGTTCATTTAAGATGTCATTATATTCTAGAGACCCAAGTTTGGATTTTTCCTTTCAAATTAAATGAGAAATAATTTGTTTAGAGCTCGGAAATATTTAATAAAATTTTTAATATTTTTAAATTTTATTAGATATCTTTATTGCAGTTGTAGTTATTAAAAAAATTTGAATTATCAGTTCTTTATTTAATGCGGAAGTGATATCTATTCAGTGCCGACGACATAATGATATTTTTATCTCTATTTTTAGTTATAAAAAAAAATTTGCCTTTCCATACATTTTTACAACATTTCATCTCAATTTTCCTAATTTATCCAGCCCTCAACTATCAGCACCAATTTGAAGTTAGTTCTACTCCCAATTTATTAAACCTATACCAAATTATTTTAAACACTATAAACTTTTTTGTACAAAAAAACAAACTTTTAATGAAACGATTTCAGCTTTCCATACACTTTTTTAATAATTCACACTTTACTTTTCATCTACTTCCACAACAAATACAATAAATTCTTTCAGTTTATCCCACAAATATCATCATTCTTGACAATCACACACCAAGCCGAAAATTTTAGTTGACTTCCACTTAAAAAAAAAAAATTGGAGGTTTTCAACTTAAAGCTTTCAATTTCAATAATAAGTTTAAAAGAAACCTTTAAAACTATGAATTTTTCAAGCCTATCGTTGCAAATAAAAAAAATGTTTAAAACTCACGTTTAAATTCATCTTGTGGAAGAAATAAATTAACAACAATTATTTAGTTTCCAATCTAAACATTCACAGAGCTGGCTATCAAAATAGGAAGAGCACACAAATCAAATAATGATAAGACCAATACAGATGACGAGTTTATGGGGTTACTAATAAAAACAAACTGAACGCTATCACTGCTTCTTCGTTGTTATTATTAATATTTGCATTTAATTTTCATCTGAACCCTTGACTTTATTTAACACAAAACACAGCGGCGTACTTTCCTTTAGGTCCAACTAGAAAATAATGTTGCAAATATAAAGGAAGCTATCAGGGCTAGATAGTTATTTTCTTTACTAGTGCTCATTATTTGTCTATAAAGTATATTATTAACAGTGAACAATAATTGTTAAGAGGGAAGAAAAAAACGTAGTGATTTTCAATCTCATCATCTGGACAATTGCCAACAAGATATAATAAGAAGAAAAATATATTCCCTCCATGAAAGCCAGATTATTCCTACTTTGGACAATCTAAAAAGGAAGCTAGAAGAAGATGACACCAATATAAATATTAGTCGGGCTACCCTCCATAGAGTTATGGGTAAAATTTGATTCACATATCGTAAAATTGACAAAAAACAAGTGGTAATGGAATCGCAAAGATTTAATTTTCTTCAGGATATTAAGAAGTACGAATCCGAAAACAGATCTATAATCTACCTGGACGAAACATGGTTTGATACACACGATACAGTATCCAAAGGATGATTTGATTCCAGTAAAAACTATAAGACTAAATCACCTTCAAACAAAGGAAAACGCATAACTATTATTCAGGCTGGATCAGAAAACGGATTTGTTCCAAATTGCCAGCTGAAGTCTGCAAAGAATATTAATGGTTCAAGATTGGATTATCATGAAGATACAACTGCAGAACTTTTTGAAAACTGGTTTCAAAATCATCTTGTGAAAAATATTCCCGACCACTGTGTAATGGATACCACACCCGCCTACTACAAAAAGCACCAAACTCGTCAAGTAGAAAGACTGAAATTCAGGAATATTTGTTACAAAATGATATTTATTTTGAACCTGATAACAAGGAGCAACTTTTGGAGGTGTTAAAATCATATTCTATTAAAAAACATGTGACAGTTTGGCCGAGGAACAGGGATATACTGAGCTACGTCAAAAAGAAAAAAAGTTTAGAGAAATGGTCTTCACATATTAAAAAAAAAACAAAGGATGTATGATAAAAAAAAAAAGAGATATTTGTGAATTTGATCCTTTTTAAAATAATTTTAAACAGTTCGCCACAGGCGATCTCTTCTACATCGAGTCGACACAATCCAGGCACAAGTAAATTGTTTCCGGGATTTGCCAAAAATTGCTATTTGGGCGTAGTCCATCATCATTTCAAATGTCCCAGTCCTATTCTGCATATACAGAGTGACACAGAGTGGCACTGTCAGGATACCATATCAGAACAACATAATTCAGATAAGGTTATCGATGAATTAATTTACTTGAAAATAACTTCTCAATTTATCTTATCGGTTGTGGGGTAGAGAATAAAAACATATAATTAATTGACTACAAACGTTAGTATACATATATATGGTTCCATAGATAGGAATTGATACATTTTAATCATAAAGCTTGCAGAATTGACAATATAAAGGCATCCCTAGTACCGTAGCCAGGGATAAAAAGCGGAAGGGGCGACATCCTACAAGGGAGTATTTTTATATTATTGAAACTATGGTATAACGGGTCTAATAAAGCAGTTTTTTGAAGAAATTGAATCTTTAATCAAAGCGGAAGGGGTTATATCCTCCAAGGGCGAACCACCGGCATTCGTTCGTTCATTAATTCATTGTATTGGTTGTGCTCAACAGCCTAGGTTCTTTGTACCGTTTCCCATGTTATCTACTTCCATTCCACAAAACCGTTCTGGACTTATGAAGTCTTCTTTAGAGCCTTCTTCAGCTAATTGGTCAGCCATTACATAACCTGCAATCCCCTCAAGTGCCGGCACCCATATTAGAGACACGTTGAGCCTGTTGAGGGATTCTTTACAGTTTTTACCAGTCTAGACCTAGTTGTTGTATTACTGATAGCTTAAACCTGCGGCAATTACCGTTTTCCAGCACCAATACATAGTTTGCTACCAGGCCAAGACCTGGTTACTGGATTTTTGTAATAAAATGACGTTAAGTTGCATGGGAAGTGAGTGAAACAAGTTGCTGCAAATTGCTTTGTTTAGTTGGCAACCGTGACATCGTACGAAATGTCACGTAAGAAAAAGATATCAAACAATTTAAAATATAAAATATTTTTGTTTCAAGTTTTCGTATACTATAAGGATAAGAAAGCAGATGGTTAGTTTGATGACCTTGGACTACATAGCTCAATCTTTTGGAGGATTCAGACTCTTCATTCTGTAGTAACGCGTCTATCTGCAGGTAAACACTATTAGTTAAAATTGCGTCAAAAATATTTTTAAAATGCCAAGAGACGGAGTTAACAAAACGTAGACCACATGGTCATAGCAATTAAATTTACTATTATTTATTATTCCATTTGGTAGCTACAGCTTTCTATTTCCAAGATTGAGGAGATACATTCCTAAAAGCGCGGTACCTTTCCAGAATCAAAATGTATTAACACCAGTAGCTTCCCCAATTTCTATCGATCGTCCAACCGCCTGCTACGTTATGCTGTTAGTGACAGGGTTGTAGCATCTAGGAAACATCACTGATCTTGGGGAAAAAGCTGTCTTCAATAGAATATACCAAATATTCGGAGTTAATCTTCAGATCTCAGTTCGACAGACATAAAGTTCATGGGCATCTTCAAAGATTGGGCTGCTCCAAACCTTACGAGATTTATGTGAATTGATGTTCCTTTCTTCTTCTAGTTATTTCTCTTTGTTTTCCAGTATAAGGTTTATTGCAACAATAACCAGAACATTTCGATTTTATAAAAGATGTTCAAACTGGCTTCTGTCTGCAACAACACAAGCGTCGAACCGTCTAAGTAGTTCACGTGTCTACAGGTTTTTCATTATAAACAAGCTCTTGTAAGTATCCCCATCCCCATTGAAAGGGTCCATGGGTTCCAATCCATTTGTTTGGAAATCTAGCATTAAAAAAATTTACTACAATACCGCTGTTATGTGGGGGTGCGCCATCTCGCTCCATCTCCAGTAACGCAGGTAGATCATTTTATAGAACATTTAAATATCTCTGACCATTGAGATAGCTTTCAAAAAAATGTGGGTCTACTAACCGACCACACCAAACATTAACTCCCCCTCTGGTTTGAAAGCGAGTTTCCCTTACCCACCGCGGGTTTTCCACTGACCAATAATGAGAGTTATGGCGATTGACGACGCCATTATTATGGAAACGCGCTTCATCATTCCACATTGGGAGTGTCTTGCATCATAACTTGCATGATTGCGATAAAGGTTCATCTCCGATCCAGATCTGTGGGTCGGACGTCGGCCCAGAACTGTAGTGGAACGCCTCTGAAGTGAAGCAGTGTCGAGCGCGGTTAGTACTTGGATGGGTGACCATACTAGGGAAGACCGTCGTATAAATAGCCCATACAGCCTGCAGGGGAGTAGCATATCACAGCTCGCAGGCATTATACCAATGAGCACGAGGTATAATGTAGGTATGCCGTCTTTCGGAGGAGACGTAAAACCGAGGTCCCGAGTCCATGGATGTTGGGCTCGTTAAAGAACCCTACCACTGGTTGGAACACCAGTGGGTTCGGCAAAATTTCCGGTTAGGGGTAGAGTGCTTCCGGCGTCGGTGATTAGCATCAGTCGCAGACACAGATCGACGTTTATAACAAAAAAAAAAATCGGTGGGTCGCAACTCATGAATCAAATGCAATTTAAATGGATGGTAATGGTGGGTTTTTGAAATTCTATGAACTGAACTTGAAGAAACACCAAATTCTGCAGCAATAGTTCGGATGGACACATGGGGATTAACCGCTACATATGCTGAAACATTCACCACATTCAGTCCGGTCTGTATAACATATCACTCGATCGGTTTTACAAATAACATTTGTATCGTCAGGAGTAACCTATAGAAATTGATATAAATAAAAAATGTAAAAAAAATTGTGGAAATGATAAACGTATCACTTGGCAACCTTGGTTGACAGTGGAATGTGAAATATCGGTGGAAGGAACCGCCATGCTGTAACCATTCATGTTTATCAAAAATGCTTATGTTTCATACGAAAGTAAAGGGATTTTTAAATGGGAAAAACAAGAATAAAAAATACGTTTTCGTATCTCTTGTATTTTGAAATGGGTTTGGGGATGTCACCGAAATGTGTTTCAAACTGCCGTTAGGGACTCAAGGTTGAAATAATCTTTCTTCGGGGATTTATTAAATATGTAAAAAGATTAAATTTGTAATCAACTAAAAAGTGACATACGCCGACAATAGTTTATTACATTACTAGTTTGTAAAGGGATATTCCTACGATCGTTTTTATTGACTGTGATTAGATCTTGAAAAAATTTGACAAATATTTGCAGCCTTCAACTTCGAAATATTCTCATTAATATTGTATATTTGACTATTACTATAATAACGCTAGAGTAACTTTAGCCACGACGGGCTGTCATTATGGCAGAATGAGTAGTCGGTATTTTGAGGTAAAAGATTAAAAAGTAACTCCAAGTGAAGTGGTTTAATTTTAGACTATAAGTATCATAAAACATAACAATTAAGTGTCTAGTTGTCGAATTTTTTAATAGCGTGGAGGAAAAAGTTAAAAAAAAATTTTTGAAAACGGCAGCTACATACAGATATATGCAATGAGAAACGGGGTATTTCCCTTTTCAAGATAGTCGATGCCATAACCTTTCCAGCTGATTGTAGGGCTTTCGGGCGTTTTGGACGATGTTCTCCAGTTGCTGTCCACTCAGATGACCATTGTTTTGATTCCGGAGTGAAGTGATGGATCCATGTTTAATCTATTGTCACATATCGGCGAAAAATTCCGGTTTATTATGTTTAAACATGGTCAAACACTGTTCAGAAGCATCAACACGTTCTTGTTTTTGGTCAACAGTAAGCAAACCCACTTTGAACAGAACTTTCTCAAAGTCAATAGCTCATGCAATATAAGGTCAACACGTTCTTTTGACATCTTTACGATGTCAGCGAACACAACTTCACTTTTCGATCGTTCAAAACAATTTTGTGGATTTTTTTGATGTTTTTTGGTGTTACCGCCTCATTTGGAAGTCCACTGCGTTTGAAGTCAGCAAACCATCGTTTTATTTTTGGAGCAGAGTTCCCAAAACACTTTTCAATTGCTTCGCTTGAACGGTAGCGGCACCCTTAGCACAATAACTCACGAACTAATGGATAGAATATCAAGAAATTTTGACAGCTGTCTTTTAAGGTTAGTACTACCTGAAAAACAGGCGATTGCAATAAAACTATCGCCATCTACGTATCAGACCCGGGACTTTTCAGCCCATGTGTTATAATACACCTCTTCATCTTCTTCTAAATCGTTTTCGACAAGAGGTGCATAAAATGTACGGTTAAATAAAGCATTTAAAATGTTCAACATAACCTTTCGTTCGCCTATAGAAATCTTTTGTGAAATATGATTTAACAAAAAAAAAATGGTGACTGAAATAAAAGATTTTAATTCATTAATGGCAGTTACATACAATATTCGAATTTTAAATATAAAAATGTATATTTTTTAAAAACTAAGTACAAATTGTTGTCATATCAAAAACATTAACATTAAAAACGCTAATCTTCGATAACATCCCCACCGCTGTCGTCGTTATTAGTATCACCTCCACCATAATCACTTGTAGTACTATCTTCATTCGTTTCGGAACTAAACATGTCCGTTACGGCACTAGCGAAACCAGATGCAAGATCACTACCTACCCCGGATTCAACCTGCACATCTGAACTCCTATCTTCATAATAATTATTGTCATTATTGCTATAACTATTCGTGTCTCCACCATAATCATATGTAGTACTGTTTTCATTGGTTCCGGAACTGAACATGTCCGCCAGAGCACTAGTTACTCCAAACGGTAGATCACTAGCAACCCCGATTTCAGTCTGCACATCGTCATTATTGTCAGTATATCCGCCACCAATTTCTATATCATTAGAATCGTCCACGTAATGGTGGACAGTATGATGATGTGAGTTTCTTCCAGGCCAATAATTTGGTTTGAAACCGTAATAACGGTCTCGTATGTAGGTGGTAGTACCTGATGTCGTACAACAAGTATTGTCTTGTAATGATTTCCATATAACGTAAAAAATTATTATGGCAACTATTAGTACATAGAACACTACTGGAAAAAATGTTGAATTATCCATTTTTGGTTCTTGTGATTAGCGTTATCTGAAACAGAATAAAATTCTATTATTTCTTAAGGAAATCTTTTTCACTTCTTTATTTTGAGGGAAAATTTTTTTCCTTCCTTCCTTGTTTCAATAAAAATCAACGAAATCGTGAAGTTATAAAGATCCTACTGCTCTTCATCTTATACAAAGTGTTTTATTAATCATTGTTCAAAAAGTCTATTCGCGCCATACGATTTCCACAAGTAGGACAAGGAAAATATGAGCAAAACTACTTGAAAGGGAGAGAAGATTGATTTTCTCTGTAACGGACACTGTTGCCGGATGAAAGTGTTTAGTTTTACCTAATAGTGCATGAGCTCGAAAAAAAGTTAACGATAACGAGACAAAAATATCATTTGTACAAATTAATCTGCGCTTCTGGCAACAGCGGTTAAAATAGGAGGGCACTGAACACACCCCCAACTGTTTTTGGTAGCTGGAACTGAACACACGCCCATCGCTGAGCGCATAATTATTCTTCTCTCTCTTTCAAGTAGTTTTGCTCATATTTTCCTTGTCCTACTTGTGTAAATCGTATGGCGCAAATAGACTTTTCGCAATCTGTATATTAGAATTCTTCAAATAGTGTAAAATATAGTTTTTCTTTATTACGCCACTGTCGTAATAGGTTTAACAGTAATTTTTTTATTTTTCGTTAGTCTCTTTGCGAAGGTTGTAGAATAGTTTTCACCCCAGTGGCGTACCATAGCTAAGGGATACAAAAAATAATATAATTTTCGTTAATTGCTTCGTAAAAAATATATGATACGAAGAAAATCTAAGCTTAATAATGCATATTATACAACTGAGCCATGGCAAAGCGTATATAAACTAAGAAAAATGAAAGAGAATGTTTCAAACAACGCTTCATAGCGAATAAAACAATTTTATTGTGAATATTTTCCGTTCGAGCCCATCCTAAACGCTAACCTTGTCGAATCGATACAGAAATTCCATTCCCCACTCACCCATAAAATATAGCTCTTACGTAACAGCGTTGCCTACTGATGTATATTTTTGTTCTAATAATACGCAACCTTCCATACAACCAAAGTATATAAATTAAGGTTTTCCCATATTTCATTTAAAAAAATAAAAAAAAGTCCTTATAAATATTTTTTTTTCCAAGTTTACAAGTATATAACTATAAAAGAAAGTAGGTATAGATTGAGTTTATATTTACATTTGGCAACTGCAGCATGTAAAATGTTTGGCCTACTTCACAGTTTTAAAGTTAAGTTGAAAGGAATGTTTTATTTTAACTTACCTATACAATACGCCTATTTCATATCTTTTTTATTACTTTAGTAAAGGTTATTCTGGAACCGGTCGCATATTAAATAATGACACACAGTAAAAACGAGAATCTATCACTGGAGTGTACCGTTAACAAGTACGCACGTGTAATGAGGTCCACTTATCTAGTTTCAAAATTCTGGTTATACGAGGTTAAATCCAAAAGATTTATCTAGCAAAAAATTATTTTTACATATTTTACAGTTTCCTAAAAAATTGTCGTATTTAGTGAAGTGTGTTACCAATAGGATTTAATACTATTATAACGATAGATATCGAATAATAGTTTTTTTATTATTATTTTCAAAAACGTGACAGTTCACTTAGCAGAAACAACTACTTTTCGCCCCTATATGCCCAGGCAGACATTGAATTACGCTTCTAAGTTAAAGGGAGTCGGTATGATCTACAAGACCATTCTGATTTGCAGCTAAAAGTGAGAAAAAAAATATTTTCAAGATTATCTCTTGGTTTAAACGAATTGGAATATTGGAAAATATGAGCAGAAAGGGGATTGAATACAAAAATGATAAGAATAATACAGAATATCTACCTATGAGAAAAATGAGAACGCAGTCATAAGAAATAACAATATAACAGAAAGTTTCACTACAAATATGGGACTATAAGACAAGGGGGGTGCCTACGCCCGTTGTTATTTATTATTTACATGGATGCGATCATTAAGAAATGCACAAAACTAAGTAAATAAGTTCAGGAGCATTTGCAGACGATGTTATATTAATGACAAAGAATGGAAAAGAGCTACAAGAAAACATAAATGTGTGGAATACAGCAATGGTATAATACAGACAAAATAGAGCAAGTTAAACATTTTCAGTACCTTGGAACAATAGTAGGAAGCAAATATTAATAATAGAATAGTTGAAACTAACAAACTATACTATGCCATGAATACCAAATTTGATAACAAAAAATAAATATCTGAAGAAACGAAATTAAAAGTATTCAAAACAATATATCGACCAATGCCTACATATGGATGCGAAACATGGGTGTTAACAGGACAACAAAAAAGTAAAATACAGACGACAGAGATGAAATATTTAAGAAGAGTAAGAGGTGTAACAAAAGAGGATAGAATGGAAAACGTAGATATAATAAAAGACCTAGGAATACAATGGTGGGGACATTTTATTAGCTGGATTACTGGATGAAAGAGGAAGAAGGTGGAAAGAAGCGAAGGACTTGGCTCAAAATAGGAAAGAATGGAGAAATTCGTGACGGGAGAGTAACTGCAATACACCCTACACCACTAATGGCATGGGCGGCAATTTACCACTGTTCAGGGTGGCGAAAGAGCCATCGGGTTGGTACTTTTAACAAATCACATGATTTGTCAATAGTTGTGGTATCTTATACAGGGTGTTTTCAAATGACACTTACTACGTTTGCATGTGTTTGCATAAAACTGAACAAAATGATATAAGGAATGAGGGGTCCAGCTCATTTACTTTTCGAGATACGGGGTGTTGAAGTTGGACCCCTGGACCACTCATTCCTTATACCATTTTGTTCAGTTTTATGAGAGGTATCTACATGCAAACGTTGTAAGTGACATTTGAAAACACCCTGTATATCTTCCTAGAAACTTATTGAGTGGTGCTAGAGTAGTTAGGAAGGTAT
Organism: Lochmaea capreae; assembly: GCA_949126875.1. Classification (NCBI taxonomy): domain Eukaryota; kingdom Metazoa; phylum Arthropoda; class Insecta; order Coleoptera; family Chrysomelidae; genus Lochmaea; species Lochmaea capreae. The sequence goes on from OX421404.1 coordinate 27,691,302, forward strand.
AACGGCTTGTTATACTTTGGGTTTTTTTTTCTAAGAAAATTAATGAAAATTCAGTTTGTTATATATAAATTTTATGTATCACAAAGTAACAAAATTATACAAATGACAGGAGTAGGTACCTACTGTAAAATTATTATCTAAGAATAATATTGGATAATAAAGTAAAAAATTGGCAGTGACCCTGTAACTAGCGTAATAATGAGTTCGAACTTGATAGTGACATAAACCAAATTAAAATTTGTTTATCTAAATGATAATTACCCAGATTTTATTTGTTTGGAAATAGTTAAAATATGATTCCGTTTAAGATGCCTAAGTACATTTTTTCATTATTTATAAGTACTACAGATCACATTATTATTAGTGTATACACTGTGTCCGTAAAGTATGGAACAAATTCATTTTTAGCTTAACAGACCCTTTTAAAAAATTATCCTTAAACACGTCGATTTTTTATTTTAATTTACCGTATTTTAAAATAATAATCTAATATACAGGGTGAATTACTTTCGAGTAATGACGTCACCGTCATTTTTTTTAAATGGAACACTCCCATTTGGTCACAATTTTCGGATTACTTTAGTTAAGCTGTTTCCAAAAATGTATCACATGTTGATTCCAATTAGTACAGGGTGGACAAAAATACAATAGTTTTGTGTGTGCTCATAAAGTAATCGTGGAGGTTTTGATGAAAGTTTATGGTTTCAACAGGATGGTGCACCTCCACATTATGCTGTAGATGTTAGAAGGTACCTAGATGAAATTTTTCCGAACAGGTGGATTGGTAGATGTGGACCTATTGAATGGCCAGCGAGGTCACCAGATTTCAATCCTTTGGATTATATTATGTGGGGCCATCTGAAGAATGTTGTGTATCAAACGAAACCAGCAAATATTCAAGAATTAAAAGAGATAATTCGGACAGCAATAAACAATATTTTTTTAGACACAATAAACAAGAATTTGTACACCGTTTGGGTTACTGTCAAATACAGCAGTTCGATCATTTATAAGGTAATGTATTTCATCATATTCTGTCAGCTAGACAATAAGTATTTTTGATAATATTGTTAATTTAACTAATAAAAAATGTTACGCGTTACTTTATGAGCACACACAAAACTATTGTATTTTTGTCCACCCTGTACCAATTGGAATCAACATGTGATACATTTTTGGAATCAGCTCAGCTAGAGTAATCCGAAAATTGAGACAAAATAGGGGTGTTCCATTAAAAAAAATGGTGGTGACGTCATTACTCGAAAGTAATTCACCCTGTATATTAGAATATTATTTTAAAATACGGTAAATTAAAATCAAAAATCGACGTGTTTCAGGATTATTTCTTAAAATAGCCTGTTTAGCTAAAAATGAATTTGTTCCATACTTTACGGACACAATTTTTGATAGCACAGTGTTTGAGGCAGCAGTTTTAAAAAGTTTTTCTGCAGTACCAACATTATTTCTATAAAATTACAAAGTTACGGTGAAACTTTCAGTATGTCTTAATTAAATGTTTGGGTCTATTATAAAATGTGTGCTATCACGTATCTTTAAATATATCATACAGGTTGTTTCGTTGGAAAGAAAAAAATTTATTAAATGGTGAATAGAGGTCACCGGGGTAATTTTAATAATACTCCATTTTTTTGTAATCGAGATACAGAGTGTTCCGCTCATATTGCTTATATCTTTGTATGGTTATATAAGTAACCAGTATATCATTTGAATATCCTGTGGGTGCCCACTTAAGGACGGAGAAAAACCTCAAATAACATTTTTTCTGTATCTCGGGGCCCGGGGCTTAAGCACCGGCTAGCCCCTACGTTAATCCGCCACTGTGCATATCTTTCAGAGTCCAACTGAACCACTCACAAATGACAATAAAAATACAGGTCCGGATTAAGAAAAAATTAAATTTTGAAAATATTTGTAAATAGCACAAGAAATTAAGCCAAAAATTACGCTGTAAATTTTTGCGCAGACAATTTTACTGCTTGAATTTTGAAAATTATAACAAAGAAATAAAAACACCCTGTATCTCAGTTACAAAGTTCGTATAAAAAAACGTTGAACTACTATTTTCGAAATTTCAATCTCAATTATTATCATTACTATATCCTCCAGTATCCTTACTAGCTCCATCATAATTATTTCCCGCACCAGAATCATAAGAAGTTGCACTTGAAGTAAAATTATGCGTAGAACTCCATCCATTATCTCCTCCACCGGAATTGTGCGAAGAACTTCCACCACCGAACGAAGTGAGCTCTGTGACATCGCTTACAGCGTCTAGAGCGACACCTGTTGCAGCATTGTGTCCAATAGTTACTTCGTAGCATTGTTCGTTACCGTCGTCGTTAAGTCCGATAGAATCTGTATCATCGTGGCCACTGTCACGGTGCTCGTGATGATGGTTATATTCATTGTCATGTTGATAAAATGAAGTATGGCTGTTGTTGGAAAATTTAGCACTTTTGTGTTGGTTTTTGTCACGGTTGGATTGGAATGGTTTGTAGCCAGAACAGCCCATACAAATTGCGTAGACTATTACAAATGCGCAGATGGCTAATACGAAAAATATCGGTACCAACACCCAAATTGACATGTTAGCACGATCTGAATCTGTAAACTTCGCTTAGACTCTGAAACAAATAGAAAAGAACGTCGTGATATAATCAGAAAAACTGGATGATATGAATTTGGCATTAAGTGATTGATTTGAGCGTTTTTAAGTGGAAGTTTAGCTACAAAGGTTCCTCTATAAGCTACCGAGAAACATACTTAACTTTGATATACAAATACTAACTATTTTCATCACAATCTAAACTGCTATTATAGTCAGGACAGTAGAGGTGTGTTTAAAGCACAGGTCACACTATGCTACTTGCCACCCCTTGAAGGTTGTCATAGACCACTGGGGTTGATATAGATCACTTTGCAACAATATCATTGGCATATCTTTGGCAGGATATTCCGAGATCAGTCAAACCACACAGGTGTTCGTCAACCGTCAGGCTCCACATTAATGGGGATGCTACTCCTCCCTGTGGACAAGTGGACAAGTGCTGCAAAATGGATCCCCAAATGTTTGAATCTGGACCAAAAGCGTGCAAGGGTAGAAGCATCTGTGCTCGATTTGAAAACGATGTAGACTTCTTAAACCGAATTGTTACTATGGATGAGACTTGGGTACATTTCTACGATCCAGAAACAAAGCAACAATAGATAGAATGGCGACACTCTGGTTCTCCAAGACCTAAGGAGTTTCGTGTCCAAAAATCTGCTGGAAAAGTTCTTGCTTCAGTTGTTTGGGATTGCCATTGAGTAATCATGATTGATTTTTTGGATAAGGGTAGAACAATAACTGGAGATTACTATTCGACATTACTGACCACTCTAGGGGAAAAAATTAAAGAGAAAAGACGCGGAAAGCTATCCAAAGGTGTTTTGTTTTTGCAGGACAACGCCCCAGCACACAAATCTCAAGTTGCCATGCAAAAAATTCCTGATTTAGGGTTTGAATTACTAGAACACCCCCCTTATTCACCAGATTTGGCTCCGTTAGATTATCATTCATCTCTTTCCTCAACTGAAAAGAAGTTTAAAAGGTCGTAAATTTTCTTCCAACGAGGAGGTAATAAAAGCTGTGGAGGTCTGGTTTGCAGAGCAAGAAGAAACATTTTTTTTGAAAGGTCTAGAGATTTGCTGTAATAAATGTATCCAATTAAGAGGGGAATATGTTGGGTAATAAAATATTTTGACATTGAAATTTTGTGTGGTTCTATAGTAAGCTAAGAATTTTTCAATATATTCTCGTATCATCGCTCCTTGATAAGTGTGTAATGTCTGTGCACTGTATCAATTGAAACACTAGAAGCATTTGCTGTTGTATTATCGGACAAGTTTTCAGATAACAGCAGTTTAGTTAAAGCAAGTAAACAATAACATAACCCAAATGGTGGCTGTCTGGACTTCAAGCATGCAAGTGGCTTTGAATTAATTTTCAATTTGAAAGTTGACCACATTCTTTAGTTTTAATCCAAACATTATTTACTTAGTTACTTGCATAAATACTTACTTCGTTTTAGGTACATGGTTTTTTCTACGTAGTTTTTGTTTTTTATTCATCAAGCTTTAATTTGTTAACTCATATACCTAATTTATCTATAGGAATAAAGCTTATTTCTATCTTAGTCTTATTTTGATATATTTTTATTTCAAGGACAGGCTTACGTAGATAATTTATACATCCAACAGCGACTCTCATTTGTCAACCAAATAATAAACATCTGTCTCTATATTAGCAAAACAAAAAATAAAGAAAACAATGATTTTAAATTCCTTGAAGGATACTTTTACTTGAACTAGAAGCAACACGAAATGAATAAAAAAGGTTATGTCGAATATAAACCTAACCTTCGTTAAATTAAACATATCCCATTGTTCATACCACATGTTTACTTCTACACGTTCAATTAAAACTAATTAATATAAATAAATAAATTTACTTACGTAATAATAAACAACATTTTATTAATTATTTTCCAACAGCGGTTTTCAAAACTCTCTTTCGGACGGTTCGATTAAATTGGCGCCTCGCGGATGAAAGAAACATCCAACGCATGAGCACAGAATCAATTTCTGCTTGATATTCTTCAGATAAAATTGTATAGTAGTCGAACAATGCGTCTGTTAATGAAATCTTGATTTTTAGATACGATTAAAAGATTGGGTAATTGTATTTAGCAATGTCTGGACTATTTGTAGTCTTATACGGTCAGCAACAAATTTTATGATGATGTAATAATAGTTCCTTGTATACGAGAGGTAGTCGAAGAGTTTGTTTTTTATCAATCAATTAGGACAATTAAAATATCAAGCTTGTGACTTTGAATTACGTTTATGTTCAGTCTACCAAAACTGCAAAGGAAGCATGGGAAAACCTTGCTAGTGTTTTCCAGGACAATGGTTTAGCCAGACGTGTCGGACTTTTGCGTATCTTAATCACAACTTCGCTAGAGAACCCGTATTCTTCAACCATTTTAATACATAACCACAAATGATCCAGATTAATGACATTTTCATAGAACATTTTCATCATGAAACACAAACAAATTGTTAAGAAAATAAAACCTGTTCCATTTTTTACAATTTTTTCAGGGTAGACAATCTTTAATACAATTTTTAATTTTGGACTAAAAATTGTTCCAAAACTTGAACTAAATATTGCACGAGAAATTGTCTAATCTAAAATGACTTTAACCATGTTGAATCAGTTGATTCAGCATCAATTTTTAATAACCTTATTCCGACAGATAGACGAAAGAAGTGGAATTCCTTTGAGTAGAATGTGTCCAAAAAGTATCTTGCCACTAGATGTGATTTTATGTATATCCAACCTTTATCTAAAAGATCCTCCTAAGGAAGCTAGCATCCTTTGAATGTTCTATGAAAATGTCATTAATCTGGATAATTTGTGGTTATGTACTAAAATGGTTGAAGAATATTACTATGATTCTGAGAAGGATCTAAACTAATGATTGGAACTGAATTATTTCCATCTTTTAGAAAATAAAAATCATTACTTTTTATATTTATTGACAGTTCTCTATGGCATAAGTTATTTTATGATTAATATCAACAAGTCTAATAAAAGGTCACAACGATTCTCCCCTCCTTATTACAAACTATCTTATAACATAAAGAGACAACTTTTAAAACATATAAACATTCCTATATACTGTTAACACACACTTGAATTCTTATTTTATGCCATTACGTAGTCCTTGGACCAAACTGGTAGACGTTTTTCTCTTTGAGGTCTTAATAATGACGAATCAGGTGTTGGTTCACCTAAATGACGTTCATTCAATAAATCTGGATTACTTTGAAGTACTGCTGGAAGCATTGGAACATTGAATGACTGAGTGGGTCCAAACGTTACTGTCTTTTTCCGGACTAGCGTTAATTTCAATTGGTTAACATGTCTTTTTAATGTTCTTCCTGAGTCTAAAAGGACCAGATAATGGAGTTTCCCAAGTTTCTTTTCTACATTTCCGAGCTGCCATAGCCTGGATACTCTCCACCTCTAGAAATGAACGTGCTGGTTTGTATAAAATCTGTGTCTTTATCATTACAACCTTCATCATTAAATAAATATCATAGGTGGCTTCAAACAGAAATTTATTTACACCTTCCCTGTCAAACCTATTAGATTTTTTGGGTTTATATCCGTAATTTCTTCTTTTCTTTCTTTTAAAAGAATATCTGTTTTCCTGTATGAAAAGGAGGGACTTCAGCATGGAATATTCAGACCATAAGCCGTCATCCCATCTAGGGAACTAGGTAATTCTGGAGAAATCATCTGGTTCACTGATGGTTCCAAAACAAACCATGACACTGGGGCTAGTATAAAAGGACCTAGAAAGAGAATTATATTTAGCCTTGGCCGATATACGACTGTGTTTCAAGCAGAGACAATTACCGCTATATTCTGTATTGATGAAAACATCAGAAGAGAATATACCGGAAAAAATAAAAATACTCACTAACAGCCAGGCTCTGAGGGAGCTTATTTTCGTTTCAATCGAATTTGATTCGAATGCGACCTTACGTCAAATTTTCGAATGAAATGCAAAAAGTGTATTTTCGTGTAATAGAAATTGGTCCGTATGCGAAATTTTTCAATCGATTTATTTCGACTGGGTTGGAACCAATCGAATTTGAAATCCGTGCTCGAATTTGAGTTTTGAGCATGCGCAAAAGCGATTCTCTGACTTTTCCGACTTTCAATTTTGACTTTTAATTTGGTAAGGTTATGATTGTTGTTTGTTGATATTATAATTTTGGTATATGATGATGCGATAATTAATTTGGCGGCTATAGGAGCACTTGAAGAGGCCGAAAACTTGGTCTATTAGGTACATATCTACATTTTAATAGAACCTATTCAAGTTATGGTCTACAATTAGTTCATAGTTACTTGAATTAGAATGTTACGCTAAACTAATTTCTTAGTATACGGAATATGTACTTAATTTACCTTTATTCATTGCTTCCAATCTTTTTTTGCCCCTGGCATAGCATTTAGGGAATTGCTGACTTCTTCCCACAACGTTTGTTCCGTTTTGAATGTAAATTCTTTAGTAAATTTTCCACTTTTTAGCTCTGGGTGATCTAAGAGGAAGGCAACAAGATGTTCCTTTTGATTTGCAGTGAAATGACCGCTTCTTTGCTTTTCCATTTTTAAAAATTTATATTTTGCTAATTATTGAAACTGACACTTCAAAACTTCAAACTTTAAACACAAGGCAGGAATATTGCAGGGTTATTAGAACTCTACAGTTGGTACCGTATAAATTGCGACGTTGTCACGTATGGTCATTCGAATTTCAATTCCGCATACGAATTTTAATTCGATGACGTCTCGAAAATACGTTAGGCCAATATCAATCGAATTGTTTCATTCGAAATCATTCGAACACGGAATATTTCGACTGAGAACGAAAATACACCCCAGATTTTTCTGGCAACAGCAATGAGTACTTTCTTCTACATTGCTTAGTACCCTTGTACCTATATATCATTTAAATTGGATTTTCCAGATTGTTATTATATCGCATGGTCAAAACTGCTGAAATCTTTTACCTTTCTTAGCTTAGTGGTTTTCCGGTTTTAGATAAAAAATTCCACAAATTTTTCATTATCAAAATTTAACTTTATACCCAATAATGCTGTGTGCCGTGAATGAATAAAGATAGAATTAGTAATGTAAGTTTACTTTTTATAAATATACAAAGAAACAAAATTCTAAATTGTCTATTGATTAATTATCAAAACTAGAGGTCATTTTTAAAGTTGAATAAAATTGAATCACTAAGTTTTGAATGGAGTGCAGACGTATCGTTTTAATTTTATTGTATAAAATTCACTCCAATTTAACTGGACATTTTTGATTGTTTAAATTTAAGAAGGTGTTACTTTTTCTCCCACAAGATGTAGTGCATACCCAAGAAGGGATATGTAAACTTTACGCCCGTGTAATAAATAAATTGTTATTTTTTAAAATCCATTTTTGGCACAAATTACAAGAGTGCAATAAAAAAATTGGTCATAAATTAGTTAATTAGGGGTTAAAAATAGGCCGATTGAACCTTTTTTCCCGTCTGACAAGTCTCCGATAACACTACAGCTTAATGGCTTATTGTATTTTTGCTCGTGCTTTCTCATAGCACCCAGTCCAGCAGAGAATCTGTTCTGGTTCAGGCTGCCTATCCTCTGACCGGGCAATACCGATGTCCGTCCCGCGGTCAGAAAATTGAGGGTTTAGGAAAAGGGTTTTTAATCCCCGACCTATGTCCGTCCCGCGGTCAGGTGGATACACAGGTAGAATAGGCAGGGTAGAATATTATTCCTAGAATAATTAGTATGATTCGTGTATTATCGACACCCTTCCACAGACCCTTACCTATAAACAGAGGAATATTTTAAATAATAGCTAGTAGTGCTTCTCGTTGTTTCGCGTGTGATACCGTTCGACTTTTGGCTTAAAAACGCACCACTTTAATTGGCTAGTGCTTTCGGTGTGCTCCAGAGAAATGGATGGCATGGTAAGTCAGAAAGGTAAAACTCTTATCAATATTGATGGTTTTAAGTTTTATTTTCATAAAAATGTATGTAATAACATTACACGTTAATAAATTGTGTAAAGTCTATTTAAAACTAAATGATAAAAATGAAATTATTGAACGAAACCATGAACATAATCACTTCAAAAACGAAGAAAGTTTAATCAACCGTCAAAAACTTAATAATAATTTAAAAAGAAAAGCAGTGGAGGACATCGCGTCAACACCGTCAAAGATTTTGCATCGGGAGTTAAGGAACGGTGATATAGAAACAATTACGGTTCAAGACATGTGCCGTTTTCGTAAAAATATTTCCTATGCAAGGAGAAGTAAAATGCCGCCTTTATGTGCAATATAAATTATCATACGGATCCACGGGACGGACTTCGGACAAACGTCTTGACCCTTTTAACCGCGGGACGGACCTCGGACGTACCTGCGTTTTACCCTGACCGCCGGACGGACATCGGAAACACCGCTCTGACCCTCTTTTTGCAAGTTCGTCACCTTTTTCATTGCCCTCGATACACTGGTGACCTGGTACCCAGGTCTGCTTGACGTTTGACGATTGAACCTTACTATTCTATGTACAAAAGTTAAAAATTATATTTTTTGTTATATGATTCATCCCCAGTCCAAATTACATCATTAGTTTTAAAAATTTCTTGATTGTAGATTCTTTTACTTTCTGATCAAACCATTTCCATGCCGATGTATTAACGACACACGTAAAACTCTGTGACTCGTTAATTCTGCCTAATTGCCCAAATATACTCTCTTTTTAGCAACTTTACTTCCATAATTTCCCATAGGTATTTGGTACTTCATAAGTCTCCCTTCAATATTGAATATTTTCAAAGCCCAGCCAATCTAGAAATTTTGTTTTAGACCAACACATTTTAGTGGTAGTCGGTTTTTGGTTACTTTCAAAAGGTATACCTTCTTCTTCCATTTCTATCGATACATGCTTTCTTTGACCGTATATCTTATGCACCACTTGTAATTGCTATTGTTATTATTGTTCCAGATTTCGACCAAAATGAAGATCGATCCATTTTAAATTGAAATCACACGCTAAAGTCATTGTCGCCAACATGTTAACGATAATTTTTGTCATCTTGATAGCCTGTATTATTTTTTGTTTGCTATTTGCAATAATAACCAGAATATGCTGCGCAATCAATCAGGAACCATTTCAAGTACCCACTACCTATGGTCCGCGCAATAATAATAACCATATCGCTTGTGAAAACGATATAAATAATGACGGAAACGATGTAGGCTACAGCTGTTTATGGGAACCTAGGCAACGATATTTCGATTATAGTCAAGGAATTGGAGGCTCAAATAATAACCATACTACATTAGACTTCTCGAGTGATGGTTTCCTCAATAATATTTCTAATGAAAATGATGGTTTACCAGCATACGACTCCGTTTGTAATGGAGGATATACAGGTGTGACTGATTATAGCTGTAATAACCGTATTACAAAAGACATACCCGATCATGATATTTTTGATTACTGTAATGGTTTACCAACGTATGAATCCGTTTGTAATGCAGAAGATACATGTGCAGATGATTGTGGAGGAAATGATTATGATGATTGTTAAATTGAAATGATATTTATTTTAATAAATATGGTTAAACAAAGAAAATCTCTTGGATTCTTTAAAAGGAAAGTGTTTTTCAATAGCAACGACCATGTAATAACCATTACTTGAGAGTTGCATACACTATTTTTTCAACGAACAAGAAATTTTATTTAAATTCAACAATTGTGGATATTTGCTAATATCAGTTTTATGTTTAATGTTTGGTTGGGTTTTTAAAATAGAGTAATGTGTCCAGAGAGATGAGGATTTCAATTCGATTGAGAGTTCTTCTAATAGTGAATGGACGATGTTGAATTAAGGCATAAAGTCATAATTGTTACTATATCTGATTCCAAAAATGACATTTACGGTGACAATTTAATTCATGTATAAAAAATCGCATATGCCACAGTGCAATTGTCACTTTGACAGTGGCAAAAGTTAGCTTTAACTTTTACAGCGACAAATACACTAGTGGTTTTTTCACTTATTCATTTGTTTTCATCAATTATCGCGGTGTTGTTTACCAGAATAAATAGTTTGGCATGTTTGTCAACAACTTATTGAATTTTCAAGAACTAACAATGAGTAGATTCGGTGTGTCTATACGAACGCCGAAATTAGTCAAATTGTTAATTCCTGTGTGCCTACTAATACAGTTGCGACGCAATCATCAATCTGGCGACAATTTTCTACGTTTTGCGATGCAAAAAGATACACATTTGAGCCAGATACTTTCATCGAGAAATTGAATGTAATATTGCAAGATAGGGCATTTAATATGCGAAAAAGTAACGGAGAAGACTACAAAGAAGCGATAGTTAAAACAATTTGGAACACCACCGCTAAAATGCTACAAAGTAAATATTATAACGAATTTAATATTGTATTCAACCCTTTCACCGATGTTCAGTTTAATTCATCACGAGCTGCACGTAATGCTAAACGTAAAATCCTACAAGCACAACCCGAAAAGAGAAAATGTAGTGCATCAGCTCTTAATAAATCTGAAGTATTTGCAATGGCCAGATTATATAACGAAAATGAACCGGAAGGACTTTAAAATAAATTATATCACATTTTGGCGTTTGAACTAGCTTGGCGCGGAGGAGAAGCAGCTTACTGCAAAACCCCTTATTTCGTATCTGAAATTGAAAATAATGGAAAATAAACTGGACGTATCGAGTATAATCCTCTATTTTCGAAAACGAGACAAGGCGGCAACAATAAATTATGTGACAGCAAATGGATCACGCCTAATATTTTCGACGAAAATATTTGCCCAATACGTTTATTCAAAAAGTTAATGGAAAAACGAAACACTTTTATAACTTCGGACAGAGTATTTCTTACACCAAATCCCTTTTGGAAAAAGAAAAATTCTAAAGGTTGGTACAAGAATTTGCCGATTGGAATTAACGAAATTTCCAAATGGACTAAACGCTCAGCACAACGTATTGGTTTAGATGTCAAACGTGTCAAAATTACAAATCACTCAAATCGAGCGGCAGCAGTAAGCGAATTAAGTAAAAGCGGAATTGAAGAACAAGCTCTAATAAAAATAACAGGACACAGCAATTCATCATCGATAAAACCATACTTACAAGTTGACAAAGAGTATCATTCAAGGATTATTCAATCAATTCGTTTGGAAAATGAAAAAACTTCAACATCTACTACAGAAACGATTAGCTGTGGCACCCGCAGCGATATCACTGTTCCTAGTATGAATTTCAATAACTGCGTTTTTAATAATTGTACATTAAAATAAAAATGTGTTTATTTTTAATGTTTCATAAATAAAGTTTCCAAATTTCTCATTCATTAAATTGTCCTGCCGAATTACACTCGAGGTTTGTATTGATATTGGGTAAATTTGTGTTGTTCAAATTCTAAACTGTTTCCTTTAGCAATTTGACTCGAATAACTGTCAACCTAAAATCACTCCACCTTCGGTGTCGTGTTTTTAATAGTTGACAGTTATTCTCGTCAAATTGCTAAAGGAAACAGTTTCTCATTAAACAACCAAAATTTACCCGATAAAATGCAAACCACTTGTGCAATTATAAGTGATTAAAAATGACGATGAGTAAATTTCTGATACTGGACACTCTCTTAGAAGAACGTCGACCACTTCATTAACGAATAGTTTATCTCAAGCGACTGGTGGAAGGAAATCTTCAGCTATTGCGGAAAGTTATGTAGCGGAAAGTGGCAACAATAAAAAGAAAGAAACAGTGCCAAAATGCGTTGTTTACTATATAGGGAGGCGAAAAAAACTGTTACACCATTGCTAATACTGTTTATATCACTAATTCGAAATGGTATAATCGATTCACTATATTCTATTACTCACCTAAATTAAATTAATTAGTCTCCTCTATTATTTTCTTCGTTATTAGTATCTCCATGTTCAGCAGATCTGATACCCTGTACAACATCATCAATAATATCCAGTACTACATCAGCTGTAGTGGGGGGTTCGTAGTTGTTATAGTAGTCGTCGTTAGAACTGTTGCAGAAAGTTCGTTTTTTAACAAAACCGCAATATAACAATATTACAACTAAAGGTGCGCTTATTAAAACTACGATTACAGTTTTTATAGTTTCACTATTATCAGGGTTTTCTTTTATTAATTCACATTTGTTGTTGAATTCTGTTTCATTTGGATTGTTTCCAGTACATCTTTGGCTACCGATGAATTTATCGTTTGATATAAAATAAATGTTTTTAATTTCGTTTTCTTTGTTACAAGTTAAATAATTATTTTGAATATTAATGTTTGAAAAATGGCTGAATACAGATGTTAAGAACGAACAAATTTCATTATTTGAAACATCCAAATAATCTATATCAACTGCGGAGAATAAATCACTGAAATTCAATATTTGTATTTCGTTAAAAGAAACATTTACTAAGATTAATTTGAAAGAGCTTTTAATCTGATCGGATTTCAAGCTGCGTAGCTTATTAAAAGACAGATTCAAGTTTTCTAAGTTCTGGAAATTTAAAAAAGATTGTGTTTCGATTTTAATAATTTTGTTGAAACTTAAATCTAAATTTTTAACATACCTAACTTCTTTAAAACTGTTTTTATCTATAAACTCGATACGATTATGATGCAATGAAATATAGTTAATGTTATTTGATGTATCGAAGGTTAAATTTAATAATTTTATATTGTTATAACTTAAATTTAGTTCTGTAAGAAAAATCAAGCTACTAAATTCGTTTCCGGCTAAATTCGCCAGCTTATTATGCTCCAAATTTAGTATTTCAACATACCTTATACCAGAAAAAGCATTATCAATTGAAATAATATCGTTATAACCCAAATTTAACTTTTTTAAATTATTTAAACCAATAAAAATATCACTAGATATATCGGTTAAATTATTATGACTTAGAATTAATACTTTTAAATTTTTAAACAGTACAAAAGTTTGTTTTTCTATTTTTCTAATTTGAGTATTATTCAGATCAATTTTTAGAATATCATCAGATGCGAGATTAATCATTTCAGATCCCAACGTAGGAATCGTACAATTTATACATTGTAAAGAAGAATTTGTTTTTTGGAAATTAATAATGAATAAATCTGCTGAAGTACTTCCAGTTTGTAGATGGTTTTGTAGAGCTTCAGAAATTGTTACCGCCAGCAAAAGATAAAAGATAACGTGGATTTCTTTACCTGAAATAATAATATTTATTAGATTTAAAAATGAGGAACAAATCATATTTTTCGTCCACATGAGATGAAGATAAAGACAGCTATACTCGAGTTCATATATTAGCCTTTTTGGTGTGCGTCATTGATTGTTAATGTCCTTCTAACGCATTACGTTGGGAGAAATGGAAAAAAAGGAAGGTCTGTGATTAATCCTAATAAAAATATCACAATAATGAACTGTTTAAACGTATTACGAACGTTAACCCTAATCTTTGTCAGAAAAATTTGATTGGTCGATGTTTAGTTTACGTGCAAGCGCGACCTATCAATCGGGCGAATTTATATCGCTCAAAATACGATGCAGACGTTCCCTTCGTAGCGGCACACCAAAAAGGCTATTATATGATGTCTTGTGGTTGCGGCGACCGTTGTCCACCTATAGGTTTATATAGGAATTAATAGAAGCTAACAGTAATTTTTAAAGGTGACAATCGTATATTTCTTCTGAGGAGTAGGAATATACACCTAGAGTAGAATTTTTCTTCTTATTCAAACTAAATAAATAAATTCGATGGTTTGATTCAATATAAACACGTGAAATTAGATTCTAGATAATTTTAGGAACTTACTATTGTTTTCCATATTATTTCACAGCCCGCTTACATTCCGTAGTTTAAGTAACATTGAACTGATAAAAAACCGACACATATCAATGTTTTTATTGGTTTGACATAAATAAATTATGCGACATATTCATCATCAGGAAATACCGTTTAACTTTTTTATAAATGACTGACTGATAATATTACTTATCTCGTTTTTAACTTAGTAACTCACATATATGCGTATACTATACGCATGTCTCTGAAAAGACAGGATACATATCAAGGTAAAACCAAGTAAAGTCCCTGCAATGACACATTTACAAAGGCAACGAAGAATCGAGATTTGTTCATGTTTTCTAGAAGATAACTTTTGTACTGTATTTTTGTTTGCAACTAAAAATCCTATCAAGAGAACAAGTTTCTGTTCAAATATCCAAATTCCCCACTAAAATAATAGTTTGGAGTGCAATTCCTGTGCGTTAGTGGTGAAAAAATCTTCTTTCTTCTTGGAACGACTCAAGCTTTATATTCAGAGGGCTGGTGGTTACAGCAGGATAATGCAAGATGTCATACTTCTGCATATACTGCAGCTTAGATGCAAGAAAAAGGTTTGACAAGAATTCCCTGGCCAGCAGCTTCACCAGGTCTTAGTACCTTTGAAAACATATGGGGAGTAATGAAGATTGAAGTGGTATGAGCAGCGTCATGAAATGAAAAATATTTGATTCGATCAGTTTTACAGGTCTGGGGGTCTATTCTCAAACAGTGACATTTTTTGTCGCATACGAGATTGTAATTTTTTGTATACATTCTTTATTGACAAAAGTATAATCTCTCATGCGACAAAAAATGTCGCTGTTTGATAATAGGCCCCCTGGAGCATTATCAACGAAAATTATAGCGTTGATATAGTTTCGGGTTTGCCTGAACGTTTAATGTTAAAATGAAGGTTGTATCGGTAAATTATTAGTTATAATTGTAATAATTTAAGTAATAAAGATATATTTTTTTTCCGGATACTTTCTAGACATTTGTTCGCTTGAGAAAACTTTTTGAGCTCATTTATGTCGAATTATTCGCTTTAATCATCATATTTTATGGATACAGGTACATAATTGATAAAAAATGCGTTTTTCAAATGTAAAATTTATAAAAACTGCTATTTTACACATCAAAATTGATGAAAAATGCTTTCTTTCAATGTAAAATTCATAAAAAGTGCTATTTTGAACATCAAAATGGATGAAAAATGGCTTTTCTCAATGAAAAATTCATAAAAACTTCTATTTTGAACATCAAAATGAATGAAAAATGGGTTTTTTCAATGTAAAATTAATAAAAACTGCTATTTTGAACATCAAAATGGATGAAAAATGGCTTTTTTCAATGTAAAATTCATACAAACTGCTATTTTGAACATCAAAATGGATGAAAAATGGCTTTTTTCAATGTAAAATTAATAAAAAGTGCTATTTTAAGCTTTAAAATTAATGAAAAATGCTTTCTTTCAATGTAAAATTCATAAAAACTGCTATTTTGAACATCAAAATGGATGAAAAATGGCTTTTCTCAATGAAAAATTCATAAAAACTTCTATTTTGAACATCAAAATGGATGAAAAATGGCCTTTCTCAATGAAAAATTCATAAAAACTGCTATTTTGAACATCAAAATGGATGAAAAATGGCTTTTTTCAATGTAAAATTCATAAAAACTGCTATTTTGAACATCAAAATGGATGAAAAATGGCTTTTTTCAATGTAAAATTAATAAAAAGTGCTATTTTGAACATCAAAATGGATGAAAAATGGCTTTTTTCAATGTAAAATTCATAAAAACTGCTATTTTGAACATCAAAATGGATGAAAAATGGCTTTTTTCAATGTAAAATTCATAAAAACTGCTATTTTGAACATCAAAATGGATGAAAAATGGCTTTTTTCAATGTAAAATTCATAAAAACTGCTATTTTGAACATCAAAATGGATGAAAAATGGCTTATTTCAATGTAAAATAAATTAAAACTGCTATTTTAAACAACAAAATTATTATAGCTTTTAATTGACATCTTATGAACTCCAAATTTTGGTGGCCAGTGAAAGAAAATTAGTTGAGTGGTTTCCCTTAAATGTATTTGTTTTGTGACAGTAGCGTACGTCTTTAGGTGACTTCGAAAATCCGTTTCAAAAATTTTTATGAAATTTCAAATACATCAATGTAAAAAAAGTCCACCAGTGTAGTTACATAATTTATCTTTAGGTGTTTCAAGAGATACTATAAAAAACGCTAATAATTTTTTTTTATAAATCGAAGATTTGAAGCCTCCTAAAACCGTACGCTACTGTTGTATATCAAATTCTAATGAGTCAATATAGTCCCTTTGATTTCCTTTTCAATCCACCAACATTTGAAGTTCAAAATGTCAATTAAAAGCTATAACTGAGTGCCTCGATCTTAAGAGGGTACTTCAAGTTAATAAATCATTTATTTTATTGATAAGATAAATTTTTGTAACTAATGAAGTGTTGTGAAGGAAACTTTGTTCTAAATTCACAGCAACAACGATGAAGGGTACAAGTATAATAGTGTTAATTTTATCTTTGAATATTTGGATGGTTTTTTCATCAGAATGCACTCTTAAGGTAAGATCTGAATTTATAAAAAAAAAACTGCAAATTTAAATCACATATTGTGGTGATGGTGATGGTGACGTTGGCAGTGCAACAGTTACACGTCACTATGTGTACGCACCCATTTTGATAATAATTCTGAAAATGATCATTCAGGAACAAAATATTGAAGCTCTATTATGATCACACAGTGACTTTTATAAAGAAGAATAGCTTCCATTTCCTCTCATATCCTGTAACGTGACTCCGACATAAAAATTGTGTTAATAGGACAGCCGGTATATTATTAGATTTTTAGATAAATGTTGTAACGATACCAAACAGTAAAAAATTGTCAATTTAGTAAAGCGTGTTATCAGTAGATGTAACTTAAAAGTGCAATTCAATGTCTGTCGTTGCATATAGCCAGAGAAGTAGTTGTTGCTTCTTAGTGAACGGTCTGCTCTTTGAAAAGTATCTTTCAAAGGCCTTATAATAATATTTAACTATTATCTTTGACATCTATTGATACCAAACTTGTTTAGGGGTCTAGTTTATGTCACATCATTGACGAGTACCTATATTACTCGAGCAGTTTCACTAATTGCAAGTTTTGCATTATCACTAGGTGTATAAATTATGGAAATTGATATAACTACACAAGTAACAGAAACAAATCGTTTTTATACACTACATTGCTAAATGTTCACTAAATCTTTTTCCAAAGTTTCTTTGTGTTCCACCAATATAAACTACAGAACATTGGGTACATTTGATCTAATATACTCCTGATTTTTGAAATAGGAAAGAAATAATTAAATTATAGTTGAAACAAAAAATTCATATTTCCATTTTTTAGGCATGTCAAAAGTTAGATCCAGAAAAAATAAACGTACATTTGATTCCCCATTCCCATGATGATGTGGGCTGGTTGAAAACCGTTGAAGATTATTTTTATGGCGGTAAGAAAAATGTTACTTTAATAAATCACGTAGTGCGATTCCTTCGTTTGGGCTGTACTCAACTGAAAGTTAGTATCGTTTCCCATATTATCTACTTCCACTCCAGAAGCTTCCTGTCTTCTTAATAGACCACTAGTTTGACTTGGGGAATTTTAAGTAATTTAATGGTTCTAGTATTTCCTCTTCAAAGCTCTCACTGGAGCAGAGTAGAGTGGATTATTCATCCCTTCACCAGCTTGGTAACGGTCTAACTGTTCCAATAACCTGATTGAGAGACTCTTTGTATAAAGGTGACTCTTCCTCTTGGCAGAACCAGCAAAGGTCTGTTTCTGCCAATTTTATAACACTCATATGACTGTCGAGTCTGCAGTGTCCTGTCAGTAGACCTACTATGATTCTAACAGCTTTTCGGCTGTCCAATACTAAAGACACTATTCAATTTTTTATTCTACTGTTTATTTTAAATTTTAGAAAATTTGTAGCGTACATTTTTTTACTAAAAGTTTTTATTTTTCTGATATATTTTTAGAGCGCAACGATATTCGCAATATTGGTGTCCAATATGTATTAGATTCTGTTTTGCAAGCACTACAGCAAGATTCCAATCGCAGGTAAGTAAGTACGACACGAGTTTCACTGTTATTTTTATTTAAAATTATTTTAAGATACATACAAGTTGAAACTGCATTTTTTTGGAAATGGTGGCAATTGCAGTCAGAAAATAATAAAAAATTATTCAAGACTTTCGTTGACGATGGAAGGATCGAAATGATAGGTGGAGGATGGTCAATGAACGACGAGGCTTGCACCACTTATCAATCAATTATTAATCAGTTTACATGGGGTCTTAGGTAAGTACCAAGCTTTGTTTACTTTTCGCTACAATGTTTTAAAAAGACACGCTGTATAATATGTATTTGCGAATTTTCTCATGTCCTGTAAGTGGACACTATAATTAATCACGTCAGAGAACCCGAGCCTTCCATTTATTCTGTCTAACTTTTTAATTAAAGCGAATAATTAAATTCTCCAATTTCAGAATTCTGAACGATACGTTGGGAGAATGTGGGCGACCTAGGATTGGTTGGCAAATAGACCCGTTTGGACACAGTAGAGAACAAGCATCCATTTTCTACCAAATGGGTTACGATGCGATTTTCTTTACGCGCTTGAGTACGGATGAGAGGAACGCAAGAAAACTCACAAAGGATTTGGAGTTCATGTGGAAGAGCAACGATAACTTTGGTAAATTTTTATTTTGAAGAATTTAATTAAAAGTTATCGATGTGGGTTTTTTTATACAAAGAATCGGTTTTAGTACAGTCAATGAAAGTTTTCACCTCCAATTTCGTTGAACCCCCATCGATTTTCATGAAAATTGGTGAGTAGGTGGGGGATACCTTAAGAAACAAAAGTGACATAGTGCCAGCTTGCGCTTTTGCCCTCAGGGTTGATGCCATCCCTTATTAGGGGTGAAAATTATTGTAATAAAAATAACCTCAGGAATCGATAGAGAGACAAATTCTAAGCAAAATTTGTTGTATGAAGTTTTTGGAATAAATCAATACTTTCTGAGTTATTAAAGATCAAAGATTTTGATAAAAATATATGTTTTAAAGCGGTTTTTCATAAATAACTCAAAAACTATGAGTTTTTACAAAAAATGTGTCATTACCAAAATCGAAGCTAATAAAAAAATAAACAAATACGTACTTTGAAAAACCTTCTAATATTAACTCAAAGTGAGCTTTAGGTAATTGTATGTATATTTTTTTTTCGGCGTGTTCTTAAATCTAAGCATTCAAACTTAAATAACGGGAAACTGATGCATTTTATGACATATACTTCCAGAACACTTTTTAAAGTACTCGGAAATACCTTTCAAATGAGCACTGTAAGAAGTTAACAGCATCCAAATTGAGCAAGTTATAATAAAAATAAGTTTTTGGAAAAAATGAAAAATAAAACCTTCACCATTTCCACAAAAATTCAAATTTATGATTATCCCTAAAGGACTTTCTTTTTTCAGCATAAGTGATGACCTCAAAAATTTTGCACCGATTTTTTAATGATTTTCGATTTAAGGGTGGGTTGCTAAAAAGGTTGAAAAATTTATTAAAATCATAAATCATGCATATGAATATTGAAAAACATAAATGTTACCTAATTAAACACAATTACTTAAGCCAGAATGGTTAAATCTGCATTTTTCCCATTTTTAACAAAAGGGATGGAGACGAAATCGGAGGTTGTCGCTGATTTTTGCCTTTATTGACTGTAGTATTTGAATAATTGGACTAGACCTACATATTTCGTTTCTTGTTAAATCAGGACTGTATGGTGGATAATCCATCATTTGGTCGATATGAGATAACTCCACTGTTATTTTTCTTGAAATTTTTAGTAGATTTCCCTCCACTGAGTAGAAAGGTTACTAGCTAAGAGGTGATTACTGAATATTAACCTGTTAATAGGTTGTACAATCTTTTATTCTTCCTCTTGCTAACACAGGGTGATTTTTCCTTAAATAAAAAACGCCCAATTCAAAATCTGTATGTCTAAATCTACATATTATTGTATTTACAGAAAGACAATTGACACAAAAACGCTCATGGTCTAACGCTACCTTCTTCACAGTAAAACATTATCTATTATTTCCCTACCAATCATCATCTTTCTTTTGTAAAATACTAGTTTAATTCAATATATGTCGTGGCATATAGCCAGAGAAGTAGTTGTTGTTTCTTAGTATTAAACAATTATCTTTGACATCTATTTGATTTTCATTTTTTAGAAAACAGCGAAATTTTCACCAGTATAATGGACAGTTACAATTCTCCTGAAGACTTTTGTTGGGATTATTTTAAATGTAACTCTGATGCTATTAACGACGATCCCGATAGCTTTGATTACAATTTGGATAGTAAGGTAAGTACCTTTTGAATCGAGTTTAAGCACCTATAAGACAGTTTTTCTTTAAAATTTTTAAGATGGATGAGTTTTCAATGAGAGTTTCCGAATATGCATCATACTTTACAACAAACAATGTTCTCATAACAATGGGAGGTGATTTCCAATATCAAAGTGCTGAGATAAACTTCCTAAATATGGACAGATTAATAAAGTGAAGTATTTTTTTGAATAACTTACTGTATTTACAGAATTATAAAATAAAAGGTTTAAAAACAACTCATTTTACATGGTCTTTCGAGCCGGATCTTTCCAAGCTACTTTATAATAATTTTATTTTTAGAGGTTTTCAAAACAATACAAAATATAACGTATTCTACTCGACTCCATCTTGCTACGTACAAGCAGTAAAGTCGCAAAACCAAAATTTCAACACCAGCTCTGACGACTTCTTTCCCTACAACGAAAATAATAATACATATTGGTCTGGTTATTTCACATCAAGATCAACATTGAAACGATTCGAACGAGTAGGAAACAATATTTTACAAGTAAACTACTACTATTAATAGAACAAGAAACACAGGTTGATACAAACTGTTTTAGGCTGCTCAACAAATCAACGCTTACGCAAAAATGAGAAATATTATAACCGGAGAAGACGCAGAAGAAAATTTAAAAACTATTAGAGAAGCTGTTGGTACCATGCAACATCATGATGCAATCACTGGCACTGAAAGGGAGAGAGTGGCAAAGGATTATGCTAGGATAGTAACACATGCAGTAAGACGAACTGAATCAACTGTAGGAAATCTCTTAGGGTACGGAAAATCTTTTTAGAAGAACAAAAGGTAATATTTATGTTTATCCATTTATAGGAATATACTGAAGTTGGACAATACTACAGATGCTATAAACTTACCATTTTCTACTTGCCTCTTAACAAATATAAGCGTTTGCGACAATTCGATGAAGGATAGAGCATTAATAGCTGTTTACAATCCTTTACCCAAATTTGTTTATTACAACTTCCGACTACCAGTACAAGATGGACAATATAATTTTACAGGGGTGTATGGTAAGTCAAATTAGCTTGAGATTTATCGTAAGAATCCTAGGGAACAGCACCTAAAGAGAATTCTTCAGGGAAATAGGACTAAAGAAGCTAATAGTCTCTAAGACGTTCCTTAGAAGTAAGGGGACACAATAGATCTTTTAGGTCTCAGTGAATGTCACCTCCTCAGACGCTAGAAGACAATAGATTAATTTTAAATGAAATAACCTTATTTTTAGGTCCTGTAAATTTTGAATTGGTTAAGCGTATGGAATATCCTGTAGATTCGCCGTATAAATCGAGCACCACCGAATTATTAGCAACTGATCAAATCCCACCGATGGGAATAAAAGTATATTACCTCGAAAAAATTGACGATACTCCTAGTGCTATTGAACATACAGTTCATACCGAAAAAACTCCAATAACTTTAGAAAAGAAGGTATAAAAACGTGGCTTTCGTGTTAATTAAGATAATATTTGATGCGGTGACCAATTGGTCCATTCTTTTTAAGATCCATTGTCGTTCTCTGAATCTAGATTATATTTTCCAGCCGACCCTTTTTACGAATCCAATCCTCTCAAAACTGAACCTTTTAGGCAGCTTCTGCATAACATTTTCAAGCCAGGTAATGGTGTTGGGATCCCATTCCTTCTCGTTATTGACTGTCCAAGATTTTTTATGTCTCTAACCTTGTGAGAGTTTTAGACTTGTCTAGCTATCCCAGCATAGGACACGTACTCAATACTATACTATCTTAGAATTGACCTCTATGGAATCTAGTACAGCTTCTTCAACCGAGTGGTGAAGACGTTCTTCAATTGGCTTATTGTGTTGTGGCCCCACAATAATTATTTCCTTGTACATTATAAAATGAAATTTAGTTTATTAATATCGTTATTTTAGGGAGCAAAACTTATCTTTGATCCGAAAACTCGTCAACAGCATATAATTCTTAACAAAAAAGCAGGACAAATTCAGCAAAATTTTATGTATTACGAAAGTAACAATGGTGAAGTAGATAATATCACGTCTGGTGCGTATTTGTTTAGACCAAGTTCCGGAACGGAAGCACACGATGTAGAAACTTTTGATTACCAACTTTCTTATCTAAAAAGCTCACAACTTACAGAAATTGTAGAGAAAATCAATAAATATATTATAGAAATTATAAATTTGAGAACGGAAGGTGATCTCAGCTATATCGAGTATGACTGGATGATTGGTCCACTTGATAATGATACTGTGTAAGTATTGATGTATAATTTTGCAAACCCAATTTGTTCTGTATTAATTATTTCAGGGATATTATTAACAATATCGGCAAGGAAGTAATTGTGAGATATATACTGGACAATGACGATGGAGAAAAGGATCCTGCCTTTTATACAGATTCCAATAGCCGACAAATAATGAAACGATTGAGAAACAATTTTAATTTTGAAGATACAACTACTGAAGCGGCTGCTTCTAACTATTATCCTGTAACATCCTTCATTTCACTCAAGGATTCCAAGTTTTCTGTTGTAACAGACAGATCACAAGGAGGTGCAAGCTTAAAACCCAACGAAATTGAACTTATGGTGAGTTTTTTTCATTTGAAAGTTTAAGATTGAGGTAAACTCAACTTTGTTGCTTACAGCTTCATCGAAGAATTTTGAAGGACGATTACAAAGGTCTTGGAGAGTCTCTTCAAGAAATGGAGTTTGATAATTATTTAGTTACACGAGGATATCATTATTTACTTTTAGATTCTGCAAATTCCAGAAATGGTAAGTGATAAAGCCAATAACTTATTGATTGCGATTTATTGAAGTGGTAGAAGTCCGACCACAATAACTTTGGGACACCCCGTGGTCGCGAGTGTGGCGTATCAATTTCCTATGTTTACCTATGCAAAGCTTTTCCTTGTTTCACTCTCTTGGGAGACGTGACACAAAAAGTACTGTCTGGTCTGCTGTCAACATTGAAATGAAAACGAAGAAGCTACATAAAGTAAAGCTCCCGTTGCTCCGCCACTGGCTCGCAGCCGCAGCCGCAGCCAGTCAGAGATCGGCATTGCATTCGAGGCGGCCCTATGTGGTGTCCCAAAGTTATTGTGATCGGGCTTCTTTGCTCCGATTAAATTATTAATAGAATGTTGTTATTTCAGTAAGACTTTTTGCGTTAAACAAGCTGACACAACCATGGGTTTTAGTCGCTGATGCTACATCAGACGACATGACATTGGATAAACTGAGTCAAACTATAAATTTCAAGGTATAACTCTTATTTTTTTTCTTAGATTATAGCCTTTTTGAGTTGACAACTTATCACACTTGATAACCTCAAAGTCCACCCCATTTTTCGCAAATTTTACTGGGACAAAAAATCCTCCTTAACTTAACTTAGAATATTTTTTCAGTGGTCTGGTTTGACGATAAATGGGGGAAATGGTTTACCCGTTAACCTCAATGTATTAAATTTTGAACCGTGGAAAGATGATACATATTTATTGAGATTGGAACATATTTTTGAAAAAGACGAAGATGACGAGCTTTCTAAGCCCGTAACATTGGAATTAAAGGTGATTATTATAAAAATATTTCTGTTATACATAGTTCAGTTTACACTAATTCATTCATTCATTCGATTGGGTTATGCTTAAGAGCCCAGGCACTTGAACTGAATCTTTTTACCATTTCCTATTTTATCAACTTCCATTCCAGAAGCTTTGTGTCTTCTATGTAGGCCACTAGTTTGACTGGAGGGATTTTCAGTAGTTGTAATGGTTGTATAGTTTCCTCTCCAAAGTGCTTCCGTCTGAGTCCATGTAAACTATTTGTATGGAGGTGCCATTGTGTCGACCTCCATTTGAGTTGGTGTTCCCTATGTAGCCAGTTCCCGATTTCCCCTATTATGCAATCTTTTGTGATTCCTCAAAACGATTCTTGACCTATGAAGTCTCCTTTAGAACCTTCTTTAGCTAACTGGTCAGCCATTTCATCTCATGTGCCGGCACCCATATTAGAGAGACCAATTCATTATTTTGGCCTCACGCCGCCTCTGAATCGAGGTGTTTTTTTTTAAAGGAGCCGTCCCTTCGCCGGCACCACCTCAGCCTCTTGGGCTTATTGTGGATTCTCCTAATGTTCTGACTACAGCCTATTCAGCCAATCCGTTCCCTGTATTAGCTCAACAGGTTCTTTACTGGTTGGTTGTAGAAGTCTTCTGGAGTCATTTGGGGTCTTCCATATAGTTTTTGCCTCCTGTGGTCCAGCGTCTCACAGTTGCATAATATCTGCAGAGCTGTTTCGGTGTCCTTTTTGCGTCTTCTGCATGTAAGGTTATACAGCCCTATTTTTTTCAGGTGCTCCTTTGTGGGAAAGTGTCCCGTTAGAAGCCCCGTTATAGTTCGGAGTTTGTTCCTGCTCATTGAGAGCAGTTCTTTCGCTACTTTTTCTGATGGTTCTTTTATAAATTTCTTCCCATGTGTTTGCCTGGGCGTATTCTTCCAGTGTTTTTTGTGTTGTTCTTTCACCCACCCTTTTAACCATCTGGGGATGCCCACAGATGGTTCGGGTCCGTTCATCAGTGTTGATGATCTTGCTCTTGCAAGTTCGTCAGCTTTTTCACTGCCAACGATTCCTTTGTGACCTGGGACCCACTTCAGTGTTACACTGTTCTGAGTCGCCAGTCTTCTAAGTTCTTCGCCGCATTCCCATACCAGCCGAGATGTTACCTTAGAGCTCTGAAGTGCTTTAAGGGCAGTTTGACTGTCACTGTAGATCCTGATCTGCCTGTTGTTGTAGGCTCTCATGTTATTTGCCCTTGCACATACAAGTATTGCATAAACCTCTGCTTGAAATACCGAGGCATATTTACCAAGCGAGGTGTTAGATAAGAACAAAAATAAATAAAAATTATTATTTTGGATCTCTAATTTTTTTATATAAAATTAAGTCCATGCTACTCGCTGATAATGTGGCAGTATATGAGAATCAGAAATTTTGTATTTCGAGTTGATTTTTCTTTTTTTTTCAGTATTTATTCGGTTCCTACACGATTTCCTCAATCCAGGAGCTTAGTCTTGGAGGAAACGAATTTATACAGGGCGAAATTGAAGGCTATAATTACAAAATTACCTTACAACCGATGCAAATCAGAACTTTTCTTATTACATTTAAATATAACCCACAGTTTTACTTATAGTTAAATAGTTCACTGTGTTTTTCATTTCAAAAAATAAATAAGAAAAGTACTTACCCCAAGTTTTTTATTTCAAATCCATCATCAATAAAATTAGAATTCTGAAATTTTTAAAATAGTTCAGTAAATTTAAATCAATTTTATAATGTATAAGTTCCCCAAAGGAAGCACGAGGAAGAAAGTAATTGAAGCCAAGAGGCTTAAAGGTGAGTAAAAGAAGCAAAAGTAAAATACTGAAGAAGATGCAAACAAAAAAGGTAGGTATAGACGACCAAATACTGAACTTGTTGAAAGACTTGGACAGCATCCAACAGTATTTCAAGCGGAAGCTTTCGACGTTATCCTGGTATCACTCCTGGATCCTGGGTAAAGAAGTAATGAACCAGCTTGCTAGGATAGATCAGTCACAGCTTATAATCTGGCAAAGAAAACTATCTTGGACTAGATCCTTACTGGAAGCTCCAGGCTAAAATATCATCTGGGCAGAAAGGGGCTGGTGGAAAGCACCTAGAAGAAGATACGTTTTCTGAAACAGAAACCTGCTCTGAACAGCTAGCTCTTTATTAAAGACAAGGGGTTAATGATATACTATTAATAGTATTATACCTATCTCCATTATCCTCACAAATATCGCTAGCTCGATATATCCGTTTTTAATAGGCTTCTCAACTTTATAAGGAGCTTAGGTTTTATTACAAATAGTACTCTTACTGGATTAGACTGGAACTTTTTTTTGAAAAAACTACTCGTGATGGAAGCACAGTTGGTGTTGGAGTTGGTAGCCCTAAGTTACACAAATAGGAGTTGCTTTTTTAAAATACTTTCTGTAGTTGATACGATTTTATTATCCACATAACTATATGCTGCTACTTGAAGGTGCAGTAAAATAATTAGTCATACATTTTATGCCAAAGTCGTTAGACGATTGTGAATCTGGGTTCCGGAATGGAAAAGAAAGTATGTAACACCAAGCACCGATAGTCAGGCAGCATTAAAAGCTTTAGCATGTCCTCAGATCAGATCTAGACTGGTCTGGGATTGTCTACAGAAACTTAAAATCCTGGCTAACCACAATAGAGTTACTCTTAAGTGGGTCCCAGGGCATAAGGGCATTGTAGGAAACAAAAAGACAGACATCCTAGCAAAGCTGGGGTCTGAGACAGCATTCACTGGTCCTGAACCAGTATTTGGGATATCCAAAACTGCTGCAAGTGGTTGTATACCTCGGTGGACTCAAACTAAACACCAGTCGTACTGGAGACACGTGCCAAAACAGGAACACAGCAAACTCCTGGTTAAAAACCCTCGGAGAAGCTGACCAACGAAATACTAAACCTTAGCAGGGCCCAAATAAGGATAGTGACGGGTTTACTCACCGGTCAATGTACTCTAAAGAAGCACATGCATACAATCGGCATATATAGGGAGGAACCTATCTGTCGGTTGTGCATGGAAGAGGAGGAAACAGCCTCTCACATTATCTTTGATTGTGAAGCATTATCTCACTGGAGATATAGACTCCTAGGACTAGAATTTCCAAGGGAGGATGTCTCCAAGAAGAACCTAGTGAAAAGTCTGCTGAGCCTGATAAGGGCTGCTGGTCTCTTCACATGAACGGCACAACCAAGAGCACAAAAAGCCTTAAGGCTGAGGTGCCGAGGACATCAATCCTTTGACTGGTGTGCTGATCCTATCAATCAATCAATCAACACCAAGCAAGCACTGCATTTTACGGCAAAATTTGGAGAAGATCTAAAAGAAATTTCAAAAGCTGTGAAAGGTCTCCATATGTGAATCTATTTTAATTTCAATACGTTGTCCAGGCTACAAAGTTACGTAGCATATTCCAAGAAAGTAATCAAAAACACTTCAACCTTTTATTTACATTAAATACACTTATTTGATCGTCAAATCTTATCAACAAGTGCATACCTAATCTTTTTCAATAAATTATCAAATAGTGTTAAGTAGCTGTGAGTGCTATTTATACTATTGCTACTGGTTTTTAACGACCCAAATTATGAAATTATTTTTATTAATTTTTGGATTTGCGGTTTCTGTGGTTTCTTCTACGGATTCTGATGGTTATACTGTGGGATGTGTAAAATGTCACGCTGTATCTGCAACAAAAATTAATGTACATTTGATTCCCCATTCCCACGATGATGTGGGGTGGTTGAAGACTGTCGATCAGTATTATTATGGAAGTAAGTAAACATTTATGAAATATTATAACCTATTTTGGAGTATTCAGTAACTTTGTAGCGCTATATCTCATCTCTTGAGTGTTTTGGAAAAGGTTTTCGGATCTGTTGCCGTTTGGAAATGGCAACTTCTTAGTTTTTTATGAACTACTGAAAATTAAAAAAAATTCCGAACAAGATTAGATTAGATTTGATGAGGTGGCAAATTCCACTGTTACCTTTTCAAATCTATTATAAATCTAGATTACATTCTCCGGTCCGTCTCTTTTTAAGTAGCCACTCACCCTCTAGACTGAATATTTCATGTAATTTCTTGCCGGTGGCTTCTAATCGCTTGGTCGAATTAACTTGCAGCCACACCCACAAGTGGGAACACCGAACAAAACTGTCAATTCTCAAAAACTTCTTGAAAAATCATCAGGTTTGGCCAAGACAAACTCAAGCCAAGGTTCCGGCACTGATGCCATTGGCGGGCCCATTGTGCCATTCCTGCCACTTATACATCCATGAAGCCGAGCCCCTCGATGAAGGACTCAATCCTCTTCAGTGGATACCTGCTTATGTCCCCAGAGGCAATAAGAGGGACTCCAAAGATTCGCCTGCGTAGCACAGCCCAATGTGGACATACGAGGAGAACATGGTCCGACGTTTCGTCAGCCATTCCCTGAATAGGGGGCTTTCCTCTAAACCTAGGTTACCGAGGTGTTGCCTCAGACAGCAGTGCCCTGTTAGGAATCCTGCTATCTTCTTTAACCTACTCCTTGGTAGTTCTAGCATGTCCATCAGTCCATCCCCTCTATAGGAGCTTGGACTGCCTGAGACCCTGTAGAGCCCAGTGAGCAGGGTGCTGGTTTCTCAACCAGTTCCTCGTCTCCTTACGGATTGTTTGTTTTGTGAGGCCCAAGGTTGGGCCCGGGCCGTTAAAGGGAGTAGCCGCCCCTTCGTTGCCTTCAAAACTAGAGTGGGCCGGAATACATTCTAGCCACACTGTGTTCCGCCTTGCTAGGTCAGCAAGGGGCTTACGACATTCAGCAGCAAGCCCTGAGTTGATGGTATATCCACTCAGTGCCTTAATTGCCGCCTGACTGTCGGTGTATATGATTATGCGTCGATCCGTATAATCTCTGTCTAGGTTTATCTGCGCACATTCCAAGATAGCGTATACCTCAGCCTAATATGCAGACACACCCTTACCCAATGGAACACAGACTTGTGTCTTTGGGTTCCTGGAGTAAATTCCAGCCCCCGCCCCATCGCTGGAGCATGAACCATACAATTCATAGTTCAATGACAAATAATTTTGTGAAATTCTTGGACCAATCGTCAAATAAAGATAAGAATTATAATTAATTTTTAGTAAATACTCCCATACAAATGGCTGGAGTTCAATACATCATCACTTCAGTGTACGAAGCACTTCTAGAAAATGAAGATAGAAGGTAATAGCTCACTGGGACCACAATGTATGTACAACTCCTATTTTATAATAAATATTATTTCAGGTATATTCAAGTGGAGACAGAATTTTTTTGGAGATGGTGGAAACTTCAAAATGACCAAGTAAAACAGAAATATAAAAGTTTAGTTGATAACGGTCAAATTGAGATGGTGAACGGAGCTTGGTCGATGAATGATGAGGCTTGTTCTAATTATCAATCAACAATTGATCAATTTACATGGGGATTAAGGTATGATGAAGGTATAGAGACCTAAAAGATCCATTGTTCCTTCTTACTTCTACTTAGTTTCGAACGTCTCAGCTCCTTTGGCCCTATTTCCCTGAAGAATTTTCGGATATCTGCAGTCATATTTATAGTTAAGATGTTTTATAATTTTTAGAACACTAGAAGAAACTGTAGGGAAATGTGGCAGACCTAGAATAGGTTGGCAAATTGATCCTTTTGGACACAGCAGAGAACAAGTTTCTTTATTAGCTCAGATGGGTTATGATGCTATAATGTTTGCTAGACTAGACCATGACGATAAGGATCATAGACAAAGGAATCGTGACTTGGACTTTGCCTGGCAAGGGAGTGTTAATCTGGGTTGGTTTTATTTGACAAGGCGGGTCATGCTTTTCTGATACTGTTTTTTTTTAGATAATTCCGTTCTTTTCGGAAGTGCATTTGCAACAAGTCTATATCTGCCACCAGATGGTTTTTGTTGGGATTACAAATGTACAGATGATTCCATTGATGACGATCCTGATAGTCCAGATTATAATATAGAAAGCAAAGTAAACCAACAACTTTATATCGAATACATTAAGGATTTTTTTAAAATGTAGTGCTAAAGGAAATTATCTTCATCCAATAATGTTGCACCTTCAGGGGATTCAAAAACTTTTCAAGTGTTTACCGTACGACCATAATCTTTTTTTCTCTTTCCAAAAACAATAGGTACATTCCTATTGTCAAAAACATTTGACATTTGCTCTAAAGATAATCCCTTGGTGCTAGAATTATCAGCAACGCTGTATACATGAGATAAGGATAGAATCGGTCGTCTGAGTGTCATACAGATAAACTTATCACTCTGTTTACTGTAAAGGTCCAAGCTGCAGACTTTGTGGCATGGAGATCGAGACCGTAACCCATATTTTGTCCGACTGTGAGACATTGGACTCAAGGAGACAGACAATCTTCGGAGAGGCCTGAAGCATATGGCATGCATCCAGTTGACCTATATCATCTACTCGATGATACGGGAATGGCTGGGTGGATGGAATAAAGGTGGGAGTAGAGTACAATAAGCCAACAGTCTGCAGTGCTGCCGGTACTAGAACGGCTCCCAAAAATGGATGATAACCTAAATATAATTCTTTTTATAATAATTGCAGTGAGTAGGCATGAAAATTTTGATTCTTTATTTTAGGTGGAACTATTTACTGAAATTATCAACGTTTATAAAGATTATTTCCCAACTAATAACGTTATCATACCAATGGGTGGTGACTTCCAATATGAAGCTGCTAGCAAAAATTACATTAATATGGACCGATTTATTAGGTAAGTGAATAGTTGCCAAATTTTTTTTCATTTATCTTCTGAACAATAACAAACAATCTATTCGATCAGTAAACTGTTCTCTATACTATTTCAGTGCCTTCGCAAATCACACAGAACTGAATGTAATATACTCTACTCCTTCTTGTTACGTGAAAGCTGTTAATGATGCTATGAATGAATCATCTAGCATCTTACTCACACTAAAAGAAGACGACTTCTTTCCATATAGTGACGGCAACCATTCGTTTTGGACTGGATATTTTAGTTCAAGGCCGAACTCCAAGAGATTCGAACGCATCGGACACAACGTACTTCAAGTTAGTAACCTCCTCTTAGTTAAATTCAGCATCATATTGCTTGACCATATTCAATTTTAGGTAACGAAGCAACTTTATGCTCAAGGTTCTGTTACTGGCGAGAATTTTGATAATAATTTAAAATTCCTAAAAGAAGCAATGGGTGTCATGCAACACCATGACGCTATAACAGGAACTGAAAAACAACACGTCGCTAACGACTATGTTAGAAGACTCACCAGAGGTATAGAGTACGCTGAAAAGGACTTGGGAACAGTTATAGGGTGAGCAACTATTTTTACTTCATTGGACTAAATTCAAACCTTTTTTTTTTATTGTTCATCAACTGTTTTAGGAATCTCCTCAATCTAACATCAAAGCTTGACTTAGCGTCATGTCCTTTGACGAATATAAGCATCTGCAGTATCTCACAAAATTCGAACAACTTTATTGTAACAGTTTACAATCCATTGGCATGGGAAGTGGATCATTACATTCGTCTTCCAGTCGAAGAAGCCGATTATGAAATAAACAACGGAAGTAAGTTCAATGTTTCATAATAAACGAATCTATATTTATTTTTTATTTCCAGGTATATCGTATGACTTAATTCCGACTATTAGTAATTTTTCGTACGTGGATGAAAATATAGGAACACCCAGTAAATTTGAAATGGTTTTTGCTGCTAAAAGCATCCCACCGATGGGTTTCAAATTATACCATATCAAGAAGTCTCCACAAAGCAAAGTGTTTAGAACAGCGACAATGGTAGAAGGTTTTAGTTCTGCTTTTGACGTTTACAAAAACTCAGGCCTCTTAAAATATGTTACGTTAAATGGTGAAACTTTGAGTATCTCACAAACATTTAATTATTACTTAAGTGAATCCGGTCGTAACGATGGAACAAACGTTTCTTCTGGAGCTTATATCTTCAGGTGAGTAAGTGAAGTTACTTTAATGATTAAATCATTCAAAACTCTTTACAATCTTCAACTTGCGGTTAAGCTAGCCAGGAAGACAGCGTTCACTCCCTTTGTAGGATCTGCACTAAATCTGTGGGATCGGTCCAAATGCCTTCAGGGTGGAATGATAAAGGAAGGGAGGAGAAGGCAAAGCATACCTCTGGAATGACCTTCCAGGACTGGACCAATCCAAAATATCCACAGCTCGTAGAAGGTCTCTAACAACTATAATCGAGATTGTCTTCCGTATCTTCTGGAAAATATTGAATCAGCAGAGTCTGGTTCTTGCCCTCGGCGAATGTACCGACTTTTTCCAGAAACTAAAGTTGTTTGGTCCACAATAGACTCTCATGCGTTACTTTCAACCTAACCTTTTGAAATAATATTTTTCAGGCCAACAAAGGACGAGTCTGAACCATTAGGAAACGTCAAAATTCTACGAAAATTTTCCGGAAACGTTGTAGATGAAGTACAACAAAAATGGACAACTGACTTGGCTGACATTTATCAAACTATAAGATGGTACAAAAATGAGAACTACATAGAACTGGATTGGATTATAGGAAACATAGATATGTAAGTATACAAAACTCACAAAATTTTCTAATATCTAACTTTAACTTCTCTGATTTCTATTACAGTAAGAATAATCAAGAAGGTAAGGAATTCATATCGAAATTCACGATAACTGATGATTTCGACAACAACAATACATTCTACACCGATTCTAACGGTAGAGAATTGATTCAAAGAGTGAAAAATAGTAGACCAGATTATACGTATGATCCCACTTTTGAGCCAGTATCCAGCAACTACTATCCAGTTACCTCAAGGATCGTTATCAAAGATAAAGATAGTAATATCGAAGTAGCTGTATTAACTGATAGATCTCAAGGAGGAGCTAGTCTGAAACCTAGTGAAATAGAATTAATGGTAAGTAAAGTTAGTATTTATTAAAAGTGAATGTACCCTTCATCCTTACTTTGTGAAATCTACTAATATTAATGTTAGAAATGGTACTAACTACTTCTACGCATCTCTGGTCTGGTGGCCAAAGATTAGACAAACTTTTGCGATGCTAAAATTAAGCAAGGTCCAAAGTCTTGCATGAACTGATCTGGTATAGAGACGGATCAAGGAATGAGCTCGGCACCGGAGCGGGTATATACAGCAAATTTGCCTCGGTATTTCAAGCAAAGGTTTATGCAATACTTGGATGTGCAAGTGAACCTTCCTTAGCTAACTGATCAGCCATTTCATTACCTGCAATCCCCTCTTGTGCCAGCACCCATATTAGAGACACTTCGTTGTCTCTTTCCAGCCTGTTGAGGGATTCTTTACAGTTTTTTACCAGTCTAGGACTAGTTGTTGGATTACTCCATTTATAACATTGATACTAAAAAGTGTCTAAATTTACCATATTTTACTGAGCTATAAAACTTGATACTTATTGCAGATTCATCGAAGAATATTGTACGATGATAATAAAGGAGTTGGAGAGATATTGAGTGAAACAGAGTTCGGTGAAGGAGTTTACGCCAGAGGCTCCCACTACCTCTATGTTGGAAATAAAGGTATATGATTTGTTATACTGTTACAAGTTGAAATTGTTTCACGTATTTATTTATTTTTAGAATCAGCTGCAAGTCAAGAACGCATATTGGCACAAAAAAAACTGCTTCAACCATGGATTGGGCTCAGTGCTACTGATATGACCTACGAAGAATTTAGAAACACTCAACCGGATGGAATTTTAGAGGTAAGTTGTTTGTTATTTTGTTGCTATTAATATTATTTGTTGTTTATTTCATTTACAGTATCAAGGTTTAGTTAAACCACTACCAGATAATGTGAATATATTAACATTCGAGCCTTGGGCCGATGGTAGATACCTTTTAAGATTGGAGCACATTATGGAAAAAAATGATGATAAAACTTTGTCTCAAGCTGTTACAGTTGATATAGCAGTAAGTCCATCTACTTTTGACTTTATGAATCCTAAAGCACCTTACTTTTGCTTTTGTCTTGCTTCCACCACATTTTTACTTACCTACCTGTAATGATAATTGATATATGGTACTAAGAATATTTCTATATTTTCCAGAATGCCTTCAAATATTTCAATATTGCTGAAATGGAAGAGATGACCCTGGCAGCTAACCAGCTTTTATCCGATTATGAAAAACAAGAAAAGTACATTTGGAAAACTGATAAGGGTATTATCTCTCGAAAGCATAAAGAAAATGATGAAGAAAATGCTACGTCTGTACATTTAGAACCGATGCAGATAAGGACATTCTTAGTCAAACTTGGACCTGCTCTACCCCGAAATTTTGGATTCATTATTCAGCCAGCTACTTTCATAACTTGTTTATTTGTTGTGATAACATATATTGTTTAAATTGATAAATTAATCTAAAGTGTTCAATAAAAATATTATTATAGATACTGTTTTTATTTCAACATTCCCACCTTTGAAATGTGTATTTGCATTAAAAAAAAAAAGATTTTCTTTTGATAATAATGTTAAAATTGGGAAAGGTGAAGGAGATAGAAAAATAAAAATTTGTATCCTTCTTAGGTGGTTACTGAATGATAAAATACCTACAAAAAATGGGACTATACTACAGACAATGTGGTAAAGGGACAGAGACGACTAAACATGAATAAAATGATGTATTATACCGCAGAAGTCAGACAATGTTCAAACAGCCTAGGCTATCTCCCGTTGAACCTGTACAGGCTGGTATAGGGAGTACCTTTACGGGTGTTGTGAAGCCCAAAAGGTTGAGGTGTAGCTGGCTAATTGAGAACTAAGGCGATTTAAAGGATCTTGGCAAATGAGAACCTATATGCAGAGATCTTATAAAATGTACGTGAGTTCAGCTTGGATAAGTTTAATGACACACGATTAAGATATGCTTATTCGTCGACAAACTCGACATTGATTCTTGAACAACATCTCTCAATCGCCCCGATAAGTTTGTCGAACTATATTATTTCTAAATTTGAAAGCTAGTAAAAGAATGAATTTAATTTTTTTTAATATCATTACATCTTAAATCGAAACACTCGAGCCACAGTACCTTTGTTCAAATCTTTGCATTGTATAGATAAAAAAAAGGTGATTTCATTTTGTTTTTCACATATTCAAGTTATCTTAGCACTTCATCAGGAAGTATATAAGTATCTCACTGGGCTACTTGACCCCATAAAGATGATTGTGAGTTTGATGGTATTTTTTCTGTTGGTGCTTGCAACAGAAGGAAAAACAATCCAAAACGACGAAATAAATAAAGTGGGATGCGTTGTGTGCCATCCTCTGGATGATAATAAAATTAACATTCATCTCATACCGCATTCTCACGACGATGTAGGATGGTTGAAATCGGTCGATGAATACTTTTATGGGTGTAAGTAGATATTTCGTGGATTCCATTACTTTTTTCATTGTTCCATCTTTTCAAATGAGTAATGAATAAAGTTGTTCAATGTATTAAATTTTTTATTCATATCCAGTGAACACTGATGCAGCGGGACGTCCTATAGCAGTCCAAGCAATTATAAGTTCTGTGGTACAGGAGTTGTTATTGAATCCAGATAGAAGGTAAATTCCAAACTTTACTGATTAATTAATTAATGACAAGAATCTTCAATTTAACTCGTTCAGTAGACACACAGTAGAAGAGAATGTGCCGTTCTTCTAGGCAGAAAAAACACTGTGGTCCTTGGCTCTCAAAGGCTTCTGCCTACAATTTTGAAGGTTCTTTGATAAACATCTTGGTTTCCATCAAGCCTAAATTCTCATTTCAGTAGATCTCTTACTTTGCACTCCGAGAGGTAGTTGACTTTGCCATATTGAAAAAGATTCTTAGTCGTGGTTCTAGGACTTCTTTTCTGGCAAGCTGGACCACTACTACTGTATTATCCAGGATCGCTGAGGTATTCGAAATCTTGGCCAAAACAACCTTATTTTTGAACCCACTTGGTTTTATAGTCCACAATTACCAAATGATAGTAGTACTATCAAATATTTAAAATTATTTCAATACAAACAGGTACATTCAAGTCGAGACAGCTTTCTTTTACAAATGGTGGAAAGAACAAAACGATTATATGAGATCCTCTTTTAAGAAATTAGTGGATAACGGACAAATTGAAATTGCCAGTGCTGGATGGAGCATGAATGATGAAGCTTGTACCAATTACCAATCAACGATAAACCAATTCACTTTGGGATTAAGGTGAGTTAAAAAAATAATAATAATTCTGCGACTGGTGAACATATTTTTGTTTTAGAAAAATTGAAGAAACGATTGGGAAATGTGGTAGATCAATAGTGGGATGGCAGATAGATCCTTTCGGTCACAGTAGAGAACAGGCTTCAATTTTAGCCCAGCTTGGATACAGTGGGTTATTTTTTTCAAGGTTGGATCACGATGACTTTTCGAACAGACGGTTGAATCATAAATTGGACTTTGCTTGGAAAGGAAGTTCTAATCTGGGTAAACAAATTTTCTGAAATACTTTTTGACAAATCCAGAACTTAATATGAACTAGTTTCTTTTATAATGCAGCTAAGACCCTTATTTAATAAATGCCACTTATATACTTTCTAGACGATACCACCATTTTTGGAAGTATCTTTCCTGGCTATGGATACGATCCTCCTGCAAATTTCTGTTGGGACATTGGATGTGGTGACGATCAACTTGTCGATAATCCTGACAGTGCATTGTACAACATACAAGAAAAGGTATATAGTTTGTACCTTATAAATATGAACCCACGTGACTTCTGTCATAACTGGACTATGTTGCCAAGCTCTTGAAATAGTATGAGAATCTAGTAAATGTCAAATGAAGTTATCAAATATTCTTCTTTTTATTTGGCTATAGGTTAGGTTTAGTTTTTGATAGTTACTGTATATAAACAAACTTGAACTTATTTCTGTATAAAACTTTTATTTGTATGTTAAAAGTACAGCACTAAGTGAGATATTATTATTTTAAAACCTACTGAAACTAAAAAAAGGTATGTATGAAATAGTTGGAAAATTCAAGAATCATTTTAATAAAAAGAAATTCATATTGTGGTTTATTTTTCTTGGAAATCCACAGTGTGGATGCGTGTCATATTTTAGGAAACTATGATTAGGAACATTCTACATTAAATAATTGTTCTTCCTCCAATTGCAGCAGTAACATTTCTAAAGTGACATGGATTATCTGTAAATAAATTGTGCAAATATATTTGCTAAGTATTATGAATAGTGTAAGAGAATACAATAAATACAGTTGATTAAGTATAATATTAAACTCATACTTTCTTGCTTCATGCATGCTGTAAATAGTCAGGAATAGATGAATAGTAAATACATCAACTATTGCAGTGTTATTAAGTTTCATTTATACGTTAACTTTGACAACTCATCACTGCTTGTGAAAATTTATTCAGTTTTTCGCAGTTTTTTATAACAAGGAGATGAAATAATCGAAAAATTGAATGATCAATATTAAACTGTCACAACATAACCTTAAAAATGTCAAGACGTCAACTGTACCAGATAAACCATTTTAATTGCGGCAACAGCGCGCATTTTTGCCAACATATAAAGTTTTTAGTACGACTAATGTTAGTTTGAGTTTAATAATTAAGTAACCCACGAGTTGTATTACATATGAAATCAATTACGAAACCTTTCTTTAAGCATATATATTCATATTTTTTGATAACATGCAACCTATAAATTTCAATATTTATTAGGATTAAGGCTGTAAAACATACTGATTGACAGCAGCAAAAGAATGACATAATTCAAGCGAACGTCTCTTTTTGGCACATTGATCAAGTGGGTTGATATTTATAAGTTACGAACTATACATTAAGGTTCAAACAAAATTTAGACTCTTGACGATGTCTTTTTTATAGAATAAGTTATGCAAGTCATTTACATCTCTTTGATAGTAACTGAGGGCTGAATCTGAGGAATAAGATGAAAATTTTTGCATTTCTAAAAGCTTTTGGTTCTACTTTGTCACTCATTGTGTGCGGGTAAACAGTATTTTTATGAATGTACTAATTTTTTATTTTAGGTAAACGATTTTGCATCAAAGCTTGACCATTACACTAATTATTATGATGAAAATAATAAAAACATCCTCATTACTATGGGTGGCGATTTTCAATATCAAGCTGCTGGGTTTAATTTCCAAAATATAGACAAACTTATAAAGTAAGTTCAAGTACATATCACTTAAAACACTACACTCACTGTTTCTATTTCAGGGCTTTTAAAAATCATACCAAATACAATCTGATCTATTCAACGCCATCTTGTTATATGAAAGCCGTACATGACACTTATCCTAATCTTTCATTGAAAACTGACGATTTCTTCCCATACAGCGATAGTATCCATCTCTACTGGGGAGGTTATTTTAGTTCAAGGCCAAATTTAAAAAGATTTGAAAGAACTGGGAATAATATACTACAAGTAAGTGTTTAATTAAGAATCAAACAAGTGAACTATGTATGAGATTAGATTTAATGAGGTCTTTTCCACTGAAAATCGACACAATGGAAGTATTATGAGCTAGAACATCTCAGGAAAGGCGAAAGAACTTTATAAAAATAGAGCTAACGGAGTGTAAGAGTTGTGAAAAAAAATAATGAGAGGTTTAGGTACTAGGGATAATGATTTTAAAGCTACTGCTGAACTATTATATCAACTCACTCCTGAGACTTCACAATCACTGAAAAGATGGAAGGAAAATGACTGGATTGTAGTTTGTGGAAAGAACAGAATCTCATAAATTCCTAGAATTGAATATCATTTATCCAGCTCCACTTCAACTAGACATGCCCCCATTATTAACCACGCCAGATAGAGTTTTTTAACCCTTGGTTGGTACTCAGACGAAACAGGCCGGGTTAGGAGGCCCCAACACTGCAGCCGTTGGCTTATTGTATTGTCCTGTTTGTCTGTCAGTCCGTGAGGAGATTTGTGACCTTGATGAGATCTAGAAGTCTTTTCACAGTATCTCTTTTGGTGAGGTTGGATACAGGATCTATACCTCCACCAGCGTAGAAGATTATATGGGTGGCTGTTTCGTCCTCCTCACCACATAATCTACATATAGGTTCTTCTTGGAAGATCCCATTGTGTGAAGGTGTTTTCTCAGGCCGCAGTGTCCGGTTATAAGGCTGGTTACCAGCCTGATATCTTTCCTATTTAACTTTGGGATTTCTTCAATAAGTTTTGGTATGGGTTGTTTGACCATCAGTTTACTGTGTTTGAGCTTCGGAATTGTTTGCCAGTATTTGAGGTGTTGTTTGTGCACCCACTGGTTTAATGTGGTTCTTACCGAAGCCTTTGTTACACCGGTTGTCGGCTCAGGGCCGGTATAGCCGGTTGCCGATCCTTTTCGTGCTAGGGCGTCTGCTTTTTCATTCCCTTGTAACCTGGCACCCATTTCAGGGTTACCTTATTTGTGGAACTGAGTTATTTGAGGTTTTCTAAGCAGTTTTCTGAGCAGATAAGAATGTTTTTACCACTGTATCCCTTCCTTACGTTTTCTCTCAGGCATGAGTCGATTGCGTAGATTTCTGCTTGGAAAACGGAGGTATATATACTCCCACATCTGGGGGATTGACCGTGTATTACAGCGATTTTTAACCCTTAAACAAAGCAACACCATGAACCCAGGACACAAGTGGTGAAGGAACTGTTAGAAACTATTTTATTTATTATGAACTTATTCAAGGCTACAAAGCATTTTTACGCTTTGAATCCTAACGAGACAGATGATAGTCAGTT
Organism: Lochmaea capreae; assembly: GCA_949126875.1. NCBI lineage: Eukaryota > Metazoa > Arthropoda > Insecta > Coleoptera > Chrysomelidae > Lochmaea > Lochmaea capreae. The sequence goes on from OX421404.1 coordinate 27,731,819, forward strand.
AGACGATCTAAAAGAAGCAATGGGTACTTTGCAACATCATGACGCTATAACTGGTACAGAAAAACGGGCTGTTTCTATGGACTACGTTAGATTGCTAACAGCTGCTATCAAAAAAGCAGAAGAGCCAGTTGGAAAAATTGTAAGGTAATTTGGTGAATTGTTAAATCAGTGTGTGTTTTTTCAATAATCAGCAATTCTCTTTTATAGTAACATTCTTAATGCGAATACTGATTTGAAATTGGATCTGTCATCTTGCCTGCTGACGAATTTTAGTATATGTAGTACCTCTCAAAATAATAATAGATTCGTTGTTGTTGTCTATAATCCTCTAGCATGGAATACTACACATTACGTGAGACTTCCCGTTGAAAATGGGCAGTTCCTTGTTAATGGACCAGATGGTAAGTAAGTGGGTAAGATTTAACTAACAAACGACTGTGTTGCACACGATACTTTTTTGTGAGCACTTTTTCTAACATGAATAGCTTACGGTTTTGGGCTATGCCTCGTGCCACTTTTCCCACAACATTTTTATATGTTCTAGGAGAACAACCATACGATATAATCAGCTCGTTAAGTACCTTCGATTTTGTCGATATAAAAGGAGAATCACCAAGTTCACACGAATTAATTTTTGCTGCTAGAAACATTCCAGCAATGGGCTTCAAACTATACCACATCGAAAAACTTAGTAGCACAACTTTACCAAGCAATGAACTAAATAATCCAGATGATCTAGATTCCAGTGTTTTCGAGATAAACAAAGAAAGTAATCTCTTAGAAAGCGTTACCTTGAATAACATATCATTAAATATTAATCAGAATTTCTTCCTATACACAAGCGCGAGTGATTTTGACGGTTTCTCTGGAGCGTACATATTTAGACCAGAATCTAGTACTCCAACTGCTCTTACACCTGTTACATTGATAAGATCTCTATCGGGGAAAGTTGTTGAAGAAGTTCATCAAAAATGGCAGTATGAAGATGTGGACGTGTATCAAAGTATTAGATGGTACAAAAATGAGAACTACTTGGAATTTGATTGGTTGGTAGGAAATATTGATGTGTAAGTATAATCGTTCCTTTAAAAATTCCTTATACAGATTGCGAAAATTACATCGGAACCCTCGGATTACACAAGTACGACAGAAAAACAGCCGAAAGAGAGAGAAAGAATAATTATGCGCGGTTATTAAGGCGTGTACTTTGTTTCACCTTAGGGGTGTATACTTATTTCCCGAGACTGGCCGAATGCTCATTGCCCCCCTATTTTAAACGCTGTTGCCAGAAGCGCAGATTAATGTGTACAAATGATATTTTTGTCTCGTTATCGTTGACTTTTTTTCGAAGTCATGCACAATAGGTAAAACAAAACACTTTCATCCGGCAACATTGTCTTTTACTACTATTCCTAGGTCTTTTCGCTACAAACGTTGATTACGTTGGAAGCGCATGCCATTGTAAATAAAACATTTACAATATACCTTCATTATCATAAATAACCAGCGAAAAAGTACAAATTGGAAGTATTTTGTAGGTCCTTCGGCTAATGCAATCGTTAATTTGTTTATTGTGGCATTTGAAAATCACCCAATTCCAAGTTACAATGGCTAAAATAATATCCTATTGTAGTTAGAAATTGTCAACTTGGTCTGAAATGATCATGTTGACAACTTTAATTTTAAGATGTACATGTTACGTAATAACGATTGTATTTTTTTATTTCTTTAACACCCTCACTCCTTCCATGTTGGGAGCATACTGAATACCACCAACTAGTGAATTCTCTCTGTAAAGGACCATTCGGCCAGTCTCGGGAAATAAGTATACACCCCTAAGATGAAACAAAGTGATGACCGCGCACAATTATTCTTTCTCTCTCTTTCATATATCCTTGTCGTACTTGTGTAATCCGAGGCGAGGGTTCCGATGTAATTTTCGCAATCTGTATGTAGGTTCGTCCTGGAGAATTGCTATAAACATTTGAGGAAAGTGATATTGAGTTGGTAGATTCAGATATTTGAATTACTCTGTTATGGTGGTCTTTTAGGTCTCAGTGAATGTCACCCTAATATACATACATATGGTGGTAATATTGAAGAAAACATACAGTCGAGTTTCCATAAATGCGCTACTTCATCCTACTGCTCGAGTCGCTATACAAAAAAAGCTGCTTTTTTATCTACCGCTCCCGTCTTAACGGTGCCAATCGTTTTATTCTGTTCTTAACGGGCAATTCAAAGTACCCAATCATCAGCCCCGTGTATTAAATGGGTCTACATTGGGTGTGTGGACGTACCTTGGTCCTGGGTGCCCATTTAGGTTTAATAAAACTCTCTGGTTCACTGGGAAACTGTACTTATATTTATTTATTACTATACATAACTTAAAGATTATAATACTATTAATATTAACTTAATATCAACTAAATCATAATAATTAATTAATAATGAATTCCAACCAATATAATACCACATATATATTTAGTTCAAGTTCAAACTGATGTAATATTATTGTTATTTATTGTCGTGTAGCCTTAATAAATCACATACTGCTTATTCAGCGTTGAACTTGACTTTATCACGTTTTTGATAATTTGTATAATTTCGAATGGATTTATTTCTTAATCTGGTCCATGCCTAAAGGACATTACACCCGTTTTCCCATTCTCCCCTGTTCGCTGGATATATAAATTCTGGAATTTTTGATCCTTAACCCCAATCTTGACTCGATCTCTTAACAATACGTACTGATATAATTAAGTTTTACCAGAAAAATTCCTTCCATTCTCGCCATGATGTCAGGTTAAGGTTTAGTTACATACTTATGACAACTCCAACCTTAGAGTATTTGTGTCCCTCAATATTATCATGTTCATAATACACAGACACCTTTTTTCCCTTCTATCTCCTCATAGCAACAGCTGATACCGGCATATTGCAATGTAGTCACATAAATGGTTGGCCGTTTTTTAAATATTTGATTGGAAAATTAGCTAACCATCGTGGAAATACATTCTAAAAGGTGCCTCATTCTGATTTGTTTTTATCCTTTATTAGCAATTTGGTACTATGCAGGCAAATATTTGGATTGATCTACAGTGCTAATAAAAAAAATCTGGCCACCAAAATAACAGCGATAAGCACGTAAATAAAAAAACCAAAATATTCATATTATAGCATGGTGCTACAGTTGGGCACCAGTTGAGACAATCTATTATAGTTGCTTATCCTACAAGGTGTTTCCAATTTCGGGTAAATAAAGTATTGCTATAAACAATTCAGGAAAGTGATAAGTTCTTAAATTCAGATGAATCGTATCCAGATGTTCCAGGTACAACGAAACCTTAACAAAGCACTCAACCACTTTGATAAAGAAGAGGTTTATTCTTACCAACCACATTTAAATATGATCCAAGGACTATTTGGTTGAGTTTTCTGCTAGAGATGATTAGATTGTATTAGAAATGGAGTGGCTCTTTGTCCTACTCCACTGCGACCTTTGCAGATCCATATTCTTAGAGCTCGATATCTAGCTCTATTCTTATTGTTGGACCTATTAGCCTGGATACCACCTCCCTTGCGTAGCTCTCTGTCCTCGGTTTTTCTTCTCCGAATAGGTGAAACCGCATCCTCACTAGGCTTTCGCACTCCCAGAGTATATGCTCCGCGGTTTCGTCTTCTTCCTGGCAAAACCTACATAGGCTGTCATCTGCTAGGCCAATTGTGTGCATATGCTTCCTCAGCCTGCAATGTCCGGTCAGCATTCCCACCATCATCCTCTTCGTTTCTTTCGTTTCTTGACTTTGACATAGTAGGTCGCGTGACAGTTTGGCCGAAGGGCTTTTAAGGAATAGTTTAGCGCGCCTTTGTCCTGGGGTTTTACGCCACCAGTGCAACGCCTGGTTGTTTATCCATTAGTGGATGCTCTCCTCAGTGAGGTTTTTTGTAATTACACAGGAAGGTTCTGACCCTATCATGACCTCAGTCGCTCCCTGCTTGGCTAATTCATCGGCCTTTTCATTTTTATTCCTTGGTGAACTGGCACCCAGGCTAGGGTCACTCTATTATGACTACCTAGTCTGTTGGGGGCCTTGCGACACTGGAGCTGAACTTGATATGATTTACTTTTTTTTTAGATTTCGATCATACAATGGCAAGGAAATCATAAGTCGTTTTGAAGTCAGTAATTTCGATAATAATAATACGTTCTACACAGATTCTAACGGTAGAGAAATGATGAAAAGAGTCAAAAATAACCGACCTGATTATGAATACGATGCCAGTATAGAACCAGTAGCTAGTAACTATTATCCAGTTACTTCTAAGATTGTTATGAAAGACGAAGCACAAAATATTCAACTTACCATACTTAATGATAGATCTCAAGGTGGTAGTAGTTTGGAAAAAAATCAATTAGAGCTTATGGTGAGTCTATTTAATAATAAAATTGTGATAAAAATTGGGTGACAAAATATGTTTTAGGTACACAGAAGAACAACTTTTGATGATAATAAAGGCGTAGATGAAGCTCTAGATGAAACTGAGTTTACATACTTAATTGGGATGTACGCAAGAGGATCTCATTATTTAGTAATAGGAGAAGCCGACGGAGTTAATGAAAATGGCAAGTAAAACTGTTAATTTTACAAGTTTTAGGACTCCTTTCCAGAAACTCAGCTCCCATCACAGTACTTCCTGTCATGAAATGACAGAAACTTGCAAAAAAATTACTAAATGTTTGTTGATATTTGTAGGTAAAACTGCTTCTGCTGAGGAACGTATATTAGCTCAGAAGAAGCTTTTACAACCTTGGATTGGACTATCCTCAACAGATCTAACTTATGAGGAGCTAAAAAAGCAAATTGATTTTGAGGTAAATGTTTTCTAACATCACAGTGAACAAAAAGACAATTTTTATGTCTATTTTGAGCAATATTTGATTTGAAAACTGTCCAATTAGCTAGAAAGTAAGATTTTTTAACGTATGAGGAGCTAAAAAAGCAAATTGATTTTGAGGTAAATGTTTTCTAACATTACAGTGAACAAAAAGACAATTTTTATGTCTATTTTAAGCAATATTAGATTTGAAAACTGTCCAATTAGCTAAACATGAAAAGATTATTTAAGTTTTCAAATGAAGTTATTTCTAAATGTTGAAATTTGACCCGTTTAGAAGTTACAGCATTTTAAATATTTCAGTATTCAGCACTACGAGCAGAATTACCTGAAAATGTCAACATTTTAACGTTTGAACCATGGATTAACAGCAGTTATCTGTTGAGATTAGAACATATTATGGAAAAGAATGAGGATCCCAAATTGTCCAATGAAGTCACTGTTGATATTAAGGTAAGTAATTTTATACGAGGGAATTTGTATAAGTCAACAAACTTATTGTGGCACTTTTGAAATGAGCAAACGAAAAAGAGACTGCAAGATAAAAGGGTAATTCTCACCAAAGACGGAAAATTGGTATTAAAAAAAGAATAAGAAAACAAATTGTAGTAATTTAAAACTTATTTTTGTTTCATAACACACTATTTAAGATTTATTTGATGACATATGTGGTCCAACACTTTCAGCATTCGATTTTATTTTTTTTAAGATTTCCGGAAAACAAAAATCACGGAGGTGAGAAAATATTCACAGAAGTGAGAAATTATTCCTTTCTGTCTAAATTTTACCTCAAATAAGCATACTCTTTTATTAGTAATAAATAATAACTACAATCATAAAAAGTAAAACCTATTTATTTATAAAATTATTAATATTTCCATCAAGTGTGAAAATTTAGGAACATTATAAATCAGATAATTGAAAATGCTTATTAAAAAAACTAAATCCACAGTACTAACAGGCAAAAAATATGAATTCAAAATTCGACTTAGTTGAAGAAACTATACCTATAAAAACATTATATTTTCTCATGTAGGAAAAAAATAACATTGCTTTATATTTTTACAAAATAATGAATTGAGGTTATTGAACAATGATAAATCTGCATCAAAAATGTAATATCCGCGATGTCTAACAGTAGGTGGAGGAAGAACAGTAACAATGTTACTCTTATCAATCATTGAAATATCGTCTCTATCTGGGAAGAAAAACTTATTTGTATCAGTCTTCTTTTTGAGAAATCTAATTAAGTATCATCAGGATAACCATCTAGTTTAGTAGACTGCACAACTCCAATGTAATGTTTAGTGACTTTTTTCGAGCAAAATTTTACGACAACGTAGTCATTTTGATTGCAATCAGTTATGTTAGGACAACTATTGTCATTAAACCCAACAGGGACTGACTGTCGAGGAAAGATATTCTGAAGCTCTGAAAGAACGGTTAATGAATCTTCTGAAACAATATTCTGATCAGAACTACTTTGCGAAGATCTTTCCAGGAGAAAACTATGATCATCCTTAGTAACTAAAATCCCATTATTATTATCTTGAAGACGTACGGCTAATGGCGTATTTTCGTCTTCACTAGAAGAACTTGGATATACATCTGCATAATGGAGTCTTCTTCTTGGAGATGTATTTCTGTCTTCATGAGAAGAACTGGAATCAATATCTGCATAGTGAAGTCTTCTTTTTGGTGGTACTCCTACGAATAATCAGTTTAGAAAATAACAATCAGAAACAAGTAAATATGCAACTTGAAACCGTGTGCGTGGCGATGTTGTTTTGTTTTTACTTTGTTCTTTTATCATTCTCTTCAACCGCATTCTGTACTTTTACTTTTTTTTTCTTTTGCCAATTTTGACTTTAAGTTATTTATTTCTTTGTTTAAAGCTTTGTTATGTTTTCTTCTTCTTAATCTTCCTTGCCTCTTTCTTCCGTCATCTGGTTGGTTTAATAATAGATCAGCTTGAAACTCTTCTGGTGGTGTAGGAGACGGTGAGTTTTCATTTAATAAATTTTCCAGTGTTTTTGCGTCCTTTTTTTCTTATAGCACAGTTTGCTTCGTGTCTTCCACTTTTTTCTTTGGTCTCTTTTTTCTCGATCAGTCATTTCTCCAATTGTTTTTATTTTACCTGTCTGTTTCCTCTGATGATATCTTTCCCGTTCTTTGCGTTTCTCATCTTCATAAGTCGCTGGATCTTGTCTTCTAGCTTCACGTAACCTCCGCATTTCCTCTCTCTTTCGTTTCTTCTGCTCTTCATGTATTATTTTGCTTTTCGACCGAGCCATATCTTGAAGAAAAAAAGATATATTCTAGCTCGTTTAAATGTTTCACCTCCGTGAACCTGTTCTCACCTCCGTGAATTGCTAACATCACGGAGTTGAGATTCACGGAAGTGAGGAATATCTATGTTTTAGTGAAATAATTGTTATATAAAATATCTCAAGTAAATGAAATTTCAATCACACACTTTAAAACTAATTTCATAACTTATTTTTACAAAAAAAAAGGCAAAATATTATTTTCTTACCGAATGCTGCGGATTCACGGAAGTGATACTCTTGAATGGCCTCTTTCCAAACACAACACTCGACAACACTTTATCTTTCTTATAAATTATTCTGCTGCCTTCAAAGTACTAACATAAACTGACATAAAACAAACTGTCAACGATATTATTTAAACGTTTCAAAATTGGTAACGATGCTACCTCTATTAATAAAAATCTAAACCAAAAGTTATCTCACGGAGGTGAGAAATAAAATCAAGAACAGCGATTTAGGTAAATATAAAAATATAACCAATAATGTCTTGAAAAAACGGTATTTATATTCCTTTATATGAATTGTTTTCCATCATAGATGATCCATTTTTAAAAATATAGTATGAACTGAAATGATTATGTTTGACAATTTGATACTATCACACACAAATAAGAACAATCACGGAGGTGAGGATTTTCGAAGAATTTATGCAATAAAAAAAATCTAACAAATGTTGATCAATTGATTATCGAAATTTAAAATAGGTAACATTTTTTTAGTGTAAATAGAGCCCAAGCAGAATGACAGGGAATTATTATTTTTTATATAATGAGGGTGGACATGAAAAAGTCAGCGTTAGTGAGAATGACCCAAAAAACACACATAGTAATTTGTTGGACCCATTCCTTTCCTCAGTGTCTATTCGATCCGGTTAATGTGCCTTGACGGATCTTAGTCATCTGGTGGCGTGGGTAAAATAGACTCTAATTATATAGGGTTTTAGATGAAGAAACCCGGAATCTCAAGTTCCCAGATAAGTTTGTCGACTAATAATTATTATTCTTATCTTTTTCCTCAAAAAATTACTGCTAATTATATTTTTTTTATTTTAGAATTTGTTTAAAAATATCGAAATCAATGAAATAACTGAAACGACATTGGGAGCGAATATACCATTAAGTGAATTTTCTAAAACTCCCAGATTTACATGGAATACTTCACCAGCAATTACTGAATCTTTAATGTCGGATAAAGTTGTTGAAGACGATGGTTCCGTTACGCTTAATCCAATGGAAATTAGAACATTCATTATATCTCAATAAAAATAAACATTTTTGTCACTGACACACTATTTTTTTCTATATAAAAAGCGTGTCTATACTCATATATTTTTACAACAGATGTTACAAGATATTTTGAATATGCAAATAAATGTACCCATATCACCGTGGCTGTCTCTTTTTTTATTATGGTCCCGTCATGTTACTCCATCGCCAAAAACTAAGGAGCGTATCAACAATAAAATGATTTTTGTTTGAATTTCAGAGGTTTTAGTTGAATTTAAAATCCAACTTCCAATTTTGACTATTTCACGCACTTGTCAAATGTACCAATCACAGGCTATAGTGAAGTTCGGATTTTCGATTACACCAAATTTGACTCTTGATCTTGAAATAATCTTCAAAATATTCCTATTGCTAAAGTTCTTCCAAAGTTAATGTGATGACCCATATTTTTAATCCCTTTGAAGGAAAAAGCGTGCATATCAATTTTTTATAAATTCGAATATTGTGAAATAATGTTAATCTACTATATCAATTTGAATGAAAAAATTAACCTGCATACAAAATTCATAAAATTTGTAATACAATAATAAAGCGCTTTCCTCTAGAACACGTAGTATCTAGAGAACAGTTTTTTGTATCGTCAACCCAACCATATTTTAAAGGTGGGTGTATATCCTCATACAGTTTTAATTATAATATAATTACCATTACTACCATTTTCTTACATATTAAGTTAAAATGTATTTTATTTTATATATTTATTCATGTAATAAAACCGTAAGGATTGTTTGAATAACAAATAAATGAATAAACACTTGACAACATCATGTGTATCAAACCAAGTTTCGTCTAAATAAATTATAGTTCTATTTGAATCACGGTACCCTTTTATTTTGCGCAAATACTCCTGTCTAAGTTCAGCGATACGCCGAGATTCCATTATTACCATTCGATTATATAACTTCTTATATTTAAATCCACAATTCAATAATCCCGCGCATCATCTTGGACTGTTGTTTCAAATGGTCTCCAAAATGCCATTCTAATTAATTATGTTATAAAACTTGCCTTAACGTCTACGAACAAATGAATATTATATTAATATCAATTCACTGACGCGACCTAACCACTACACCATCAAAAAGGTATTATATCAATGATACCTTTCTACACTAGATCACCTACACTTTCCTATAAATACCTATAACAATTCACTAAACTCACTCAACCAAGAAATAGATATTATATTAAATATTTCTTTAAAACAAAATTCACACCCGACACTGAATGATACTAGTGGATTATAAGCCGAACCACAACACAACCCCCCAGAACACCCTCAAGACCGTATATTTTTTTCTGCCAAAAACGTCAAACGGAGTATACTTCGGTTATTTCGTTATATTGCGATGAATACTGTAGTTGATGATTGGTTGTTTCGAAATCTTGACTGCACGTGCTACTACGTTGCCAACTCTTCAAAATTTTCTTAAATATAGTAACATATAAAAAGTGGTTTTGATTAATTTCTCTTTTCTCAGTAATTTCAAGCGACTAACAGTTTACTGAAGTAAGAGGAACATTTGTGTAGCGAGCCTAACAATTTTAGAAAATACATCTGACTACATTTTATGGTCATCACACTGACTTTAGTTAGAGTATACAGACTTAAAACTTCGTATAACTCGGCTATCATTTTATATTTTCTCTCCGACATCTCCGTGGATACGAAGCGACCGATTGTTCTAATTCTGGTAGCCAGAATTTACCATCCTCACGGTCAACGCGGGTGAGCCTCCACAGAAGTGACGTTACCTCTAACATACATAACAATGTGACGTCAGAGAGTCTCCTCCGTGAGCGCACGCTCCAATTTCAACAGACTCACGGTCGCCGCGATCGAATGACGGAGCTGTAGACTGGGCGCAAGCATCAGTTCCTGCTCCGGTGACATTGGAGAAGAACGCGCGGGACTCGTATCAACGTGAAGTTGGCGGCCATCTACTGCGTTTTGTACTTTGCAAGTGCCTGCAGGTGCACATCACCTTTTGGTGCGCGTTTTTTTAGTGGGGTCGGCTGCTAGGAGAACGTCGAAGTGTTTTACCGATACGGGATATTATTTTTGGTGGGTTTTTCATTGAAGTTTATGGAATTTTACGATATTATTTGTATGGGGTTCATTTTTTTGTATTGTTCTCAAGGTTATTTTGAGAAAATTTATTTAAAGGATGTCAGTAACGGGTTTTTAATAATTTTTTATGTCTCAGAAGTACAGGGAGTGTATTTTAAATCAGTTGAGGTTAGAATTTTTTCAGTGGGAAACATATTTTTTGTCGCCATATTTTAAAAGTGGACTAAGGAATTTTAATTTTACAAAAATTCTAATTTAATTAAAGAAACACACCAATTTTTTTGGATTAGGACAATAATAAATATGTGGAACTGAAATTTAATTCTATTAAAAGCAATAAATTTAAGATATTTTAATTAGGAATTGAATAAAAGTAATATAGTTGTAATTGTACGAAATGCCTGAGAAGGAGTCTTTGTACCTATAAGTTTTATTTAAAATGTTTTTACGTCTTTAAGTGAAATTTTTTTCTGTTAGGCGTCAAATAAATAATAATATTCTCATAGGTATATTATATTTTTTGTATTTTAGAAAACCTGTTTTCTTATCACAAAGATTTTTGTTTTATTATTCACTGTGTGTCTAAAAAAATTGAAAAAAAGTGTATTTCACATCTCAAAAAAAATCTGACAGTTGGGAAATGTACAGTTTTATCAGGCTGTCTCATTATTAAATATTTTAGGTGCTTTCTTGCATGTTATCTCTAACAATGAGAACTGACATTTCTAATGATTGCAAACATTGATGTAACATTTGACATTTGTTGACAGTTATTAGACATTCACTCGATAAAAAACGAGTTCACCCCCGACAAAAATTCTAGTAGTTCCACCATTACGTACTTAGTATGAACCTGATATATTCCTTTTTTCTATTTTCGGGAATAGTGTGACAAAAAGAATTTAGAAAAAAAAATATCTAAGCGCAAATCTGTATACTGATCAAAGTTGTTGGTTTCAGGTGTGACTTTGAAATAAGTTAACTATTTCAGTTGAAGTTTGATGTTATAGACAATTTTTCTGGCCTAGTCGTCTTCTTTTTTAACAGGTGAGTGATATCATTTGATTACCACACTCTCTAATCTCAGTTTATATAATAAACAGCTCTACAAAACTATAGTTCATCAATTCATATGCGTTTGTTTGCAATTTTCCACAATAGATTTTAAACAACGGAAACAACAATTTTAGTTTGTGAGCCTTATAAATTTTATGAAAAATTAAAGTCTAAGTTCTTTGAGCGATAGTTTTTGAAAATTAAAGGCTCTTTGTAGAGGCTCCCAAGTATGTTCGATGGGATTGACATCGGGCGATCAAGGAGACAGTGCCAAACGTAAAAAAGCGACTTCGACTACTCTTATACAACGTATAATATTGTTTTTAACCTGTTGTAAGTGAATCTGCGTTTAAAACAAGCACTAACAATTCTGTACGCCTATTAAAACAAATTCCTCCTATTTTTTATATTCAAGTAGAATATTAAAACATTTAACCCAAATTCCAAGCAACGAAGCTCCCAAAAAGTATCCACCTTTATTTATGCAGTTGTTTTTTAAAAGAAACCTTCCAATCCCGCTGTCGAAATAACAATGGAATTCGTTCCAGTCGACAATCGGATGAAAGTTGATTGACCAAAGAACTTTATTAGATTTTGTAGCATTGTCTGGATATTTTTGAGGAGAAAAAGAATTGACGAAAGAGGAAAATGTAATATAATAAGCGTCAGGAACCTTTACAACTATTTTCAAGGGTCAACATCCAAGAAATCTGCTCCGTTAACTCGTATATATTGTCATTGAACCCTCTATAACTAAAATTGGTAACTATACTCGATAGTTAGTTTGACATTTGACGTTTACTATTGTAATCAGTTACGTTACGCTACTAGCGCAATTGAAATCACAGACACAGACACAGACATTCGACGTTCTTGACAGTTGGCAGACGACATTTAACGTTTGACGTTTGTCATATGACATATCTTCAATTAAGCAATTCAGATCACGTTACCTAATATGGCCGTCCAAGGCCGCTCCAAGCTGTTTTTCTATAAATTTCTGTATGAGAGTTAAAAATGTCTCACAATATACTTTCTATTTTAGTAAATTTCTGTATAGGGTGAAGATCCAGAATAGAGAATTCTGGGAAAGGGAGTGAAATTCACAGCCACATGGGATAATCTGGTACACAGATGGTTCATGCTCCAGCGATGGGGCGGGGGCTGGAATTTACTCCAGGAACCCAAGGACACAAGTCTGTGTTCCATTGGGTAAGGGTGTGTCTGCATATCAGGATGAGGTATACGCTATCTTGGAATGTGCGCAGATAAACCTAGACAGAGGTTATACGGATTGACGCATAACCATATACACCGACAGTCAGGCGGCAATTAAGGCACTGAGTGGATATGCCATCAACTCAGGGCTTGCTGCTGAATGTCGTGAGCGCCTTGCTGACCTAGCAAGGCGGAACACAGTGTGGCTAGAATGAATTCCGGCTCACTCTGGTTTTGAAGGCAACGAAGGGGCGGCTACTCCCTTTAACGGCCCGGGCCCGAACTTGGGTCTCACAAAACAAACAATCCGTGAGGAGACGAGGAACTGGTTGAGAAACCAGCTCCTTGCTCACTGGAGGGCTCTACAGGGTCTCAGGAAGTCCAAGTTCCTATTGAGGGGATGGACTGATGGACATACTAGAGCTGCTCTAGAACTATCAAGGAGTAGGTTAAAGAAGATAGCAGGACTCCTAACAGGGCACTGCTGTCTGAGGAAACATCTCTGTAACCTAGGTTTAGAGGAAAGTCCTCTATGCAGGGGCTGCGGCATGGCTGACGAAACGTCCACATTGGACTGTGCTACGCAGGCGAATCTTCGGAGTCCCTCTTATGGCCTCTGGGGACATAAGCAGGCATCCACTGAAGAGGATTGAGTCCTTCATCGAGGGGCTTGGCTTCATGGTTGTATAAGTGGCAGGAATGACACAATTGACCCGCCAATGGCATCAGTGCTGGAACCTTGACTTGAGTTTTTCTTGGCCAAGGTTCGCCTGACTAAGTAGTAGTAGTAGTAGTAAATTTCTGTAAAATACAATCAATCCCGATTATTTCTTATAAATTGCTGACATCATTAAAAAGTTATTGAACTAGAGGCTCATGTACTATAAGATCTGAAGTTTAGTTGGAAAAAAAAGTAACAAATAGATTATTTCTTGTTCAGACTCACAAATCTTGTTTCCAACCTAAAAGTTCCAAACTGAAAGAGTCTGAAAAGAGTTTATTGTTGAGTTAGAATTAGAGATATTTATCAGAGCTGGAAATTTCTAATCTAAGTTAGCGTAGGGAATTACGGAGTTACAAATGATAAATGATATGTTCTAGTGGATGAAGCAGACTTATATATGTGACATGAATAAAGAAAATGATTAAATTGAGGATAGATTGTTTCTATTAAGCCTACGCCATCTATACAGTTTTGTATAAACTAATAAAATTGATATAACCAATTTTATATCGGTAATAACTTGAATTCAACTTTTTTGGACTTGTTCCAACTTGGGAACTACTGTATTGATATTACATCATCATCAGAATGACGCAGAACAGGGTCGCAAAGTTTTATTTTGAACAAACAACCATTTTCAACAATTTAAAATTCTATAATAATACATTTTCTTACAAAATAAACATAGTAACTTAGTTATATAACTTGAAGTCCTTTTTATATATACATATTTAATATTATTGTGAGAATGGAAGAATAGGAGAACAGTAAATGCTACCAACCATATAAAACAGAAAAATATTATGCTGGAATGTAGAATGACTCTTGAGAGACGATGTCAAGCAAAAAAACAGATCTTTTTTTGTTATTTTGTACGTGACGCTAGCGACCTTGTTTCAAGACAGAGATACAGGGTGTGTGGTGAGTTACACCTGGAATAAATAAAAGTAGGGTTTTAAGATATATTTTTACCCACTACTGGAATTTTTTGTATACAGTGCTATTCAAAAGTCCTCTCCCCCCCTCGTATCTTTTGAACGGCTACACTTACATTAATAAAATAAAGTGTTGTAAACTTCTCTACGAATGGTAACAGGTGACGTAATAGTAATAGATGATGTCACAGTGCCACTCTGGCCAATAATTTTAAATAGGACCTTATGGCAAGTGATATCTCGTTTGAAAGGCTACATAGCCATATTAATTTTGTTTGGGTTTAAACTAATTTTGACGAATAAATTAAATAAATACCAAAATTATTGAAATCATTTTTTTAAATTTAATTAATCAAATTTATCAACAATGGATTCTTATAGCAAGTGTTCGAAATGTGCTACGTCTACTTCCTGACAGTAATAAATCCTATTAGTAAATTCTTGTCGTACTCGTTCGAATGTGTCAGCTGAAATTGCATTGCATTCTTCAATAATTCTTTCAAAACGCCAATGCTATCTGGTGCCGTAGTATAAACCTTGGATTTCAAGTACCCCCATAAAAAAAATCTAATGGTGTCAGATCTGGTGACCAAGGTGGCCATTCTATAGGACCTCGCCGGCCGATCCATCTACCTCGATATTCTTCATCCAGGTAACGTCTTACTGCACCATAATAATGTGCAGGAGCACCATCTTGTTGAAATGTTATTTCCAGATGGCCGAATTCATCTGGATTATCTTCCAGAATTTCAAGAATTAACGGCTCAATTGCATTTTGTAACATCTCCAGATACACTTCACCGCTTAAATTTGAATTTAGGAAAACAGGACCAACTATGTGGTTTCCCAAAATACCTGCCCAAACATTGACTTTTTCTGGAAATTGGGTATGTTGTTCAAGAAAGGTGTGAGGATTTGTGTCACTCCAATACCTTACATTTTGTGTATTCACATTTCCATTGAGGCAAAAAGTACTTTCGTCACTAAAACAAATTGTTTTTGTGTAATGTGGGTTTTGACTAATTTTATTTATCATACATTCACAGAACTCGAGTCTTCTGTCGGGGTCGTCATCCGAAAGGTGGTGCACCATTTTTAACTTGTATGGATGAAATTTATTTTTAGCCAACACTCTCTGTACTGTACTTTTACTTACTTCACAGATAGACGCAACTTTAGTTGAAGAGGAAGTAGGGTTTACTACCATTTCAGCAACTATATCAATTTTTTTATCATCACTAAATGTTGGTCGACCAGATCGTTTGGCATGTTGAACACTACTTGTTGCTTCAAACTTGTGAAGAAGCTCCCTCAAATAAGCTCTCGAGATAGGGCGATCTGGGCATCTCTCATTAAATAAACGTTCCTCTTCATGAAGATTCTTTCCAGATTCACCAATAATTAAGATAGCTGCTACTTTGTCGGCTTGAGTACGTACCATTTTGCCTATGTAAACTCTTAAACGTCTCGTTAAACAATCATAAAATTAAATATTTAAGCTATTTAGAAAAACTTTGCAAAGCAACAAATACTATTAAATTAAAAACGTCAATTTTTTTGACAACTAACCAGAGGAGAACTGAAAAATCTTCAATATTTAAATGTGAAATAATAATTTTGGTATTTATTTAATTTATCCGTCAAAATTAGTTTAAACCCAAACAAAATTAATATGGCTATGTAGCCTTTCAAACGAGATATCACTTGCCATAAGGTCCTATTTAAAATTATTGGCCAGAGTGGCACTGTGACGTTATCTATTACTATTACGTCACCTGTTACCATTCTCAGAGAAGTTTACAACACTTTATTTTCATACTCCAAATTTTATTAATGTAAGTGTAGCAGTTCAACTGACGAGGGGGGGAGGGGATTTTTGAATAGCACTGTATAAATATAATAATAGATAGGAATTACTTGATCCAATTTTGTTGTACTAAATGGACACCCAATATATAACGATGTATCCATGATATTCTGTATATTTTAAGCTAGAATTATTTTTTACTACGCATTGCGAGTATATTTCTAAGAGACAAAAAACATTTTTACACTCTTGGGATTAACGGGTTTTAAATCTTGACACATTATTGACATTTAAGGAAATATCGGCGTCTCTCCGTGATACTAAAATATTCAATCTCTCCAAAATAAAAGAGATCAAACGAGACATCGATTACGTACTTTTTGACAGGCTTTTAGTTATCGCATTGTAAAAAGAACAATCCTCAATATTCACCCAAATATGTTATTTGGGCTATAATATTACAGGACCTTTACATAAAATATTTTTCATTCGGCTTAATACTTGGTTAGTAAAACAAAAACCGTTTGCTGTTAGATCTGCGCATCCTCCATTTTTTTTAAATTTATTTATTTACTCATTTATTTTTATTTAGGCGGTGTTTAGAGTGGCGTAGAAAGATGGGGGTTAGTAGGCGTTAACAGAGCAAAATGAAATTAGGAAAAACAACCACCAAAAAAAGAAACAGCTTGTTTCCATGAAATCCAATTGCAGTATTTAAAATTATTACGATACTTTCTTTATAAGCTTATATGAAAACTTTAAAAAACAAAATAGCTACAATTCGTCCTTAATATCCTCGTCTATCGATGCAACATTATTATTAGTGCTATGAATAAATCAAACTTTCTGTGTAGGTGAAGGTGAAAAAGTTGCTGGTAACAAGGATCGTGCGTCAACTGTCACAAGGCTGGATTAACTAATCCAGGATTGCCCTGACGCGGTGGTAGCTTAACCCGTCATCCACGGCGTGCTAGATGTTCCGAAACCGAGTTGATTTTTTTGGTGTGCTTTTTACAACGGACGATGTTGAGTTGAATGAAAAAATTAGAAAAAAAAATGGGTTTTAATGTAAAACGAATTTTTAGTTATTTTAATGAATTTCGTTTTTATTTAAACTTCATAACAAAAGATTTGGTTCAGCACCACCAGTCAGAAGCTTAGAGTCCTCGGAACCTCAGCCTTTAGGCTTTTTGTGCCGTTTATGTGAAGAGGCCAGTAGCAATTATCAGACTCAACTGTGCTTCACAATCGAAGAGGCTGCTTCCTCCTCTTCCATGCACAACCGACAGATAGGTTCCTCTCTATATATGCCGATTGTATGCATGTGCTTCCTTAGGGTACAGTGACCGGTGAGTAAACCCGTCACTTTCCTTATCACGCCCCTGCTAAGGTTTAGTATTTCATTAGTCAGCGTCTCCAAGGGTTTTTTTGACCAGGAGTTTGCTATGTTCCTGTTTTGGCACGTGTCTCCAGTACGACTGATGTTTAGTTTGAGTCCACCTAGATGGACAACCACGTGCAACAGTTTTAGATTCCCAAATACTGGTTCAGGATCAGTGAATGCAGTCTCAGACCCTAGCTTTGCTAGGATGTCTGCCTTTTCATTTCCTACAATGCCCTTTGTGCCCCGCGGCACCCACTTAAGAGAAACTCTATTTTAGTTAGCCAGGGTTAATAGTTTTTGTAGACAGTCCCAGACCAGTCTAGATCTAATCTGTGGACATGCTAAATATTTTAGTCTATCAGAGAGTATAAGGATCTTTTGGCCACTATACCCCCTTTCGATATTCAATTACAAACACATGTCGATAGCGTTGATTTCTGCCTGGAATACAGATGCAAGATTCCTCAACGATGCGTGGATATTGCACCTGGGTCAGTCTTAGATCCGTCTGAGTACCACACCAAAGTTCCTTCCTGACTGCATGCTTCCAAGCCATCCCTATTTAGCTGAATATGGTCGTTAATTGTGGCCAACATGATGTCACTTCTCATTTTAAGAAGCGAGTTTATAATAACATTTGTGATTCTGGAATGACTATAGGTTTTGGTTCTTTCATGCCAGAACCCATTGCATTCCAGTCTGTAGGCAGCGATTCTAGTTTCCGCCATAACATGCAGAGCAAGAGGCGGAAGATTGAGAATTGCTTCCATTGCTGCAGTCGGGCTTGGAGATGATGTATGTATGTATGTATGTAAGTTGGGGTAACATTCACTGAGACCTAAAATATCTATTGTGCCCCCTTACTTCCACTTAGTTCCTGAGGAAAGTTTCAGAGACTAGTAGCTCCTTTAGTCCTATTTCCCCGAGGAATTTTAGGATATCCGCAGGTTTCATCTTAGGTAACTGTCCCTCTTCTATCCAGTAGTCTCCCAGGTGCTGTGCCCTAGGATTCTGAATTGCTGTGCAGTTCGCAAGTATGTGGATGGAGGATTCTTCTTCCATTCCACAAAACCTACAATCTTCTTCCTCCACTATTTTGAGCTTTTTAAGGTGCCCATTCAGGCAGTGTGTCCTGGAATCCACAGTAAGGTGACTATATTGTTCTCGCCTAGTTCATTAAGTTTGCCTAGGCATTCCCACACCATTTTGGAACTGATTACACAAGAACTCAGCGCTTTAATGGCTGCTTGACTATCAGACATTATGATAATCCTTTGCCTTCTATATCCTTTGTCAATATTGAACTGGGCACACTTTCTTATTGCGTGAATTTCCGCTTGAAAGATACTTGGGGTTGTTCCCAAGCTTTCAGAGTGTTTGGTTCCTTGGAGATGATAGAGAGACTTTATATTTATCTAATATTTTACATTTGTCGACTCTACTATTATATAAAACAGGAATATTTTTAATTGAAAAGGAAAAAAGGAAAGGGTAGATTTCCCGTCTGTCAATTACGTCAACAAAACGACACTCATTTACTGCTGATTATTTCAGAAATATAAACGTGCCATTCAAACGAAAAACGTACCCTTTTTCCCATCCAAATTAAATGAAAAAAAAACATAAAAGCTTTTCCCGACCCGGTTCAAATGATTAGAATCGCAAATTTCCCCTCTGAGCGATAGTAACTCCTAGTCGTATAAAACAATTTATAATTGCAATCACCCTTTTAACTCACGCACCGGAAATTAACGTCTACAAACAGTAATCTACACAAAATAAATGTGTCTTTACAACTACAACGTCGACTTTCGTATCGGTCGGGATGTTATTTTTTATCGATACAAATACTCTTTTTCGATACAAGTACCAACAAAAACACCTGTAAGAGCTGCTAATAAAAATATTACAAGAAATAGCCTATAGTAAAAGTCACGAATGTTTCTGGTTACGTCATACTTCCCTGAATCAATCAGACACTCTAATTTTATGTGGATATCACTGACCACGTATGTCCAATTAAAACAAATGGAAAGGTACACATGCCTTTTGTGCCTGAATTAAGCTACGGGGACAGGCACGTATCTAGGGGGGTCCAGGGGGTCCGGACCCCCTCCTCGAAATGTTTTCAAACACATACTAGAAAAACGATGATTCCATAATTTTTATATAGGTACAGCAGTAAAGTAAAAATGTATAGACATATTGAACGGCATACAGTTTTGAAAGTATTATTTTTACGAGGGCTGCTATTTATATGTCGATTCTTGGCTTACCAAGTGTTTAAAAATTGTCATTTTCTCGAAGTCCGACATTTTCTTTTTTTTTTCTCTAAAAAAACTTCAATTTATTTGACAACTATCAAATGTCAACTGTCAAATTTTCAAAAATGGAAATTTTTTTTATTCCGTAAACTTTATTTCTATCATAGAATAAATATAATTTAACGATTTTGTGATACAAAATTTTATGATAGAAATAAAGATTACGGAAAAAAAATTTTTCCATTTTTTAAAATTTGCCAAATTTTTTTTAAAATAAATAAAAAAAATATAAAAAAAAATCGGCCCAGCTCGGGATTAGCGGGGATAGTTGTCAAATAAATTGAAGTTTTTTTTGAGAAAAAAAAGAAAAAAAAAAGAAAATGTCGGACTTCGAAAAAATGACAATTTTACTTAATAAAACCGATTATTTTAAAAATGTCTTTCAAAAGGTAGAAAAGAATAGTAAAGTTTCAGCTAAATTTAAAGGGGTCAGGTTCAAAAGTAGTCGATTTGGCATAGAATACCCCAAATATATTATTTATTATGTTACAATATATATCGCTGAAAATAAACATCACATTAAAAAAAATCTAATTACCTCATTGGATCTTTTAATAGGAGTAAATTCCCCTTCCCGTTAATTATTTTTTTTCATTTTTATAATATTCTCTTACTTACTATTATTTTTTTTTGTTTCAAAAATTATCGACCCTGGTCTAGAAGTCGTCCAACTTCAATATCTATTTAAAAAATAAAATCCAAAAAAAATAAATTATATATTATCATCGAACTCGATTATAATACTGTTTATTATCTGGATACCTTGGTACTTCTATTTTTTTGGAACAAATAACTTTAATTTCGTCGAATTGTCCCACCATCAACTGGTAGTTGATCGAAGTCTGTGAAAAAGATGCCAGCAACTTATTGCCACACATGTTACTATAACGTCTTAATAAAAGATAATTACAACAAACACCGCTCACGAATTTGATTACAATAAATAGAAGAATACTTAAAATCACGTAATTGAACACTGTAGAATCATTGTGGACAATCGTCTGTTTTTGTATCTGTTCGGGTTCCATATCAAATACAAAATCTGGAATATTCAACGAATCAAAGTAATTTAAAATATCGTAAGCGATATAGTCTTCAATACTGTTGTCCTCCTCAAAAACAACAATATTTTTCGCATCCGTTATCCAAAGCATTTTTTCGGGATTTTGCTGGATCAATTTAAAAAAAAACGATTTATCCTTGTAGTTGAATTTGAGAAATTGTATGGTTTTGTCGATTCTAAGAGCCAAATTTTCTCCGCTTCCAACGAAAATTGTTTTAAAACATTCCTGCTTCTCTTTATCCCACTCACAACCATTTTTATTGGCTTCAACAATACAGTTAACGTGTTCATATAACGAAGATATACCGAAGAATTTAAGAGTTTTGCATTGAGTCACTTGTTGCATCATAGTGATGCGATACTTTTTCTTTTCAACGACATCTAATTTACAGTGATACTCACTGGTCACTAACACAAAAAAACTTATGAATATTACAACGTATTTTATATTCGGCATCGTTCAGGATTTTTATGAATACTGGGTTTACATTTTCTCTTTCCGTTACATTTCTATGTGGGTATGACGTTATTTTCACAAAAATAAAATGCAGAAACCGCAAACTTTTAGCTACAAATGTTTAATGATTCATCTCAAACATCCGAATTTATATCACTCTGGACAAAATTAACGCAAGAATTATTTTTTTTTTTTTGCAATTGCTGCCTCATCTGCATGTTCCACTGTCCATCTTCATGTATTGGGCTTTTTTTTCATGAGCCCGTCTGACAAGTCTCTGATAACACTGCAGCCTAATGGCTTATTGTATTGTTGCTCTTGCTTTCTCCAGTTTGTACTAGGCTTGTTCAACTGAAACCCATCTTTGGTCAGGTTAGCCTTGGAAACAATTGTAATCATTCAACTGACGTTTTCCAACATTAGTAGTGTATGCAAACGTCACACTGATCTGTTTATTTCGTTTATATTTGACAGCGATTTTAAGTATTGTGACTTTGAAATGGCGTTTGTTGTTAACAATCCGTCCAAATGTGATAAGCGTGCGGTCATTCAATTTTTGTGTGCTGAAGGTGTGCAACCGTTGCAAATTTATACGCGAATGCAAGCAGTGTATGGAAACGCATGTTTTGCATATCCAACTGTGAAGGAATGGTGTCGAAAATTTAAGAATGGAGAAGAGAGGATGAATGATAAGCCACGACCAGGTGCATTGATTACTGCATCAACAGACAGGAATGTGGCATGTGTGGAAGGCCTGATTAGAGAAAATCGTCGAATTTCAATCAGAGCAATTTCAGAAAATGTTGGTGTGAGTATAGGATCTGTCCATAGTATCGTACACAAACTAGGTTACAGCAACATTTGTGCGCAATGGGTTCCTCGTCTTTTGTCTGAGGACCAAAAAAGCTTGCGAATGGGCTTGTCTTTGCAACACCTCACGGAATACAGTCAAAATGGTAATGACTTTCTCTCGTCAATAGTTGCTGGCGATGAATCTTGGTGTCATTATTTTGAACCATTTTGAACCAAGCTGTCATCGATGCAATGGAAACACGCAAATTCTCCGCCACCAAAGAAGTTTAAAGTTCAACCTTCTGCAGGCAAGGTGATGTTGACATTTTTTTTCGACCATGAAGGACCCTTGCTGATAGAGTTTACAGAACCTAGAGTGCATATCAACGCAAACCTGTATAATGAAACTTTGAACAAGCTCCATCAAGCAATAAGAAGAAAACGTCCAGGGAAGCTTTCACGTGGTGTTATTCTGCTTCACGATAATGCTCGGCCTCATGTTGCCAACGTAGTGAAAGAAAATCTGCAACGAAAGAAATGGAGGATATTAGAGCATCCACCCTATAGTCCCGATTTATCACCTTGCGATTTTCACATCTTTGGGCCACTAAAAAAGTCGTTAAAAGGTAACCGTTTTCAGTCGGACGCAGAAGTACAAAACGCTGTGAAAGAATTCTTCCAGCAGCAGCCACAAGAATTCTATAAGCAGGGTATACATCGGTTGGTGAAACAGTGGGATATGTGCCTCAATTGTAGTGGTAGTTATTTGTAACTGTACTTGTCAATAAATTTTTCCTGGACCAAAGATGGGTTTCAATTGAACTATCTTGTATAAGTTCTTAGCTGGGTCTTTGTTATATAGCTCAGCATTTCCTTGCAGTTGGCCAAGTAATAACTGTCTTTTGCGATCAAGAGTATCGCATGTACACAGTATATGTTTCACCGTTTCCCTACCGCATAATCTGCATGTAAGTTCCTTTACCGGTGCATGACCAGTCATGAAACCTGTTATGATTCACAGCTGATTTCTCAGTGTTAGCAGTTCCGCTGTACGTTTCAGGCATGGTTCTTTTATAAAGGTTTTCCCATGCATTTGCCTTGGGACTTATACCCAGAAATTTTTATGTTGTTCTCTGATCCAGGTCTTTACAGACCCTCGAGCTATAGTTTTCGGTATACCGAGAATCTGTCCTGGTTCAGGCTGCGTATCCTCTGACCCTCTTTTTGCAAGTTCGTCAGCTTTTTCATTGCCCTTGATACCCTAGGTCAGCTTAACGTTATTCCGTTTGGCTAACGTCTTCCTGTATTGGGCTGCTTTAACTCTTGGTATCTTAAGATGCCCCGCTAGATCACCGGGTTTGACTCAGCCTGTGGGCATGTTCCAGAGCGATCTTCCGTACATGTAGGTGTAATGGAGCAAGATCTAGCATTGCTCTGGAGCATGATTTCATTTTACCCGTGATTACCATGCATGCGAGTATTTGGACTCTGTTTTTGCCCTTTCTACATTGCTTTGTTCCACCAAATCGACGGCAAAGCTAATTTTCTTTCTATTTTTTTTCGAGTATTTGAATGGACACACCTCTATGCAGAATGTGTGAACAGAAAGATGAATGTGTCAGGCATGTCTTATGCGAGTGCCTGGAGTTATCGTCAATAAGAGAGTGTGTGTTCGGTGAGTCTTGGCCTACACCAGTCGATATAAAGGAGATATCTCCAAGTGACGTGTCCACCTTCCTGAAAATGACAGGATGGACGATGACCTAGGAAGACCACTCCTCGGCAGGATATACAAAGGGTTACATATGGCCTAAGTGCTGTGGGCCTAACTCAACCTCCCCACTCTACAGACAGACATACAGAGTATTTGAATAGTACGATTTTCATACTTTGTCTCATTATTAATGGCTGCTATTCACATAGTCCGGGAACTAGTTTTTGAAACTAATAATGCTTTCATTAAGTTGAAAAAAGTGATATTTAACACACAATAAAATGTAGCGAACCGCTACTGAGCTTATATCCGGAGCTGTAAGCGCAGAAAGCAGGATGTAGAAGCAAAGAATTGGGTTTTCCAGTGATTTCAAATTAACGGAAATAGGTTTCGTGAAAAAAATATGATAAATATTATTCGATTACCTATAGTATGTATTTTTTTATATGATTTGTGGTATTGTTGATCAAAAAAATATCTGCGGTGTAAAATATACAGATTGCGAAAGGGCTTTTCGAACCACACGATTTACACAAGCACGACAAGGAAAATATGCTTGAAAGAGAGAGAAAGAACAACTGTGCGAGGCCAGCGTAGGCGTGTATTTAGTTCCAGAGGCCGGCCGAATGTCCACTGCCCCCCATTTCAACCGCTGTTGCCAGTAGCGCAGACTAATTTGTACAAATGATATTTTTGCCTCGTCATCGTTGACTCCTTTTCGAGCTCATGTACTATTAGGCAAAACCAAACACAACCGGCAACAGTGTCATTTTCAAATAAAATGGCATGCGCTTCCAACGTGATCAACGTTTGTAGCGAAAAGACCTAGGAATAGCAATTTAAATGTGAATTCTCTCTGTAAAGGACACTGTTGCCGGATGGAGCTGTATCTATAATAGTCCTGTAAATGTAATGTAAGAAAAATATTGAAAAATTCTCACCCAATAATCTCTCTCTTTGCTTTTTCCGACGACCACTTCTGAAAATGACTTAAAATATTGTAAAAATGTGACGAAATTTTGACACAACCAAAAATTTATGAATTTATCAATAAAGCTTCTTATAATAGTCATTTACTTACAAAGTTAAGTCATCAATGTTCCTAATTATACCTTTTTTAAGGTTGTGCTGGTAGATACATGTCGCAAGCACGAACTTGTCCAGTGGTGTATAAATAATAACGAAGATTTTTGGACTGCGGCTGCTATTCGAATTAATAAGACATAAGTGGACAGTTTTAGGACATTGTTAGCTCGTTGCTTAAGAAAGGCCAAGCTTTTATGTGGCTTCACTGAATAAATATGCCGGAAACGGCTGTTGCTAGACTAGAGAGAAATAAGAAGAAAAAAAGGGATGTCTGTGTATTAAAGACATGAGAATAGTAAGGGAGACAAAATATCCTAAGGTTTGAACAGTGTAACAGATATTAGGAAGCTAATAACCCTTCATATCACATCAGGATAAGGAAGGAAGGAATTTCACCGGTAAAACTGTCATACGAACACGGTAAGAGGGAATAGGGGGAAGAGCTACTGAATGGTTGTTTTGAACAAAGTTCATTGTGAAACAGCAACCAACAGCAAGGGCAATAGGATGAAGTGGCGCATTTATAAAAACTAAAGCCAAGTAGGTTTAAAAATAAAATAATTCAAATCGAATATAACTTTAAAGAAACAAAAAGACAGTACTTTATAATGATTCATAAAAACACATAAAAACTACAAAATTTCGTTCGTTTTGTTTCGTCTAATTGTTTAGACAATAATTATTATAATCCCTTCTCTTTTGATTCCAATCGATATATATATTTGGAATACCATCAATTTAAATCTTTAAATAGTTGATTAGAGTTATTTAAGCTGTCGTTATTATCAGACTTCCTTTAACGTGTACAACAAAAAATCGATATTCTATTAATAAGCTTTCAGTAAATTATAAAAGAACTTTTCAAATACTGACGTGGAACTGATACATAAACTGTTTTAAATAATTTAGTATGAGAAATATGGGATATTTAGGAATAATTGCACACAATTCTCGCATGTGAGGTTTTCTCATCATCTACATTATTTAATTTGTTGTTAATTTCAGTTACAAAATGTTGTCACTAGCTTTAATTTTGTCACTTAAGTTTGCTTCATACGCTGCTTTTGATTTTCTTTGCAGCAGATTTTCTACAAAAGCTATTGCAGCTTCTTCAACGTTAAAAATACTGTCAAACAGTGGCTTATAATATATTATGGATACTCTCCACCAGAGAAATGAACTCAATTATTGATTGTTTAAAAGATGCTCAACTTCAAACTGAATAAAAATCTCTTTTAATTCCGCTTTTCTTGTATATAAGTATCTCCCAAGCATTGTTTTTGGATGCTTTGATCATCACAATATTTTATTTTCCTAATAGCTTTTAATTTGCTTAGATTTATCTTGAATCCTTTAGTGGATAAATGGTTATGGGGAAACACATTAAATTTTTGGTCCTTCGAGCCGGATTCAAAAATTTCTTAGTTGAGTTAGTCGTATAAAGGGACCAAAGATATATTTAACACTCGAAGTGCACAGGCAGTTCAAAAGCTGTCTGGTCGATAATGCAGCTATTCTCTGTGTGTAAGCAATATCGCAGCAATAAATAAACGATTTATAAATCAATGTAAAACGGCACTGACTACTAAAACCATATATCAAAAGGAATTTGCTACGTTACGGACAATAATGGTTAATTCAGCGATGCAGGCATGGAAAAAAAGCCAATGAAGTAAAAATGTATTATGAGCTGATTAAAGTATGGGTAGAAAAAGTTCGTTCTATTGAAAAAATTGGAACGAAAAGGATTTTCACTCACCAATGTAGTCAGTAACAATATTTCGAATGAATGCCACTATTTCAAAATTTTAAATTTAGTGAAGCTCTTTCAGTTGCTTTTAACTCAAAGTTTCTCTATCAAAAATCGTACGACAGGAAGGATTTTAAAAACCAACGTTGGTGATAAAATTTAAATCCATGGATTCTGGGACAAAATAATTCAAGGATCTATAGTTGAGCTCCTGTAGTGAAGGATTTATACAGGATGATTTTGATTCTTTTTTCTCATTTTTTTGGGAATCAAACCACAATAATGTTTTTTATTTTTTATTTCGACGTTTCGGTAGCGTTCCAGCTACCGTTGTCAAGATTAACTAGTATAGAAATAATTTTTTGGTCCCTATCTGACACAACGAAAAAATTTGACAACTAGACAATCAATAATAATATGAAGTTTAAGACTACAAAACTTTGTTGTCAAATTTTATTAAGGTCCATTCATAGTAGATCACACCTCTGGTAAAATGTGAAATAAAATATTTTATTTTATGACATTTTAACGATATATCCACTAGAAATGGAATTCAGTGAAGTGCACGTCCCAGGAACGGTTTTTATTGGGATAGCGCTTTTTTTGGAAATAATAAAAACGCGTTTGTTGTTACTTTTTTGTGTATGATTATTATTGTTTTCAAAATATGTATAACTCAGTTTGGTGATTTTGTGTATTGAAGTGTGTATCGATTAACAACCATTCCAAAGATAAATTATAAGAAAACCTGGATAAAAACTTATAATGCTATCCTGATAACGCCGGTAATTGATTATTGGAAATTTCTCTTTCTAACATTGGTAATCAAATTTGACTACATTCGGCTGAAATACTAGCTACACATTTATCTGAATTTAGTTGTATTAAAGCACTTTCTTTGATTTTTCGTTTTTTATTATTGGGCTCTTTCAATATTATTTTTGTCGAATCCCATTGAATTTTATGCCCCTCTTCCCCAGCATGTTTGCAAATACCTGACTTAAATAACTCCCTATCTTTGATATACTTTTTATGTTCATTTATTCGGACTTTCAATGGTCTAGATGTTTCACCTAAATAGAATTTGTCGCATTCACAAGATATCTGATATATGCAGTTTTTTGAAGATTGTTCTTCATTTTTGGTTTCGTTTTTGTTAGTATAGATCTCAACGTATTGTTAGATTTGAAGCTAGTTCGAATATTGAATTGATTACCAATTTTCTTAATTCTTTCTGATAAACCCTTAACATACGGTATTGTCAAGTTTTTAAAAATTATGTTAGCTGAATTATTAATATTATTGTTATTGTTATGGGGTATTAGCAATGAGCCCTTCTCTATATTCTTAATTTATGGTTGAGCCTATAAAAGAGGAAAGGATAAACATTGCTTAGACAACAAAAAGCTATAGAAGCATTTTTTATTGATATATTTCCAGAAATTTAATCAATTTGTAGACTGAAAATGACCAAATTAGTATCTCGTTTTGAAAGGACTTGCAGCTGCCCTCTACCAAATCCTATTTAAAAGCGAATTTTATCTCGGTACATTTAATATTTCCTGATCCCCGTATCCTGTAAAAGGATCAAAGTTAAGTCCAATAACTATATATTTCGACGCAAAAATCCTCTTTATATATAGAACGTAATATATTTTATATCAGAATTTTTCGCCACACACACTGTTTACAAAAGGATCGTTGGAAGCCTTGCAATAATCCTTAATAATAATAGTGGAAATAGACGGTATAGAATAATATCGTACCCCGAAAATACACTCTAGAGATATTTTTTGTACAACATATATCATCCAATTCGTTTCATTTCATGTATAAACGACGTAGATGGAAATATTCAAATTAAGAACGTTTATTACAATAAAAAGCGGTCTATTACTAATGGATAAAGTTATGCGTAATTGTTTTAGTTCGAGAGTGAATAGTCTCGGGACAGAAACCACAGATAAATATGAGAAAATTATACAGGAATATACAGGGTGTCCAGAAACTCTCCTGTCAAACAGAAACTACTCGTACAGTTACTAGAGGTGATTTTAAGTCGATTTAGCTCAAATTATTCAAAAATACCGTTACTTAAAATATACAAACTTGGTATAATCAATAAACAGTTCGCTGTAAATAAAATTTTTTCAGATCCGTCACAAGCGTTTCAGTAGGGGGGACCAACAGGTACTTTTATTAAAAAAATTTTATTTACAAGTTTTTTATGTATCCGACCCGAAATTTGGAAAATTCAAGATAATTTTCATAAAAAATGTTCTCTTCTTTCAAATCGATATGATGAACCGTTTTCGAGAAAAATAAATTTAAACTTTTTGTGTTTCTTACAATGTGTCAAATTATTTTGATTCTAAACAGTTATTATTGATATTGTGTGTGAAAGGTAAAAAATAATAGTTAATTTGATCAAAATGGTTTATTTTTCGAATGAAGAATATGCTGATATGCATTTAGTTTATGGGGAAGTACAATGTAACGCTCGTGCAGCAGAGCGAAGATATGCAAAAAAATTTCCAGGAGGCATCCTGCTCGCGCAACATTTGTAGCCGTACACCAAAGATTAAGAGAAAGTGGCACAGTAGTACCTAAAAATACTGAAACTGGTAGACGACCTGATGTGACAATGGAATACGAAGACGATATTTTGATTGAAATCGAAAATAATCCTGAGGTTAGCACCAGAAGACTCGCTGCTATGTATCCTGGCTTTTCCAAGTCTTCCATATGAAATATTATTCATAAAGAAAACCTTCATCCTTTCCATTTTCAAAAAGTTCATGCCATGGTAGATGGTGATTTCCCTGCCCGCATAGATTTTTCAAACTGGTTCCGGAACAAAAAAGATCAGGATCCTAATTTCTTTTCCAATAATTTATTTTGCGATGAATCTACGTTTACCAGAGACAGAATTTTTAATTTACATAATGCAGATCATTATGCCTATATTGGTGATAATCCTCATTCAACAATAGAGTAAAAGCACTAGCAAAGATTTGGTATAAATGTTTGTATAGGTGTAATCGGTGAACAGCTTCTGAGACCCGTAGAGGTTCCTAGCCGTTTAACGGGACAAGAATATCTTAATTTCCTACAAAATGTTTCACCTGTTTTAATAGATGAGGTTTCCCTGATGATTCGAAATAATTTATGGCTCATGCACGACGGCTGCCCAGCTCATTTTAGTAGAGAGGTTCGTCAATATCACGACAATAACTAATTGGCACCAAAGATCTCCAGATTTAAACCCCTGTGATTTTTGTATTGAGATTGAGAAGGTATATATATATATATATATATATATATATATTATATAGCCAACACTTTATACATATTATTAGTACCTTTAAAAAATAAAAATATATGAGTCAAACATATTTCTTGACACTTAAATAATCTTATCAAATATAACGCGACTATCATTTATTACATTTCGGTTTTCCCGCAAATAGTTTTATCTGATTCATTTTCTGAATACTGTGCGTAACTTGGAACGTATCAACTAAAATCTACTGATCAATACCTTTTTCGTCTTTAAATATGAAAAAAGTTCAAGGCACTTTCTTCACCTTCTACGACGTACCCCATAGGCCCCCCCTAAGTAAGCTACAGTTTACGCAGTTTCCACAGCAAGAGGGATTTCGGTAAATAATCTGGAATAAACAACGGGTCGGCTCTGACCTATTTCCATAAATTTCACCATCTCTCCCCCAGATATGTTCTTTATTGGAGGATTCAAGGACAATCCTTGGTTTTGTGAAACTTTATAATCCGTTTTTGGTCGATTTTAGGTAATCCTTGCAAAATGAATCTCTTTAGAATATAAATTTTATGTTCCCATACCAGCTTTTATGGAAAAAAAAACTTTACGGATATCAACGATGGTTTTTTTTAGTCATCCTATATGATATCGTAATAAAAAATACAAAAAAATTGAATATGCGTTGTATATCGATTATCTACACCTTTCGAAAGCCTACCATTTATGTGGCTACACTGATTATGCCGGTATCGCCAGCCTGGGCAGGAGGGAGAAAGGAAAGAGTGGCTGGGTATTATTAATAAAGACTTGAAAACGGTAGTAGAGACAAAAATCCCAAGGTTCAATAGTTAGCCTAATCAAAGTACACTTTTGGATTTAGCATTGCAAATGAGCATAAAACATTATTATTATAAAAGCAAAGCCATCAATATTTAGAATTTTAAACGAATGCTTCTTAAAAATCTGTTTTTTTTGCATGCTTAATTTTACTTGTTTTTTTTTAGACTTCATTCAATTATATCTTTTTTCGAAATTAATATAATTCAATGAAACTTTACTATACGAAACACTTTGAAGCATCTACTTTCGAAACTACTATACAGTTTTTCTATAAATATCAAATTTTTTAAATAATAGACAATTATTCACAATAAATACTTAAAATCAGAGGTCTGTCAGCAAACCTTCTATAACTTTTTATACCGTTTATGATATTATCTAAAAATTTGTGAACTTTATAATGAACCTATTAAGAAGTGATCGCGATACAAAAGAACACACCTATGGCTCAGGTAAGAAAGAGAAGGGAGCACAAATAAAGGGGAAAAAGCAGGTGAGAGAGCGTGGAAAATCGATGATAATACATTAAGAAATTTAAAAAAGATTTTTTTTCAATGTATTTGTAGATACCCCATTTTAGAACACATTTCATATGAAAATTTTTTCTCTAAATGTCATTGTTTATTTACTATCGTAAAATTAAAAACATGAAAATTGATGATGTTCAAAAATACTACTATGGAAATTTCGTATATATTTTAAAAACTAATGCAGAAACAAAAAAAATGTTCAGACAAATTTTGTAGATAAATGTATTAGCTACAATTTTTGATTTGAACATTTTTCTGTGGTTTCATTATTTGAGCAATTAGAGCGAAAAAACAAAAACAAAAATTTTCACTCGACGATTTTCCGGAAAATCGCATGCCTAGCATTGTAAAGTTTTTCTCATGTTAATCACAACCCTTTTAAATACTCAATTTTCAAGTTTTTTGTGTATTTTGCGGCATTTTACGGATATTTTGTGTACTTTGACTACGCTAAGTTGGGATAGGCTTTAGGCCGAAAATGACTTTTGATATCACAACGGAAGAAAGGAATTTTACTGAAAAAAATATGATTGAGAGTTCTAGCCATGATTGGAATCCAAAAATCCTGTATTTAAGTCAGGTGAACAGAGGAGGAGGAATGTGAAAAAGGGGCTTGTGATTAGGTACTTCGAATTCCTCTCCACTTGGACGTTGTGATTCGGTGCTAATACAGTTTAACAGTTGGTGGATATTAAACGGGAACGGCAAATAAAACTGGTAGGTAAATATGTATTATTACATGTTTTAATAAGAAATTAAATCTGTAGTCATTTTCATCGATATAAATTTAACAAAATACAAATGATTAAGTATCTAGATATAAATCCATTTTAAAAGATGATAATAAAACATCTTGAAACCCCCAAAGGAAAATGTATCAAGGCAGATGCTATTTCTGCCGTAGGCAGTAATAAATTAGAAATGAATTTCAAAACTCCAAGAAGTTGGTAAGAGATACTTACGTTTCTCCAACCGATGCGGTTGTATTTAATTACGAAAAATATGGGGCTGCAATTTTTATATAAAATGATATAAAAAATGTAATAATTTAATTATACTATATGGTGTTATGGGTCAGCTGGCTCAGGATGTGGAGTTTACTCAAGAGCACTAAGCCTAAAGATGAAGTGGGGAATGGGAAACAATACCAGCGTAGTTCAAACAGAACTGGCTGGTATCTCAATTGCCACAAAA
This sequence comes from Lochmaea capreae, assembly GCA_949126875.1. NCBI lineage: Eukaryota > Metazoa > Arthropoda > Insecta > Coleoptera > Chrysomelidae > Lochmaea > Lochmaea capreae. The sequence goes on from OX421404.1 coordinate 27,764,559, forward strand.
GAACTAACCAGAAGAGGAATTTCTGGCAAAAACATAATAATCTGCACTGATAGTAGACAAGCCCTATTAGCCTTAAACAGACAACGTGTTATATCGAGGCTAGTACTAGAGTGCCACCAAGATTTAGCTGACGCCTCGGCAGATAACAATATTATCCTGAGGTGGGTTAAAGGGCACGACAGGAGTAAAGGAAATCGCATTGCTGATTCTTTAGCCAGGGAAGCCGCTGGACTAAAAATTCTAGGACCCAGTGACACCTACGGCCTAACGACTTCGACAATTGCGGAACTAGCCAAACGCTACACCCATACCCAATCCCTTAAGAGATGGGATGGAATCAAAGGATGCTATCTTGCCAGGATCACCCTGGGCGACCCTGGGAAGCTGGAGCCGAAGAAATATTTGGCGATGACCAGGAGAAACCTACGTTTAACAGTAGGATTTCTGACTGGTCACTGTCAACTAGGGAAACACCTCCATACTATGGGGCTAGTGGACACACCTCTATGCAGGATGTGTGAACAGGAAGATGAAACTGTCAGGCATGTCTTATGCGAGTGTCCGGAGTTATCGTCAATAAGAGAGTGTGTGTTCGGTGAGTCTTGGCCTACACCTGCCGATATAAAGGAGATGTCTCCTAGTGACCTGTCCACCTTCCTGAGAAGGACAGGATGGACAATGACCTAGGAAGACAACTCCTCGGGAGGATGCACAATGGGTCACATGTGGCCTAAGTGCTGTGAGCCTACACTCACCCTCCCTACTCTACAGATACAGATACAGATGGTGTTATGGGTGTAACACCAGGTGAAATGTCCTCGCATCGTTGGAGGAGCTTACATATCCGTATTCCAGGTAGAAATCTACTCTATCGACACTTGTTTGCAAATAACATTCGAAAAGGGGGCCAAAAGATCGAAATATTAAATTGCATACATAAATTAATGAAATTTCATTTAACAAACAATGTTTCATCAATAAATTTACAATTTAAAATGTATGCCTAACCCTGTAACGATTCCAGTTACCGGAGTATTGATTTTCAATTCCGTATAAACTCAGAGACGCTCTGGTTATATTTCCACATTATAATATTATATCCGTGAATTTGCCAATTGTATAAGTCGTTAAACGAAATTTCGAGATACACGATTCAAACACATTATAAGACAGGAAAATTGCCAAGCTAATGACACAGTTGAGGTAATATCTGATTCTATTTAACTAAGAAAAATACCAACGACCTCCTTCTTATACAGGGACTACTCACTCTCGAATTTTTTGCATCAAGTCACGTAACAAATTTCAATAGATTTCTAAATAATTTGGTAATGGTCTAACGAAAGTGGTATGTAAAGTCCTTTAGGCATGAACCAGATTAAGAAATAAACCCATTCGAAATTATACAAATTATCAAAAACGTGATAAAGTCAAGTTCAATGCTGAATGAGCAGTATGTGATTTATTAAGGTTACACGACAATAAATAACAATAATATTAAAATACAGATTGCGTAAATTACATCGGAACCCTCGCCTCGGTTTACACAAGTACGACAAGGATATATGAAAGAGAGAGAAAGAATAATTGTGCGCGGTCATCACTTTGTTTCATCTTAGGGGTGTATACTTATTTCCCGAGACTGGCCGAATGGTCCTTTACAGAGAGAATTCACTAGTTGGTGGTATTCAGTATGCTCCCAACATGGAAGGAGTGAGGGTGTTAAAGGAATAAAAAAAATACAATCGTTATTACGTAACCTGTACATCTTAAAATTAATTTTTGTCAACATGATCATTTCAGACCAAGTTGACAATTTCTAACTACAATAGGATATTATTTTAGCCATTGTAATTTGAAAATAAAACAGCATTTCTTGCGAGAAACATAATTAATAAACTAAAAATCCCTTCCATTAATAAATTAAATTGAAAAAATAAAATAAGTAGGTAGGTACTTACACCTATTCTAAACATAAAATATAAACTTCCTGAAAAAATAAAAATAAAAATCCATTCTAAAGGTAAACATAATTTTATTGAATTAAGTGCTCAAATAAACCACCCGCCTGTGCCAGACAATAACCAAATCTGTGATAAAGATTTGATCTCATATCTCTAAGATTATTTGGCGTAATGCTGGCACAAACGTGCTGTATTTTCACCCTCGAAAAAAACTCAATGATAACGAGACAAAAATATCATTTGTACAAATTAATCTGCGCTTCTGGCAACAGCGGTTAAAATAGGAGGGCAATGAGCATTCGGCCAGTTTCGGGAAATAAGTATACACCCCTAAGGTGAAACAAAGTACACGCCTTAATGACCGCGCATAATTATTCTTTCTCTCTCTTTCGTACTTGTGTAATCCGAACGGTTCCGATGTAATTTACGCAATCTGTATGTGGTATTATATTGGTTGGGATTTATTCTTATTCGATTCTTATTGCATTATTAATTTTCATTCTTAATTAATTCTTATTCCTCCTCCCAAAAGTTTGTCAAAATATTTTCTATGAATTCGACATAACTTATAACCCATATAATATACAAATTTTCATAAAAATCGTGTTGGTAGTTTCCAATATACAGCGTGTCTCGAAAAAATTGATCTTAAATTATAACACGTAATATTCTGGGGTAAAAAATAGGTCGATTGAACCTCACTTATAGATAAGTGAGTAAGTTTTAGAGCAACGTTAATAAAATAAAATAAAATTTTCAAACAAATAACCCTTGTAACCTTTTTTGTATGCACTTTTGTTATACAAGCTAAGTGAGGTAAATTCATCATGACAGCCTGTATATTTGATCATAATTATAAGCGATTTGCTGTAATTTACATGCTATATATCATGCTGAAACGGAAAGCACGCAAATTTTCGAAAATATGATGAAGGAAGGTCAAGGTTGCAAACTTGACTGCCATTATTTGAAAATCCGTGTTCATTTCAATCACGCAAAAATATCAGCTGCTTAAAAGTGTCGAGGTCCAATTATATATTTACATTTCTCCACCCCAGAACATGAAGTAAACTATAAACTATAAACATTTAATATCATTAGATTATTACAGTTTCCTGTAAAATTGTCATATTTAGTGAAGCGAAGCCAATAGATATCGAATGGTAGTTTTATACTATTAAAGCCCTACAAACTTTTGAAAATATATGTCCCTTTTAGTTCTAAACCAGAATCTTGTAGATCAAACCGTCCCCGTTTCACTTAGAAGCGTAATTCAATGTACGTCGGGGCATATAGCCCGAGAAGTAGTTGTTTCTTCTAAGTGAACGGTCACGTTTTTGAAAATAGACTTTGTAAGGCGTTAATAGTATAAAACTATTATTTAATACCATTTTTAATCTTCCCATTAATTTGTCTTGGTATTTAATATTCTCCTGTCCCTCTGTCGGTGTAAGTTTAACTTAATACCTTTCTCGATATTTACATAAAGTCTTATTGAAAATTGGAAATTATTAAATAAAAACCCTACTAAATTTCCAACTTTATACTTTCCGTTATCCACTTGCTTTCTGTAAGCCCAATATTCGGCTGGTTTGGTCATGAGTTTTCCATATAACGGTCTAGCACGGCTGCTCGATCCCTTTTACCAAACACAAGGTGGAGTCGTAAATATAAATATATTTTTTCCGCAAACGTCAAAAAAAGTAGACATTATTAACGTCAATTCATGATGTTGAAGTATGATTTCACAGACGCTACTTTTTTGTACGGCCGTGAGCGGACAAAAAAGTACTTTTTTGTACGCTGACGGCCGTAGCAATGTCAACAACGTCGGGCGGTGTACAGTTGGGTTCTGAATCCGACATAATATAATGTAAAAGAAAATTTCAGTACACTTTACTACAAAAAACGAAATTTTGATGCTCAAGTACTCACCAAAAATGCACAGTCCAATTGTTACTTTAAATCACTTACAAGATTTCTGACATTATAAAATATTATTGAACTGTCAAATTTGTTTTTGACTTGGCAATCACAAGACCAGTAACCACGGAAATGTAGTGCGCAGTTTTCTAATTATTATTCTCTGAATTTATCAACTTCGTTGCAATCGTTTTGAATTTTTATTTAAATATTAATTAGTTCTATAGTCTGGATGCCGTTTGCGGAAAAAATAGCATGTTTCATTCGGAGCAAAAGCACTTTTTGTGGCTCGTCTGAAATTGTCGGCCTCACTAACGTTCGGCCATCAAACATTCAGACTCGCCACAAAAAGTTATACTTTTACTCCTAATAAAACAATATACTATTTTATTTGCAAAGGGTTTGTAGATGGTTTGTTTTATTCGAAATGAAAAAAAAAGTATGGAAAACGACCGAAATTTCATATAAAAGCGGAAAATTTCATTCGGTCCGTATAGCTTTTTTGCTATAAAATGATTTTATTTTGCGATATTTTAAAGTTTGGGTCACACTGATCGGTCCGGTTGAATATCAAAACCACTGTTATATCGTTATCTGATGGTGTATACGCATAAAGAGCACCTTTTGAATGCTTCCAATGTTTCGGATTCAATTGAAACAGTACGACTAACATTACATGAGATTAATACAAATTCATAGGCGGTACAGTTTCCAACTGATTTCAGTGGATTTCTACTTGAGCGAAAAATGTTCAGTTCATTTTCACCGAAAATCAAGTGAAAAGCCAATTGTAGTATCACGTTGAATATTCATTCATTGTGGACACCCATTTAATACAGGCATTCATTCATTCGATTGGGTAGTGCACAATAGCACAGGCACTTGATTCCACAAAACGGTTCCGTACCTATGAAGTCTCCTTTGGAGCCTTCTTTAGCTAGCTGGTCACCCATTTCATTACCCGCAATCCCCACGTTTAATATGTACATGAAGGAAATAGACAATAAAATGAAAAACATTTTTTTACAAAAATCTCGCATGTATGTATGTATGTATTTTGGGGTTACATTCACTGAGACCTAAAAGATCTATTGTGCCTTCTTACTTCTACTTAGTTTCTGAGTAGAGTCTCAGATACTAGTAGCTCCTTTAGTCCTATTTCCCGGAGGAATTTTAGGATATCTGCAGGCCTCAACTTAGGTAACTGTCCCTCTTCTATCCAGTAGTCTCCCAGGTACTGTGCCCTAGGATTCTGAAATACTGTGCAGTTCGCAAGTATGTGGATGGAGGTTTCTTCTTCCATTCCACAAAACCTACAATCTTCTTCCTCCACTATTTTGAGCTTTTTAAGGTGCCCATTCAGGCGACAATGTCCCGTTAGGATTCCTGTTAAAACTCTTAGTGCAGTTTTGCTTTGACTTATGCATTCATTTGATCTCAACAGGTTGTAGTCACCCAGAAGAATCTTTGATTGCCTAAGCCCTACTAGATCTTTCCAATTGTCAGATCTTCTCTTTTCTTCGGCTTTACCTATTTCTTCCAATATTACATTGGAGCTGATTCCGCAAAAGGGTTCCGGCCCCCAAAAGGGTATTTCAGTCCCCCTCTTCGCTAGTTCAACTGCTATTTCGCTTCCTTCTATTCCAGTGTGTCCTGGAATCCACAGTAAGGTGACTCTATTGTTCTCGCCCAGTTCATTAAGTTTGCCTAGGCATTTCCACGCCATTTTACACAAGAACTCAACGCTTTAATGGCTGCTTGACTATCAGACATTATGATAATCCTTTGCCTTCTATATCCTTTGTCAATATTGAACTGGGCACACTTTCTTATTGCGTGAAATTCCGCTTGAAAGATACTTGGGGTTTTTCCCAAGCTTTCAGAGTGTTTGGTTCCTGGCCCGTACACTCCTATCCCAGTTCCTTCTATTGCTTTTGAGCCGTCTGTATACCATTGAATGGCATTCTTTCCAAGTCTGGTAATGGTATTTGGATCCCATTCCTTCTTGTTGCTTAGTTCCGTAACGAATTTCTTTGAAAAATTATACTTTTTCATCATACCATCTTGTGGCATGTCCAAGGTTGTCCGATTTCTAAGAAGTGAAGAGGTGGTTTTTTTTTAATGATTCCCTCTCTACTTAGTCTGTATCTTGTTCTTTCTGCAACACTCTCCACCACCATATGTAATGGTGTGAGGTTGAGAATCACTTCCATTGCTGCCGTTGGGCATGTACTCATTGCTCCTGTTACGCATATACAGGCTAGTCTTTGAATTTTGGAGAGGTTTTCTCTCGTCGTCAAGAGGCTAGTTCTACTACTCCACGCAATGGCTCCATAAGTGATGATTGGTCTCACTATGGCAGTGTACATCCAGCTCAGGATTTTTGGGTTACAACCCCAGTTTCTCCCTGCCAGATTCCTGCACACCATTAGAGCCATTTTTGCTTTGTATGTAATCTCCTTCTCGTGTTTGTTCCACAGGAAAATCTCGCATAGTCCTAAAAGTGTATTTGTCATGCCATTGTATCTGGAAATTATTTGAATAACGTGTAGTGAATATTATTTTTTTTAAATTGAACTTTAATCAAGTTTAGATGGAAAAGTTAACGCCTACAAAGACGATTTCATTAAATTTAACGAACCGTAGTATACTAGTAGCAAATTGTGAATCGATTTACTTCGAAAATTTAAAGCAACTCATTGACGCATCATAATTTGTTAATTTCAAAGTCAATTTTTTGGTTTTGATACATTATGCACACTAGATCGATCAATTTGAAAACATGAGTAAATTGCTGCGGATTTTACGGAGAGTATAGAATATTTTTAACAAGACCAGAATGTTTTTGTTACAAATTTCAGAGACTTTTTATGGAAGTTTTCCTAATCTACGTAGTTGAAGTATAGGAATATTAGACCCCCTGCTGTAATAAAGCACGACAGATTTTTTGTGCGATATTATAATGGAAAATGTGGCATAAATACCATTGGAAAATTACCAGCAAAGATTGCTCAGTACTTGGGTCTACCTAATGTTGAAGGATATACAGGACATTATTTCAGACGCTCGTCAGCGTCTCTCCTAGCAGACTCAGGAGGATGAAAATCCAACAATGTATCCGAAGGCTATGTTGAGAGTTCGTTAGAAAATAAGAGAAGAATTTCAGGAAACATTCTGGGCCAAGCTTCTGGCACACATGTAGATATCACAGCTTCAAATGAAATTAACATGTGACAAGAAATTCAAAAGAATATTCACCCAGAAAATGGACTTACTTTAAATAACTGTGTATTTAATAATGTTGTTTTCAATGTTTATAAATCTTAAAATACAATTGAATTAAAATAATGAGTTAATTGTTACGCCCAAATGGTCCCTCTTCCACTACGGGAATTGTGAATCAACTGATGGTAGATGACAACAATGCGAAAATTCTAATTCTCCTGTTTTAACTTCACAACAAAAACTTTGCACAGTTCCACGAGTTTCATTCGCTGACCTCATTTCGGTATTTCCCAACAAAAATACACCACCCTTTCAGTGGCAGGCAAAAAGTAGGATCACGATTAAATTCTCCACTTTAATCAAACAATTATCTAATAAAAAGTGTCGGTGCTGAAATTCTAAAAGTAACGTGTTAATCAGGATTTAATTGAACTGATTTGATCTATACTTGTACAAAATATTAAAGATTCTTTGTGGAAAATCCGGAACTAGTGCCAAAATATGTATTTGTTTTTGTGGAAAGATAATAAAAATACACAATGCATCTGCACAGAAGGTTTTAGGTATTGAAATTGGAAAAATTACAACTCATTTTCATATACAGTCATGAAGTCTCCTTTAGAGCCTTCTTTAGCTAACTGGTCAGCGGGATTCTATTTCACGACACGATTCTATCGAGTCGTTCGATCTCGAATACGATCTTAAATTCGATCTTACCGGATCATCGCATTCTAATTTACGATCGAATTGAAATCGGGTGTTTTCGGATTTGGACATCAATTTTGTCTTTCAAAGTGAAGTTAGTCGAAAATGTTTTTTTGACATTATCGACAGAATTCGTTTGGCATTTGGTAGGATAAAAAAACTATTTTTACATTTTTGAAATTTATATTTGCGAAAATACTTTTAATGTCATTCAAAATACGAGATTTCCATTGGGAAATTCTTCTCCAATTTATGGACAAAAATAAATATTTCGCTAATGGCAGGTTCATTGGTGTCTCGAGAAAGGAAAAATTATTGGCTAAATTAGCTCTCAAGCTAAATTCATTGGAATTTGGAGAAAAACCTGCCGATAAATGGCAGAAAGGTTTAATTTTTTTTTAAAATTAGAATGTGCAAGTTAGGATAATATGTCGGGAAATTACAAATATCATATAAATTTCAAAATAAGTGAACGAATACGACTCGTCCAAACCTATCGAGTGAATCGACTCGTATTTTTACGACTAATCGAAAAATAGAATCGCTGAATGTCAATTTTAGTCGGCCGATACGATCTTATCGTAAAATAGAATCCCGCTGCTGTGATCTCCTCCTCCTGTCCAGCGCTTTTTTGTCCCGCGCTGTTTTCGACCAGCGCTATTTATGTCCAACGCTGTTTTGTCCAGCGCTATTCTGCTACAGAGCCGTGTAATATACTATTAACGCTTACTTTTGTCACTAGCTCTGTTCTAGGCTTGAACTTGATCGCCATTTTTAGTCCATCCTATTACTGTCTATTTTATAAGAAGGTGAAATTCCATTTGTCGTAAACAGTTTATTTCCACAGCCACTTTCTTATATTGTTGACAATGAACATCGCTTTTCAATTCAGTAAAGCGTGGAAACCAAATTTGAATATATATTTGAAATTTATGTTTTTCGTTCGAAACTTGAAGTAGATTTGAATTTCACTTTGCAGTGGAATTATTCTAATTCGCATCCGATATTTCCATGGAGATACGTCGTAGATCTGAAACAATTAATGTATGCTCGAAAAGAGAATGGGATAAATATCTGAAAGGTACTTGAAAATTTGAAAGGAACCCGAACGAAATTAGGCAATTTTAAAATGACTCTTTGTGCTGTTGGAATCTTTTTTATACAAAAACGGAAGGTCGTAGGTTAAAATTAAATTGTTTGAGCGCTGGGCTCTCGCTAACGAGGAATTATGGATTCATTTTAGTGACAAAAAACGTTTTTCATTCGACTTAAATTTTATTCAAGGTAAAATCAACTCCATAAATTCCAAAATATATAATTTAAAAATACAAATACACTTCTATGTGTCAAAAAAGCTTTGTTTATTTACCCAGAAGATTACATTACAAAGAGCTAGAATGATTTACCATGCAAATACCACTTTGTGCTGGATTTAATCCAGAAGATTCTTCGGGGACTTGACTTGATTGAAGTATTTGGTATTAAGTGATTGTTTTTGCTCTTATCCAAAGGTCAAGGGCGAGATAAAATTAACTAAAACGCATCAAGTGGGTTTTATAAATTTGGATACTTTCACGGTTTACATACCAAATACTTACTTTCTTATACCAGTGTCTATTGTATATGAACATATCTCAAAAAGCTTCGACGAATTCCCAAATATGTTTTATTTAAACAATACCTACGAAAAATACATTTTTAATATTCTTATTAAGTGTTAACCTACAAAATGTGAAAACGTTACGCTACTGATTTGAAGTCGAATGTCAATTTTACAATATGGCGCTGACTTTGATAACGAGTTCACCATGGAGACTAGAGTCTCCATGGAGTTCACGCATACGACTGAAATTCAAGTGGGTTCTTCTCAAGGATGTTAGATCTAACATCCTTGGGTTCTTCTTACGTAACACGTTGTCAAAAATCACACAATGAAAATCTAACCTCAAAACAACCAGGTCACAGAAATGAGTGTGACGTTTCTATGATTCGAACTTTTTTTTGAAAATTCCATGATCATTGACAATTTACAGGACAAACAATAACTCTATGATATTTCGAACAGTAAACAAAGCTTAAAATATTCCAAAATATACACAAGTTTCGTAGCTGCTATTAATATTAGGTTTGTTCGTAGAAAGGAATTTCTCAAACTCTTACATTCCGTTTGTGAATCGATTGACAATTTTTGTTCTACGAACGGGTGGAAAATGTTAACAGTAGAGAGCATGACGCATGACATTTAATCATCAATATCTACATCTGATTGAATAACTTTAAATTGAATTTATGGTCCAACTGCCAAATTGTTTCTATGAACGCTTATGCATCTGATAGTTTCTGACTGTTCCACGAACAAACCACGAGTTGCAAGCGTTATCTATAATCGCTATTGCCACAAATAACGTGCTACTTTCTCTAGAATGCACATTATCTTAAATCAAAGCAATTAAAGTTTCAACCTAACCCTACTTTCATCAAACATCAGATAAATTCTCGGCAAGTGAAGCTTGTGCTTTGACCGACATATCATGTTGACGATAGAGCTCGTTGAGGAATCTAAAGTAGTTCGGCGATGATTACAAACCACCGCGCCGTGTTGCTCTTTAGATGTCGTGTGCATACGATGCGACTGACATCCACCACCTTATTAATATTCCAGTGAATTCTGAATTCTTTTTAGCCATTCTGTTCACGTTTAGAATTGATCGTCGTTGAACTCAGATGAATTCTTTCTTTATTACTAATCCCTAATCGATTTAAAATTCTAGTTAGTTGTTAATGTTAAATTCTAGATTTGTTGTAAATGGTCTTATATTATTGGATTTTAAGACACCATTCCTAATTTTGTTGACGTTTAATTCTTCTTTTTTATTAAAGTTGTTTTTGTTCTTACGTATTTCTACGGTTTAACGATGTAAGTGGTTATCTGTGGAATTGTGGATTTTACCTCACTTCTGTAGAAACAAATTTTATGTTCTTATCTTATTCTTATAATAGTCTGAATGTTATTTTGGTTTTTTTGAAAGAATAATGTATGGAATATAACAATTGATAATTAATTTTGATATTAATATAAAAATATGTAGATAAAACTATAAGAAAATTGTACAATACCTCGATAAGATCTAATCATGGAACATCGTTACTTCTGTTCCCTTAAATTTACAAGCATGTTCATCACAATAGGTATAAGTATAGCAAGGATACATCTTGTCGAATGCTAACACTGAATTCGCAAAATTAGGTTTGGAAATTTCCCAGCGGGCTTTAACAGTACTCCCGTTTGAACAAGGTTCATGCCTCGAATTCAATCGTAGAGAAAATAAAAACTTCTAGAATATAAAAGTCTACATGGTAAACCCAACAAATTAATACAAATGGCTGCTAAAACAAAAGAAAAACTAAAAATTTGCACCAACTAAGTGGGTTAGATATTGTCGTTAAAATAATTTACAGCATCAGTTGTTCTCGCCAGTAGCGCCGTGATTTGTGTTGAATTTAGATGGGTAGAGCAGTTTTTCATTTCAACTATTTGCTGAAACACAAGTAAATTTTATAAATAAGGCGTTTAGGGGACCATTTGATTTGATTTATCGTGTGTATATAATAATTTATAAAATAAATTTGCCCTCCGTTGGGCGCCGTTTTCCATCAATGTTATTAAAATTTCTCTCACATTGACTTTAGAAAAACCATGAGTGATTCGTCAATTTTCCTAATGAGACATTACCTTTGAATACACGATAGTCACATCTAGGATATTCTGAATAGTAATATAGGATTCACAAAACAATGAGATACACTTCATCCCTTTCAACGTATTCAGAAGATTATTAACAGGATATTATTCGTTATATAAAACAAACTTTGAAGCTATATACATGAAGCTGATACATCGTAATGTGATGGTATTTACATGTGGTTGTAGGAAGATTAAGCTAATAGCATAACTTTGAGAGACACGCAAATTATTCATGGATATATGTATGGTATTCAATGTATATATATATTTATCTACACTGTGAATTTATACAGAGCCTCACTTTTCTTCAATGTCTACTTATTTACGCAAGATTATTATTATTATCAATGCCGATCAATGTTAGGTATACATGATAGAAATTTTCAAGTGCGAACAGTAATTTTTCTATTTATTTAGTGAAACGACAAGCATCGTAAAAAAATATGGCAAAGAGAAACCCTAACATCAATAATTCATATGGCAAAGTATACAAAAATTTGTTTAAAACGTGTTTGCGCATTTTCTATTTTTGTTTGACGAGTATACATTTTTCAAAATACCATTAACTGTTACAGCTATACAACTACGAATCAGATTGCTAGATGCCTGGAACAAAATCGATACTTACATAAAAAAACAGGCAAACAGATTTTTGTTCCATACCAAACTCGCTTATCTATTATTTCGTTAGAGAAGTGTAAACATTGCTTCACGTAATGGGACAAGCTACATTTCGAACTACGCGAAAATTCCGGATGGGAAAATTTTAACGATAAAAAAATGTCAGTCGGTACCTGCCTTTAAGCACAGATTATTAAATTTAATGCTATGACACATTGTGAACGATTTAGCCTACGGTATGTTCCAGAGCGATCTTCCGTTAAATCTAAGTTACAATTTTAATAAAGGCAAACACAGACATTGACTTACACTTTGTTGAACGGGGTCGGTATGATCTACAAGTTATGTCGGAGCCTATAACCTTGGAAGTAGTTGTTTCTTTTTACGTAAACGATCACTGTTTTTGAAAAATATTTTTCAAAACTTTATAAATCGTTTTAATAATATATTTGTTTTTCGATATCTATTGAAAGCAAATATGTCTAGTACACACACCAGTCCTTTCTTGGTTGTTTTAATTTTCCAAATAAAACTCCATCAGTACTAGTACCTTCTCGCTCCCCATTTAAATATTGATGTCGGAAGAGATATAAAGAGAAAGAGTAGACACAACAATACTCTAAAAGTTATTGTGGCATTTTGTTTGTAAAGATAAGCACCTCTTAAGGCGGAAGCGCTTCGAAAGTGGAGAGACCCTGGAGGCAAGAGTACAAGTAGATTTTGTCAATAATGCAAATGATGAGCAGAATTTCATCGCGCAAATTAAATATTTATGTGATATTATTCAGGAAGGGCTCTTTAACTCATGTTGATATTATTGCTTTGAGGTATTAGGTTTAGCAAAGGAAAAAAAAGTGCTTTGAAACATGGTTTGAGTAAGAAGAAGGTCGTGGTATGAATAAATAAATAAAAACAACCTTTTCGTTGCCCACATTGAATAACTGACAACTGGAGTTATACAGAGTGTCAATTTTAAGACTTACTATACGAGGATGTATTGATATCTAGTTAGCCTAGACTAGTTCCATGCATAAACAAAATATTGCGTTACCATAGCAACGAACAATAACTTATTAGAAGTTTCAGTGTGAAGTTTGACGTCAAAAAAGTAAACCAGAGTTACGCAATGAATTAAAAGTAAAAAGATCGAAAAATTGGAGTATCGAGCCATCATCAAGTACCTGTATTTAAAAGGGTTAAGAGGTGTAAGCAGATTTACGAAGATATGCTTAATACCCTTGGTGATCAATGTCCTTCGGTTGCGACTGTGAAAAATTGGACTGCAACCTTCAAAATAGGTACATTTTCCATTGAAGATGATGACCGATCGTGAAGGCCAGTTTCTGTGTCAGTTCCCGAAAATATCGATGCAGTTCATGACATGATTTTATCAGTACGTCGAATTGGGCTAAGACGGATATCTGAAGCACTGAATATTTCATACGAACGAGTTCATCATATAGTTCACGTCAATTTGGACATGAGAAAAATTGCTGCAAAATGGATCCCCAAATGTTTGAATGTTGATCAAAAGCGTGCAAGGGTAGAAGCATCGCGTTCGATCTGTGCTCGATTTGAAAACGATGTAGACTTCTTAAACCGAATTGTTACTATAGATGAGACTTGGGTGCATTTCTACGATCCAGAAACAAAGCAACAATCAATGGAATGGCGACACTCTGGTTCTCTAAGACCTAAGAAGTTTCGTGTCCAAAAATCTTGCTTCAGTTTCTTGAGATTGCCATGGAGTAATCATGATTGATTTTTTGGATAAGGGTAGAACAATAACTGGAGATTACTATTCGACCACTCTACGGGAAAAAATTAAAGAGAAAAGACGCGGAAAGCTATCCAAAGGTGTTTTGTTTTTGCAGGACAACGCCCCTGAACACAAATCTCATGTTGCCATGCAAAAAATTCGTGATTTAGGGTTTGAATTACTAGAACACCCCCCTTATTCACCAGATTTGGCTCCGTCCGACTATCATCTCTTTCCTCAACTGAAAAAAAGTTTAAAAGGTTGTAAGTTTTCTTCCAACGAGGAGGTAATAAAAGCTGTGGAGGTCTGGTTTGCAGAGCAAGAAAGAAACATTTATTTGAAAGGTCTAGAGACGTTGCAGGTTCGCTGTAATAAATGTATCCAATTAAGAGGAGAATATGTTGGGTAATAAAATATTTTGACATTGAAATTTTGTTTGGTTTTATAGTAGGCTAAGAATTTTTCAATATATCCTCGTATATAATATCAAAAACGTTTCTAGGGTAGAGTTTAGATTTTTCCAGGCTTTTCACTATAGTTAATTAAATTTCCAGGCAAATAAAATTAATTACACGTTTACGTCAATATTATATATTTACTAACCAATCCCATTTTGACACGGAATGCGTCCCATTTCCACAATTTTAATTGTAATGCGGAAAATATATTTATCTCGTAGAGCCTCCCTTTCATTTTATAACAACGCAAATGAAAATCATTAATTATAACTCAACTATTCTAGATATATCAGTCCTGGTGAAATTATTCTACAAAAGTTTGAGTAAATTATTTGTAGGATCCAATCCCTAAACGTGTTCAGTCGGCGCGATATTGATTGGAGTACGCAATCGAAAATAAAGAAAAAAAAATAGAAGTTGGTCGTAAATTCCAGCTAAAGTAGGTCAATGCCACGTGAGAAATCCCTAGGAAATACTCCACAGACGTAATAATTTATCGAAAATGATTACGTGAAGACTGGTACAATAAATGGTTTTCTATTAAATAGGATGTATACTGAGTGGGTCGTTAAAACAGTCCACTCCAGTTCGGAAGTAAAATGAAATTATGATTCACTACAGAGCAAAAAAATCTAGGTTACTATTCTTCGGTTTTATTTACTAGGCCATAATGTCCATAGATCGTATTGTTGTGGCATTGTAACAAGATGGTGAAACCACCATAATTGTAGTGTAACATGCCTATCGACCTGTTTCGATTTTACCAAATAAGTTCCCTAATTACCGATCGCCGTCACAGTAACCACTTCCAACAATTATAGTTCTGTGATCTAAATTTCTTCTACTCTCGTTGACCGTTAAGACAATTGACATATTATGTCAATGGCCGATTCCATTTTGAAAACGATCGCCCTTTCTTTCCGTTACCGACAGTCTTACAGTAAAGACATACCTTATCGTCTCTCCAATTTTACCTTAAATTGCTGTGGTAAGCACAGCTGCCAGGTTACAGCTGCCAAGATACACTGCTAGGAGGATACCGTTACACCACTAGGATACCCCTAGGCATCTAGTTTCCATTTCAAGCCATCTCTAATTTCACTTTCAAGACATCTATACTTCAACTTCAAGACATCACTACTTCAACTTCAAGACATCTTTCGTTTCTTCTGTTTCTACCAGACCTCTTCGTTTAAGCTAAGTACCTTCATAAAGTACAGGTCTCTCACTCTTCCATTCTTACTTTTCCTCAATGGCAGAATGAAGTTAATGTTTTAAATTTCTTTTTTTTTTTAATTTCTTTATCTACCCGGCTGTAAAAGCTGTAGGGGATCGTATCCGGGTTCATGTAAGTTTGTAACTTTTTTATTTTTAACTTTCATTGAACTCTACAAGGTGTTTCTACCTTTCTCACCTTAGTTTCTTTAATTTAATTTAAATTCATTTTTTCGTCGATGTCTAAAAAGGTAGTGGCGCCCTTATAGTCTGTCAACTCTCTGGCATACCTAGTGTAACACTAACATGGAGTCGATCCACCCTTGATAGAGTCTCTAGCCGGGATCTGTCTCTTAAGGAGAGAACAGTGTTACAGTAGGTAAAAGCAAATATTGATGGAGTTAGAATAAAGTTTCGTGCTAATGGAATGTTTTGTAAAAGAATGATCAGCATTAAATCACCAACATCAAATAGCAAGTTTGGTATCTGATCGAAATAACTTGACAAAGATCAATGATCATTGGAGCAAGGTACTCTTAACATATGACTTGCGATTCAGAGAAAGTTACGCCTCTGTTTGTATTGAGGGAAGACGTGGTGGTGGGTCTGCTATGGTTTGGGCAGGAAGCTTACAGTTTTGATTTTCTAATGAAATGACTCTCCGTCAGCTGACAGATCCATAACGGAGATCCTGGAAGATGCCTTTCGTGGTCACTATGGGCTAGCAAGGTATTTTTATGTATGATAATGCAGGACCACACCCTGACAAGATTGTCAGTTAATATCAAGTTAAAGTAGGGTTTAATTGGTCAGCATGCAGTACAGTGAAGGTGTGGCAAAAATGCTTAACTCAACTATACTTTCACTGACTTTTCTGGTCGATATACCTCTAACAACTGATGAGTTCAGTCGTTGTCCATTACGAATAGGGAAGCGAAGAAGACGTTAACAGTGATTATAATAATAAAAAGACGTTTTTGTTGTATTTGAAAGAAGGATCGTGAAATAGATCGAGCTACAAATCCCACAGTTTTATTCAATCAAATATCCATTAAATCAAAAGCCATAGTGAACAATAAAATATTTACGTACTATATAAATTAACGGTCTCCATAGAATAATAGAATTTCCGCGTGTATGAAACAGGACTCATCAACGCTTCACTGCATAGGTTTAAATTTTTTATAAAATGGTTTTCGATTGAACGAGTCCAATGATACTAAATATTTTAGTTGTATATATGTTTTAAATCATTTTTATGATGATTGAATGAGGATAATTAAAAACTGAACAAATGAAGAGTATATAGTTTAAAAAGCTTCCAAGCTGTTGAATATTGAAGTAGGGAATAGCAAAAGGTGAAAAATTTGATTATTTAAACCTATGAAGTGAAGCAACTTTAAAACAACATGTCTTCATGTTCGACTTCCTTCAGATTTTAATAGTTTGGTGAAAAATGTATTCATGATGTGTTTCAAAAGTTTCTTCACTTCCTCTTAGCTCTCTCCAAGTGCTAATGCTAAATATTCTAGATCCTGTTGATTTAAAACCGATCTCTGATCTAAAATGCTCAACTTACATACTCATCGATGAAAAACTAAACAAAACCAAATCATTTTGAAGGAAATTATGGGCAAAAATTTCGAAATATTTATCAAAGTTTCCAACTAATTCTAGTTCCATACTCAAAAAGGGTCAAAGAGGCATAAAGCTGGTAATCCTCTGAAATTCTGTTCGATTCGACGGTGGCATTATCACAAAGGAACAAAGCCCATAGAAACAGGATAACTGTGATGCATTTGTGGAAAAGAGGCGGTTTGTGCAGTTTGGGATTAAGTAGAATTACTAGGTAGCGATTAATATGTTAATTATTTGTTGAATTCGTTGAATAATAATAAGTTATTTGATATCAAAGTAACCATTGGTAGACATGGATGGAAATTTAATTTTTGTCGTTTTAAATGGTTAAATTCAGATGTAAAGGTTAGAAGTGATGGGCACTATTAATAATTTCAAGAAAATGATTATCCTTATTAGGCCCAATAATCTTTCCACACGATCCTTTTTGGAGTAATCCTTCCTAGAGTCCTCCTCTCCAGTTACCATCCGAAATTAATGTATGATCAAGTGGAGGATTATTACCAAATTCAAATTTCTCTCTTATGTTGAAAGACATTCACCAGGAAATCTACCAGCTACATATCCAATCTCAACCAAACAATATGCTTATCAATTTTTTTTTTATTTCAGATTTCTGATGTCCTACAAGACAATCTTCGATTTTTATTTGAATAGAAGTTGATTAGTAAGTCACTGTCGTGTCTTAAGTCGAAATATGGCAGCACGGTGGGAAGACTTGATATCAAAATTAGGAAAGTAAGTATTATAAAAATGTTACCAGAAAAATATTTACCCTAGCAAGTTATCCATGTACAATTTTTTTGGTCTCCAAATTGACGATGGCCTTAAATAAAAAAAATTGGAGTATGGAACCTGTATTTAAAAGGGTTAAGAAGTAAGCAGATTTACGAAGATATGCTTAATACCCTAGGTGATCAATGTCCTTCGGATGGGACCGTGAAAAATTGGACTGCAAGCTTCAAAAGAGGTAAATTTTTCATTGAAGATTATGACCGGAAGGCCAGTTTCTGTGTCAGTCCCCGAAAATATCGATGATTTTACCAGAACGTCGAATTGGACTAAAACGGATATCTGAAGCACTGAATAATTCATACGAACGCATTCATCATATAGTTCACGTTAATTTGGACATGAGAAAAATTGCTGCAAAATGGATCCCCAAATGTTTGAATGTTGACCAAAAGCGTGCAAGGGTAGAAGCATCGCGTTCGATCTGTGCTCGATTTGAAAACGATGTAGACTTCTTAAACCGAATTGTTACTATGGATGAGACTTGGGTACATTTCTACGATCCAGAAACAAAGCAACAATCGATGGAATGGCGACACTCTGTTTCTCCAAGTTTCGTGTCCAAAAATCAGCTGGAAAAGTTCATGCTTCAGTTTTTTGGGATTGCCATGGAGTAATCATGATTGATTTTTTGGATAAGGGTAGAACAATAACTGGAGATTACTATTCGACATTACTGACCACAATACGGGAAAAAATTAAAGAGAAAAGACGCGGAAAGCTATCCAAAGGTGTTTTGTTTTTGCAGGACAATGCCCCTGCACACAAATCTCATGTTGCCATGCAAAAAATTCGTGATTTAGAGTTTGAATTACTAGAACACCCCCTTATTTACCAGATTTGGCTCCGCCCGACTATCTTCTCTTTCCTCAACTGAAAAAAAGTTTAAAAGGTCGTAAATTTTTTTCCAACGAGGAGGTAATAAAAGCAGTGGAGGTCTGGTTTGCAGAGCAAGAAGAAACATTTTTTTTGAAATGTCTAGAGACGTTGCAGGTTAAATGTATCCAATTAAGAGGAGAATATGTTGGGTAATAAAATATTTTGACATTGAAATTTTGTTTGGTTCTATAGTAGGCTAAGAATTTTTCAATATATCTTCGTATTGTTGCATATATATGTACTTTCGATATTCGTTAAAGTTTTTGAAGTTTACTGAATTGTTAACGATGTACAGTCTATTTTATCTGATGCCTTAACAGACTTTTATGGAAATACAGTAAACTGTAGTACATGTAGGCAAAAAAATTATCCTCTACTTGTTTTGTCCCTAAATCTGTTTCTTAACGAATTAATACTTCTTCTGTGTTAATAACTTCTTCATTATAAAATTTCGAATTAATCCGGACACCACATACCTTGTACTGATGAGGCGCAAATACGCCGAAACCGGTCTACAAGTTGTGTTGTCCCTTCTAATTGCAAACCAGAAAGGTTGGTTTTAAAATATCTTGTAGATATACCAACCCCGTTTGACTTTGGGGTGTAATTCAATATCCGGCGGTGCATATGCACGGGAAGTAGTTGTTGCTCCTTAGTTGAACGGCCACTGTTTTTGAAAAATAAAACCTACTGTTCACATGATATTTTCGTTTATTTTCAGTGCAATTCCCCGACCCACGCCAGCAACCATCCTCAGATCAATCAAAACCGGTGTAGTAACAACGAGGACGCATCAGCCGATCCTGAATAAAGTGTGGACGTTGTCTCGTTAGCATCTCCCGTCCCGGATGTCCCATCACGGGATGTTACGCAGGGACACCTCTACTATGCTTATCTACAGCCTTTCCAACGAAGATTCGGAGATAGTGTTCACATTGAGATCACTAGTTCAAGCCAGCATCATTTTTGTTATGGGTCTGGCTATTATTATCACCAACATTCTTATTATTGCTACGCTAGTGAACTTTAGAGGTAAGCAAACAAGTACCGATCCATCAGAAGAGTATTTCTATTCGTTCAGTCAAACGACTGGTCCACTTGACCAATGAACTATTTAAGAGTTTGAGACCCTAGCTTTGCTAGGACGTCTGGCTTTTTGTTTCTTACAATACTCTTGTGCCCCGGCAGCGTAATTCCGAACCCCCGTTGATTTCAGAGAAACATTGTTCTGAAATAAACTTGGATTTGTTATTTAATAACGCCGTTTATCGTCTTCCAAACCCCAGCGCGGTGCGAACAAGATACGTTCTGTATTGCGTGGGGGTTTGCAAGTCGCGACGCGCTGGTATGCCTTTTCAAATGACAATTCAGTACAACAAAGTAAACATTAGATAAACGATTGTTTTCCTTTGGAACAAAATGTCTTGCGCTTAACTAATTTGCGCGGTTTGTTTATGTTCTATTAGCTATTGTTTTCAATGGTGTTTAGAGGTAACCGTTGTTTTGTTGTACCTAAACAACAAAATGGGGGAAGAAGAAGTACTTAAGTTACTAAATACTTTATGCGATGAATATAAACTGCTTTCTACAAAAACAGAAAATGATAGTTTTGAAGCTGTGAACGAAAACAACACATTCTACGAAAATACAGTGGAAACAGTCAAAACAGAATTTTTTAGAATTATTGATATCCTATTAGAAAATCCCCACCCTTCATCTACCGCTACAATAAAGCGTTTTGCTCATCTCTAAAGAATATCCAGACACCCGCACAAGCATTAAGTTTTATTATTGAAAAGGCTACATCCAAAAAATCCAAAAACATCAAAGTTCAACCTACTTCTCCTTTTCAAGAAGGAAAAATGGAGGTTTGCCTAAAGGTTCCAAACGGACATTAACCTGTGCAATGCTAACAATATTATCGAATTTTGCTGAAATTTTGTATAAATACTAGGGAGTTCTTTTCTGTATTGTAGACAAAATTTGGCCCAAAATAGTTATTTGTATGCCTAGGCCGCGAAATACCTTTTCAACGTACCGAAAGAACAGTTATCGCCGAGGCCGCTTGCGGCCGAGGCAAGATAATCTACGTGCAATCATTCAAATGATCAAACTAGATAATTGTAAATAAATATATCTAAAATCAAAAGCAGTTCAATTTATTTAACAATGTGTGCTATGGAAATGATATGTTACAATATATACAAAATATTTTGACAGTTCTTGCTTCAATTTCTGGAATAAATATAAGTAATAATACAAACTGTACAATTAATGTTAATATTTATCCTGAATAATATAAGTACTTATGTATTTGTTGGTATTCAATAAAAAATAATCCTTGTCTTTGTAGTATTTTAGAAATGTCAAATTTGGAAGTGATATTCAAATTTGGAAGTGACGTTTGGTTTCGCAGCCGTTGCTATGAAAAATGATTTTAAATAACATTTTAAATTACTTATTATAGTTTTGTTTACCTTCGTTAAATAAGTTTTCATTCGTTATTTTGTATCTACCGTGTTGATTTTGATTTTTAGTATTTTTTTTCACTTTTCTGAAGTAGATCATAATTATTTTACTTGTAGCATTAGACGCGTATATTCTCTGTAATGCTCTGAATCGCACGTGTATTTGGAGTAAGTATTCGCGCATTTGCGTTGTACAAACCAGAGTTGAGTATAGAATATTTAATGTTATGTGGTGCTCTGTACTGCACTATGGTTCGGAATTACGCGCCCCGGCACCCACAAAGAGTCCCAGACAAATCTAGATCTGATCTGCGTTTCTCATTGACCAGCACGATGCAAATGTGATCCAAAATTGTACCGATATCTCCGTTCTTGGTTATAATGTGCGCTGAGATGTTCATGCTTGGTTCCATATTCCATTCACCATGACACTTTGTGTATAATAATAAATAAAATTGGGTTATGTATCCTGCACTTTAGACTATCAACGGTTCTGAAAAGTTCGAGCTGAGAGCGCTTGGTTATCTTCAATTGAACAAAATAACGTTGCTCCAAGACGGATCATGAAGACAATGTAACAAACGGAACACCCATATTAGAGGCCCTTTTTGTTGAGGGATTCTTTACAGTTTTTTACCGGTCTAGACCTAGTTGTTGTGTTACTCATAGCTTTAAGCAGAGCCTGGCTGTATGTGAATATTTTTATATATAGCGGCAATAGCTTCTGCTTGAAACAACCATCAGTGAAACATATATACCGGGTGTCTTAATAAGAGATTTAATCTGTATAATAAGAATACAATTTTGGAAAATCTGTTTGTTTATATAATTTTTCAATTCTGTTTCAGGACCTTCAGAGGTTATAAACTATTACTTGCTTTCTTTAGCCGTAGCCGATTTACTATGTGGCCTTCTAGTTGTACCATTATCAGTATATCCAGCAGTAGTGAGCGAGTGGGTTTACGGAGACATTATCTGCCGTTTAATTGGTTATCTAGAAGTCACCCTTTGGGCTATCACTGTATATACGTTTATGTGGATTAGTGTAGATCGATATTTATCAGTGAGGAAGCCGTTGCGGTACGAAACGCTTCAAACGAAAACCAGGTTAGTAAATTTTAAAAATTTTCGGAGCAAAGTGTTCCCTTTTTGTAGAATTTTAGTGAGATAAAATCAAAAATGGACGTTTGCAGAAACGATACTTTCTATAGTAAAAGTCACGAATGTTTATCGTTACGTCAAAACTCATAAACATCCGAATCAAATCAATAAAAACATACGTAGTCAGTGATATCCTCACAAAATTAGAGTGTCTTTGATACATTCAGGGAAGTATGACGTGACGAGAAACATTCGTCACTTTTACTATATTTAATTGGATTAGTGCTTTAAAACGGGGGCCACGCACTTTTAACTTGGCGTGGGCTCCCGACATTTTACTGAAGGTTAGTTAGTCAATTTGTGTTCGTAAAACATGAACACACAAAATCAACTCCAACTAAAAGAATCGGCTGCCCTCCAGCACAATATGACCGACACATCAAATTCTGAAATGGTCTATATTTCAAATTGATCTGCTATCGTAACGCAAAAATACTCAACAACTTCTTTATTTCTTTTTAACGAGCTCACATAAAGATCTCCTGATGGTAATTTTGATAATATGTTGCACGCTTAACTTCCGACGTGTGTGAACTGACGACAAATTTATATTTCCTGGTTCTATTCTAATTATTTTAACATGTTCACTTGAATACTTTCAGCATGCAAATGAACGTTGAATATTTAATATCATTTGCAACATGTGAATTGCATCGCACGTATTTCAGATTTATGGGTATTTTGTCGCCTTGTTTTTGAATTCGATTTAGATTCACATTTGTCGCGCAAAACTACTTACTTTCCAGCGAAAATTAATCGTAGTTATAGTAAAAGTCCCGAATGTTTCTCGCTACGTCATACTTCCCTGAATGTATCAAATACACTCTTATTTTATGTGGATATCGCTGACCGCTTATGTTCAAATAAAACAAATGGAAAGGTACATATGTCTTTTGTGCCTGAATTAAGCTACGGGGATACGTCTTTATCGGTTTGTCACTCTGTATTGTGTTGTAACAACGATTGTACTTAAAAAGCGTTACGTCGCTTTAAGGCTCGTTTTCAGAGACGCGAAATTCGCAATTGGCGACGCGAATTTTCGTTGAAAGTTCAATTAATTTCAACTTTTTTGCGAATATCGATAAATATGACCACGGAACACCATTTTCTTTTGGTTTTATGATTATAATTTTGTTATGACACCTAACTTAAATGTCTTTTCAATTTTAATGGTAAGGTTTATGCGAATTTCGAGAAACATACGTGACTTTTACTGCACTCCCCGCATTCCACACTTAAGAACACCACATAACGATGGGATTTTAGATACCTTCAAGAACTAATTGTTAAGTCTAACTGTGTTGTGATCACCAGCACAATTTGGCCGACCTGTCAGTGACGTCATTCTGGAATGGTCCATTGGATCTGTCAAATAAAATTCAATATAAAATATTGTTTTGACCTTTTGGTATACAAAAGAGTGGTTATTTTGGGGGAGGGTGATGTAATTTGGCTTTAAAGATTGTCTTGTGTCTTGATAATAACAATAAACAATAGAAAGTTCAGTTTTATAACACTTTTGTGATACATATGAGGTTTTTGGTTAAGTTGTGACTACATAAAAACATTCAGTTTAGTTTCATTACTACATTTCTTTGAAATGAAATAAGCTAGAGAGATAAATATGCTTTATTGTCAAAAAAATCGATATAATTCGGTTAATTCTAGAAACTTTTGGCATGTTACCATTTTATTTCTGTTATTTTTCGTCACTAGTTATGTCAGATGTCAGTTTTATTTGTTTTTCTTGATATTCGTTTAATCGTCCATGTTTATTTTCAATTAGACTTTTGCAGTAGCTCTAGTTAGTTGTATTTTTATTCTTCTGATTGATTTTTCCACTTAACTAGTGACGTAAATACAGAAATGAAATGGTGACTTGCCAAAAGTTCCTAGAATTATTAGCCACCAATGCGTTGAGTATTCAGCTAGACATCAACTGTCATTATTGTCAAATAAACTAGTTTTTGTTGGCCACACTGACCTTAGACAGAACTCCTCTACTGAAATACGCTACGCTACCGATCAATGTTGATTTAACTGTCATTTATGTCAAATATTATGTTGATAAACATATAAAATGACCTAACATATTTTAGTTTGAAGATTTTTTAGACTATTGTATCTAAAAAATGAATGTACACCATTGAAATCGCAGATGAATGCATAAATTATTATTGTCACTAACATAATTTATTTTTGCAGGTGCCAATGTTGGATGGCCTTTACCTGGATATCAGCAGCAATGCTATGCTGTCCCCCCCTCTTAGGTTTTACTAAGCCCCTCTTCGATAAAGAAGCCTACATCTGCATGCTCGATTGGGGTAACATGGCAGCCTATACAGCCACTCTATCGATCCTTATCTTGGGGCCCAGCCTCATAACAATCGTTTACACTTACACTTACATCTTCAGTATGCTGCGGAAGATTAGAAGTGGATATCCTTTCCACGATAAAGAGTACGCCACTGCATTATCGGAGAATCTATCGAATCCCAGTCATTTGATGTCGTTTACGTTAGTTGTGGCGTTCTGGTTGTCGTGGACGCCGTATATAGGAATTAGGCTGTATGAATATTTTACTTCACCTTTGGAGAATCAGCAGGCTCTCCATTTCGGTATCGTATGGTTGGGTTTCCTGAATTCCTTTTGGAAATCGGTGATTTTAATCACGCTCAGTCCCCAATTTCGCTTCGCACTTAGGATTTTCTGTATGACAATTTGCTGCCGATATAAGGGTCGTCTTCAAGCCGAACTTATCGGTATGGATGATGACTGACTACTCCTCTGCTTTCCTTTTCCTGTCCCCAATTTTCCCATTACGGGCATTGCTGTGAGAGACTATGAATATTTTATAGGTAAGTTTACAATCCACTAACATTTATCTTCTTTAAGTTCCTTGTGGCATTACTTATTCTTTTTTCTTATTTTTTTGGGAATCAAACCACAATAATGTTTTTTTATTTTTTATTTCGACGTTTCGGTAGCGTTCCAGCTACCGTTGTCAAGATTAACTAGTATAGAAATAATTTTTTGGTCCCTATCTGACAACGAAAAAATTTGACAACTAGACAATCAATAATATTTTGAAGTTTAAGACTATAAAACTTTGTTGTCAAATTTTAATAAGGTCCATTCATAGTAGATCACACCTCTGGTAAAATGTGAAATAAAATATTTTATTTTATGACATTCTAACGATATGTAGTCCACTAGAAATGGAATCCAGTGAAGAGCACGTTCCAGGAACGGTTTTTATTAAGATAGCGCTTTTTTTCGATTATTTTGGAAATTTTGTTAATAAAAACGCGTTTGTTGTTACTTTTTTGTGTATGATTATTTTTGTTTTCAAAATATGCATAACTCAGTTTGGTGATTTTGTGTATTGAAGTGTGTATCGATTAACAACCATTCCAAAGATAAATCATAAGAAAACCTGGATACAAACTTATGATGCTATCCTGATAACGCAGGTAATTGATTATTGGAAATTTCTCTTTCTAACATTGGTAACCAAATTTGACTACATTCGGCTGAAATACTAGCTACACATTTATCTGAATTTAGTTGTATTAAAGCACTTTCTTTGATTTTTCGTCTTTTATTATTGGGCTCTTTCAATATTATTATTGTCGAATCCCATTGAATTTTATGCCCCTCTTCCCCAGCATGTTTGCAAATACCTGACTTAAAGAACTCCCTATCTTTGATATACTTTTTATGTTCATTTATTCGGACTTTCAATGGTCTAGATGTTTCACCTAAATAGAATTTGTCGTACTCACAAGATATCTGATATATGCAGTTTTTTGAAGATTGTTCTTCATTTTTTGGCTTCGTTTTTGTTAGTATAGATCAGAATGTATTGTTAGATTCGAAGCTAGTTAGAATATTGAATTGATTACCAATTTTCTCAATTCTTTCTGATAAACCCTTAACATAGGGTATTGTCAAGTTTTTAAAAATTATGTTAGCTGAATTATTAATATTATTGTTATTGTTATGGGGTATTAACAATGAGCCCTTCTCTATATTCTTAATTTCTTTATTTACAAATTCTGCCGGGTAATTATTGGCATTTAAAACATTTTTCAGCAAAGTTTTCTCCTTTGTGAATTGATAATCATTAGAACAAATGATTCTGGTCCTAACATTTATTCACAATTTACCAGGACCAGGGCAATTTACAGCGTATGTATCGTTTGGTTTCAGGTAAAATAAGGAGATATTGGTGCCAATTCACGCAACATTGACAGACATATTCAGCGATGACCTGTTACAAAAATTTAAATGTGATTATTTTTTAGGATGGTTGGTTTTCTAATTAAATCGTTCAAGTCAATTATCATAGATGTAGGTATAACTTACGTCCCCCGATGTAACGGGGGTAAATCGAATGGTTTTCAACCCCTCTTTAATCAATTCCTTTTAATAAAAACCGTTAAAGATATTCTGAATATTTCGTTGAGAATGTTTCACTATTCTTATCTTTTGACTTGAATCTTCTGGCCACCACCATAGGGTGGACAGCTGGGGCCTTATTAATCTGAGTTCAAAGATGAATAGGGCCATCTTCAGTTCATTCATTCAATATATTTGAGTAAAGTTGTCATGAAACATTACCCGTAATGTAAGTTTATCTCTCATTTTAAATTGACCATGATATTACATGACACCCTAGTTTGTTCATCTTTGTTGTTACTGAAATATATATTGAATGAATGCCCCTGAGGATGGCCTGGTTAGGCTGAAAAGTAGTATTAAACATACATTTCCAATCTTTTTGAGGATTTTATTCTGATCAATGCAATTTATCGTTGACTTTATCCTTTTCTATCCTGTCAATCTACTTCTGGTGTTTCCCAAAGTTTCATCGACTTGACGTTATTGTTTATGTATCAACGACATTTTGACGGTTTTTATAAAAAGGAACTGGAATTTCAATTGTTGATACAAATGTTTTAATGTAATCTAATTTTCTCAAAACATTCCTGTAGAAATACTAGATAGAGAGCACCAGGAGATGTCAGAAGACTCCGATTATTTAGAATTGAAAAAAAAAATAATAGGGTGTTCAATTTCAAATTTTGAAATACAGGGTGATTGATTAGTGTGATAAAGTTCAGTGTCTCCTTTGTCCTTTGAGATATCGATTTGAAAATTTGAGGGTTTATAGCCATCATCAGTCTCCACATTTTAAAATTATTTACAATCTTACTGGGTGTTCCAGAATGCTGTACCATATCAAAGTTACATTTTTTTTAATGAAACACCCTATATTTTATCGCATATTTGGAATCAGCTTGACCTCCCCATCACAATAATATAGGGTTGTGATGTGTTCTACGGGGTATTTAAGAAGTTATAACCAATTTTCCATAAAAATCGTATCAAGTTCAATACCCTGTACATTGTAAGAGAAATTCAAGAATGAAAATCTGTTGCGGCCAAAGTGTTAATTGAGTTGGGTGTGAATGATTTGTCAAAAACTGATATTTGACAATAACATGACATGGCAGTAGGTACATTAGTGTTTTTTGATTTAGCGGTTTGGTATATTTTTTGGTGTTTTGAAGAATTTGAACTAGGGCAAAAATGAATTTCACTATTGATGAAATGATTGATACGATCTGGATATTGGGAGAATGCAATAAAAACGCCTTATCAGCAAGAGAATACCATGAACGTTTTCCTGAAAGGCGGCAACCTACAAAACAAAAACTTCTATGACAGAAGAAAATGAAATTAATGTTTTGCTGGCAGTTACTGAAAACCCACTCACAAGTGTAAGGAGCCACGTTTAATAAAAATTGTTGTGTTAATAGGCACAACTTTCACTATTATTCATAAACTAATCCATATCACATAGTGACACACAGTCAAACTAGATGGTCGTTGAATGTGTGGGGAGGTATTGTTGGTGAATATGTAGTAGGACCATATTTTTTTGATATAATCAATGTTTTGCATAGAAAAATCAGAATATCTCAAACTAATAATTTCAGGTATAGGGAATGCTATATAAAAAAAAAGTATGTTGGTAGTAATTTTCGATTCTCACATAAAATACAGGGTAATCCATTTGAAAAAACCGAGAAAATAATGTATTCTTATTTTGATTCACCCTGTATCAGATTCAATGAATATTAACGAAATAAATAATTTTCCAGAATTTTTACTACTATTCGAAAGCTTTGGCCGCAACAGATTTTTATTCTTGAATTTCTCTTACATTGTACAGGGTATTGAACTTGTTACGATTTTTATGGAAAATTGGTTATAACTTCTTAAATACCCCGTAGAACACATCACAACCCTATATTATTGTAATAAGGAGGTCAAGCTGATTCCAAATATGCGATAAAATATAAGGTGTTTCATTTAAAAAAATGTAACTTTGATATGGCACAGCATTCTGTAAATAATTTTAAAATATGGAGACTGATGATGGCTATAAGATCTGAAATTTTAAAATTGATATCTCAAAGGAAAAAGGAGGCACTGAACTTTATCACACTAATCAATCACCCTGTAGATTAGTCTGTTTTGTGGTTAAAGCAACGAATATAAAGGTCTGTTTTTGGTTGATTAAGGGATTATTTTCCATTTTTATGTATGTACAGTGTTATTGTGTCTGAATTTCAAGATAGTTCTTGTTTTGTACCATATTGTACCTACTAAGTAATACATGAAGAACATCGAATAAAAAAATGTATTATTGCGCCGAAAACAGACGTGAAAGTAAGAAAAAAACTTGTAGTTTGATTTCAAAATGGATCTGACAAAATTTCTGCTTAACTTCAACTCATACTAGTGACGTAAAAATCTAAAAGAAAGTTAAAAATACTATTTTTCAATTGGGGATAAAAACAAAACCAGGTACACTATTAAATATACATAAACAAGAATATATTTTTGGTTGAACACCCTATTTCAAAATCAACCAGTGTAGTACAGCATGTTAGGATGAAAAATTGTTCTGCAAAGTACCTAATACAGATGTTCATTTTTGTAGTACAAGTTGTAATATAATAACAATCCACCCTGCCAATCTTATCTACGACGTCATATATTCCTACTTTTATCCAATATAGCCGATAATATTTTGTAAAAATACACTCATATGAATCATGCCTCTCAATATTTGCAAATTGCTTTTGATCAACGATTGTGGGTGATGTAATGACTTTGTCCTTCCATAGGATGTGTATCTGGTATCCACATGGAATCTTGATCTCATATCATTACTAATGCTTAAAATATTGTCAGTTACCTAAGTTGAAGCCTGCAGATATCCTAAAATTCAGCGGGGAAATAGGACTAAAGGAGCTACTAGTCTCTGAGACTCTTCTCAGAAACTAAGTAGAAGTAAGGGGGCACAATAGATCTTTCAGGTCTCAGTGAATGTTACCCCAAAATACATACATACATTATATATTCTTATTTTTGTGCGCTTGCTAATTATTTTATTTTTTAATAATTTTTTGTTTGCCTGAAATGCTTTGTTTGTTGCAACGATTCTTTCCCTTATCTCAGTCTCCCTGTCTCCGTCATTACTTATTGTTATTCCCAGATATTTAACTCTATATAGGAATAGGTATACGAATGAATATATGACGTCTTAGGTACGATCCACGTGGGGTCTTCATTTTATATAATTACTACAACAAAATTGAACATCTGTACATAATTTTAGCATTCTATTACATGATAAATACATTTTTTATAATATGAATATCTCCAAAGTTTTAGGTACGAATTTCTGGGACATCCTGTATAATATCGAGTGAACATTTTTAAAAATAGTGCCAATAACTAAAATAATTCAATACATTTTCAACCAATCAATAACTAATAATGTTTTTTGTAAGAAAAAATGTTTGCTCGATAAAATAATGAAGTTTGCTTATATTTTCCGAAATTATAGACAAAACAAGGCTTAACACCAAGTAGATCGATTATTTAATATTAAAATAAAACATACCTAAACACTTGTATCTAGATAGATATTTTTTAATAAGAACATTTTTGTCGATTTGAAATATAATTAGGCTTTACTTCGGTAGTTTGTAAAAATACTGTTTATGATGTCAAAAATTATAATGCCTATAGCTGTTACAATCAAACTCTTAAAAATGTGGTAAAAAAAACATTTTAAATCGATGTGTTTGGTCAGAGATTTAAAACAAGTACTCAGAGAGTTAAAAATCAGATGTTAATTTTTTATAAAAACATTAATAAATTGATTAAAATGAAAAAACAATTCCTGAGCCTTGTCTTAGTGCAAAATTGGACGGAAATATTTTACTCGGTATTTCTGTCACTGTCGCCATCTACAAAGAGGTCATAATACCACAATGCTTTGAAATTATGGAGTCCATTTTTACTCCTTACAAATAGTAGGCATCAAAAAAGATTTATTTGTCTCACGGAAATATGAGTTGTTGTTTCAAATCACTGATTTGTAGAATATATATTGTGAAGAAGCAATTAAAAATTTTGTTATCTAAATTTTTATTACAGCACCCATTGCCAAGATGCTGATATATTTGTTACTTCAAATGTTTAATAGATGGCGTCACTATCCATGTTTATAAATAATTTGAAAATTAAGTTTTTATCCAGAATTTTTCCTGCTTGACACAATATTTTCTGAAATACTAAGATTAATATGAAATAGCAATTATTTATGTGCATGAAACTAATAAAAATATGCAACAAAATATTCCTGATAAAACGTTAAATTTGATATGGAAAGTATCACAATCACATATAGATATCGTCGCCGGGCTGCGAATACCTCCAATGTAACAAAAATATGTGAAATGAGATGAATACACATTGAGAATTCTATTAGTATTTCTCACAAGTTCGTAATACATCCGAAATAATATGGAATCGCCAAACTTGCAGAAAAAAATTAAATACGTTTCTCCAATGTAACAGAATTCAAATATTAGGATGGAAAAAAATTCAATGTGACAACATTAACAATGGAGGTATTTCATTCCTTTGGAAATATATCCCATGTGTTTATATAGGATTTTTAATAGCACATTGGAGATATTACGACACAAATATCAAACTACTAACCTCACTTTAATTTCATTTTGAATTGATTCGGCAAGAAGTGTGTACTGTGCAGGTAGATACATTCAAGCTAATTTGCAGTATATGATAATAATTCTATGAGAGCTGGAATATCTCCAATGTGTTCTGGTCTGGAATGAGCAATATCTACAAAGTAACACTTTTTCCGATTTTCATTGAAAATATCACCAATCAGCAAGAAATCGAGTCGAACTTGATAAATACATTGCTATATATTACAAATCATGAGAAAATTAAGATATTACTTTAATATTTAGCGATAGAAATGTTTTTTGGTTCTCCTGTAAAATTAACTTTTTATCACATTGGAGGTATTCACAGCACGGCGACGATATGTTTTAGTAGAAAATTTGATTTATTTCAAGCGAAGTTTCACATTTATATCGGCATTTATGATTAAAATTTCAATAAAAACTGTTACAGACATCAAAACAGAGCCATATTTTCTTTTTATAATCAACAATATATATTTTTGCAAACCTTTATCCAAAACCCCTCATTATGCATAGATACTGCTTGCCCGGTGTTCCACCAAGAAACCTTCTCCAGGAGTCAGTGTTTGATGCACTATGGTAGTTTCACAGATACAGGTAGATGAAATAGTGACAGAAAGTATAAATTCATGGAGCATGGAGAAAATGGAGTAGACTTTTGGAATCACACCTCAAATGATTTATATTTAATCTGTCAATATTTAAGATGTTCTGGAATCTGAATCAAAGCAAGATCTTTGTCAATAAAAGGCACAATATAATATATATCAACAAATTTAAAATAGTAAAAAAGAAATGCCGATATAAATTTGTTGTAGTAACGTTAAAATGCTCAAAATAAAGTCCGCAATATAATATATCGCTATAATTATCTAAGAAGTGTATAAATTGTTGCATATGCGATAGGCGTGAAAGCAATCAAATTATTTGCAAATATATAAAATTGTTACCGACAGAAATAATCAAAAAAGAAATAATAATATTGATTGTGTGTGATTACTCAGACTGTAACAGTAGCGTAGCTGTTATTATTTTGTCACTTGTACTTTTTTCGAAATATTTTGCATTTGAATTTGGGTAAAAACTTTTTTTATTAATTTTCTATTATAAGTGACAAAATATTACCTATAGGTTGTACAAAATTTTATATAGAAACGTAGTATGTGTTGTAAACTTGTAAAGATATTGTACAATACTACTTCTATTCATCGCTTCAGTTACATTTTACGATATATAATGAATAGTGATTTTTACATATTTGCTAGGTATGCTTATTACCCTGATTTACACGTTTATAGTCGTATTACAGCCGTGCATTTGCATTTTCGCATTGAAAACATGACTTTGTGAATGGTTTCTTCCGAAATATTACGAATTTTTATCATATACTATATTTATTACAATTCCTTTATATTGCAAATATTTTGGAACGTGTGTAGAATCTAAGAGACTATTTATTGTAACAACTACAACGTCAGAGGGTCTAATTTTCAATTCATTTTGCGTAAATTTGCTTCAGTTGATTTTTCTGTATCGTAAAATGACCGGTAGGAGTGAGTGGGTAAGTTAATTTGATAAAAAAATTTAGTCAAACAATAGTGGCTGCTAAAAGTGGAATTAAACGATAATAAGTATGTAATCCAGTGGCGGATTACCGCACAGGCGCATGAGGCGCCTGCCTGGGGCCTCAACAAAGCAGGGGGCCTCAGAATTGTTGGCCTCATCCTCAAAAAACAACCAAAATTAAATAATTGTAGGTAAATGTTTAAAATGTTTACTGTTTCTTAATAAAAAACGTTATAATTTTCTGCCTTGTACATTTTAATGGATCCATTCCCCTCAAGTAAGGTCAATAAGGGGGCCTCAAAATCGAGTTGCCCCTTAGACTATTTAACACTGTGTTTAATAGTCTAAGGTTGCGCCTGGGACCTCACAATATCAAGATCCGCCACTGATGTAATCCTATTGAAGGAAACAAAAGTTGTAACTATTTTATTTAATAAAGTTTCCCAATTAACCCTACTGGTTATTTTACAAGAAAAAGAAAAAAGTATTGGAAAAAATGTATGTAAAATGACCTAAAAGTAATGAGCCTCACTATCCCTTTTGAGTTCGGAATTATTGTCAGAAAAAACCTCTAGTATTTGGTGAAAACTTTCAAAAAAGTCATGTTGCCATTTTTTAGTGGTGTATCCAGTGTCGGGTGTATTTACCTGTGCTGAATCCATGGTGCAGACGGCCACGGCGCATGTTTCCAAAAGGCCTACCCATCAAGTTGGCGCGCACTTGCTCAAAATATAAAATATTAAGCATCCAGTCACGCCATCATAATTTTCTTACAACTTAAGACGAATAAATTGATAATATTTTAATTTTATTCGTAAATGGACTGATTTTCGTCGTGGATATACTCACAACAATATTCTAAGTAGTTTTCTTTTTTATTAATAATGGACCTGCATCTATGTTTTATAATACATACCATATGAGATTACTTTTCTACGGAGTTCTTGAAATTATTGGTGGTAAAGTTGAGGAGCGTCTAAATGTAGGTTTCTTTACCGACATTGCCGAGCAAAAGAAATTTTTCTTTGAACTTGACCACACAAACCGAGTTAACCAGTCAATATTCCTCGACTTGTATTCCTAACCATGACGTAACAGTTAACCAACCACACAAACCAGCTTATTGGCATAATTTGACAGAGGAGTTATCTTATTTGAGGTTAGGTATTTGTTTATATCAGGGTTTCCACAAACCGTTACGTTATAAAAGTTAACCGTGATGTCATGGTATTGTTAACCCGGTTTGCGTGGTTGAGTTCAAAAGAAAAATGGCTTTAGACGCTCCTGTAAAGATAGAGATTGAAATATATATGGAGTGATTGTATACTTAAGGCGAGTCGCTTGCTTTTTGTACAGAGCTCTTAAACTATGTATCTTTTTCGGCATACTGAAGTATGTGTTTGTATATCAATTTTCATAGGCCTTTAACTTTTCTAGAATTTTGGAGATTCCTATAAACTTAAAAGAGAGATTTTCTACATATTTGTGAACAAAACATTTCTTAAATGTTATTATATAAGTTTGTAAGATTATTTACGATAAAAAACGAAGACGTAATTCTTAGTTACTTTCCTGCTAACCAGAACAAATATAAATTTGGGTTGGTAGAACTTCAAGACGTTGTCAAATCAATTGGTGAAATTCTTCAGTTTAGTTTGACATTTATTGCCATTTATTTAGTATTTAGTTTTTTTTTAAGCTTTTGAATTAATTATTTATTTAGGATTCAAAGAAAAAACAGTTATTTTCATACCTAATTATTCAGAAAAATCAGCAGTGTGTATTCAATTGTATAATGTGTTGCCTACCCGGCAAGAAAAAGTCATCAATCCAAACTAAACTATACCTTGTTTTTAAACTAGGAGGAGCATTTTAGGAAACCTCAACCACACCACTAAAAGTTACTAGATTGGGAGTGTGAGCCGAAAGGGTCGTGTTCAGACTTTTTGAACTAAATGAAAATTACGTGTTGTCGTGGTCAATGAGGCATGTCTAAATATCGAATGATGATTGGTCACAGGTAATTGCGAAAGTAGTAACCAAATGTCACATTATTGTGAAAAGATTGTGAGGTTATAAGTAGTTTATGTAAAATGTTTTAAGAATTTGAGGATTAATGAGAATATAGAAATTCAATTGTATGATTAAATTTTTTTTTAACATTTGAGGCTTTGGTGTAGCAAAACTAAAAGTGAACAGAAGTTTTGTACTGCAATGTATGTAAAACTTGATGTGAAACTTATATTATTAACAAGGAAAAAGAAGCATGGATTCTTTTCATGAAAGGGAATAAATAATAAAAATAGCAAATACCTTGGGTAAAATATAATACTTTGTTAAAAATAAACAACAATCGTGGTAGTAATGATTGAACTAATGACTATTTTTATATAAATAAACACAAAACTGACAAATGTCAATGTCAGTGGTATCAAAAGAGCTGTGTGAAACTGGTGGCAATCTGACCAATCACTAGGCAGCAGAAATGCCAACTTAAATTCAAATCGCTCCTCTTAGTTTAAAAACAAGGTATAAGTACTCTCATGTCACAGAACAGTATTAGAAATTCTATTAAACGATATTTGAATTAATTTTTCCTAAAGCTAAAGGAATTAAATGACTAGCAATATTACACACATATCTAGAATAATTGATTACTTTTTGCAGATTTTCTAGAATCTCCAAAACTTCTATTTTTGAAATTGTCAAATAGTATTTAGATTCAAAATATTTTCTATGTAAATAGTTGAAACATATATAAAAGTGAATATACAAAATTATGTGTACTTTCGAAGCATGGATATTAAAAAGGAAAAATACTACTTTTTTCAATCTAATAATTTCTAATGTCAGTTATACACCCTGGTTTTTGTCAGGACACCTTTCAATTTGGTGAATTTCAGTACAATAAAGTGAGTTTGTTAAGTTAATTTTGAGTTTATCTTGAAAAGTGGTGTTTTTTAAAGCTTTCTGGATAAAGTAGAATTCCACGTACACTTGACGCGAAGATTTTGAGTGAATTAAAAATGACAATTCGTTTTCATATCACCCAGTAGATATACTATACGAGATCATAGTTCCCTGGATGTCGCTTTTTTATTAATCGAAATAACACGAGCATATTTTTTCTCGATAGGTGAAGTACCGTTCCATAGGTGGGAACATTTAAATATTTCAAAGTTTGAAAAATCGCCATCTATCGAGTATTTGATGCAATATGAAAAAGCAATCAATTGGTAATAATTGGAATACCTACTTTATTTTTTAGAAAAAGATTGTAACTAGCTTCAGGCTCATTAATTTTTAGTAAAAAACGCAAAATCCTCTGTCAAGTTTTCGTTGGACGACTCTTTATGTGAAACTGCTTAATTCGTTTCATTTTGATCTTATATTCCCCCAATTGATAAATTTAAATTTTACCAACTCTAACCTCAATGATTACATGTAAATATATTTCAAAGTAGTGTAATTAGCAATAAATAAAAAAAAAACAAGAAACATTTTTTCTTTGTGTGAAAAAATATAGGATAATAATTTATGTATAAGAATATACAAAAGATATTTGCTCGAAAAATTTATATATTAAAATGTCGGCTGTCAACATTTGTTAAAAAATAATCAAGTAAACAAGAAAATATATTAGAGTGTGGAATTTCAGCCAGCAAAGTGTTTCATATCGCGCAAAATCGAGATGAAATTGTCTAACTTTTAAAAAGAAGATGCCAACATGTTAAATGATCTGTCAGCGACTGTCACTTGTCAGAACTCTTTAACAGCGGAGCAGATAGAGGAGGTGAAATTGCATACAAAGCATTATGGATGACTCTAACAGTATCCCTAGCCTTAAACTGGCATCTAAATACAAGAGATAGGAGCTGAGATTCTTGCACACTTGATTTGTATAAAAAATATGCAGGGTGTATTATGGGTAGTACCTAAATTCTTCTTTTTTTGAACTATGTTACTGACGCTCTGCATAGGATCTCCTCTTTTATATCTTTTGTACATTTTTAGTTCAAAGAGATTGATCTATAATAATTTTTCTAGATATAAAATGATTAACGAATGAAAAAGCAATAATATATTTTCAGTATTGTCTCTTTCTCTCTCTCTCTCTTTTTCAAATACTTTGTATATATATTTCTTGCACATTAAAAATGTGTTATTATCAAGTATAGAGAAATACGACATTGGGGTTAGAATAAATTTTGAGTCAAAACGTTTAAATTATCAACACAAACACTCACAAGGAATAATTTTTTTAGAATATATTTTAAATTAATGAACTATTTGATAAAAATTAAAATAAAATATTAAATAGTTTCAGAAATATTTTTATTAATATCCTTAATGTTCTGAGTGAAATGGAATAATTGTACTTCATGATTTCTGAATATGGCAAGAATTTTGACAGTCGCTCTGAAATAAACAAGCATTTTCTGCACAGCATGTGTATTTAAATAGTTATTTTGATCGTGTTTGAAAGCTATACCTGTCTGTTTACAATAAAAAGGTTCATAAAATCAATAAAAACCACCAAATTATAAATCTAAAATCTATCCAAACAATTGTTTATCCTCCGAGCGACTGTCATTAGCGTCAACTTGTCAGTTGATGGGCATGTCCGCCAGAAGAGGTCGCGAGAAAATAGGGTTATGTTGAATGTCATTTACATTATTTTTATAAGTAAGGTTGTTTCTGGCTAACATTATAATGTTCGTAGTTATTAAAAAATGCACACAACTTTTATATACAATTGAATACAGTAATTTTTTATCTATTTTGTTATTGATTATATTTCTGTCAATGAACATGACCAGAAAATTATAAACTAGTTCCCAGAAAGAGTAATACTTGTATTTCCATCTATTTAACATAATTCAAATCACAATTTTCTCAATTTTACCGTAAATTTTTTTAAATATGTCCTCAGCTTCTCGAATAATAGGTACGTATCTTATAGTTAATGTTGTGAATATGTAGTGGAAAATATATTGGAAGAAAATAAATTACCCTTCTTTCAATTATTCCAAATAAAAAACAATGCAAGTATTTTTCATAGTCCCGTAGGGGTGATAGATATAAATTTGACTCTTAATATAAGTTTAAATACAAAAAAATTCTGATAATATCACAGTAAAATTCAAAATATACGCTTTTCTAACATGTAAATGTGCTTCAACTTTTAAAAAATTCAGTAGTTTACTAAGAAAATGTATTAAAATCAGCTTAATATCTATGATAAGAAAGTAAGAGAATAGACAGATGCAATTCCTCATAAAAAAAAACTTTTTTACATGAAGGGTATTAATTAACAAAGATTTTACTTACAGACACTTTTAGGTTATATGAGTGACTTCATCCAGATATGTTTTCAACTTATCCACCTCCATAGCAAACATTAAATATCCAACTCCATAAAGCCCATTAAATTATCACAAAGATAAACATATTTCAAACTCCCAAATTTACTAAAACTGTAAGATTTCAGTTTAAATCAGTACACTTCTGAGGGGTGTATCCTTTATATTCAGTCCATAATTTACATGGATTTTCATAAGAACAAATTGTATGTTTCCAATTCTTTCTTTTCAAATGTATTAAAATAGATAAACATTACTTTTTAATAGACTTTCTTAACTTTCCATATAAATATTTCTAATTCTAAGAAAATATTCCAATATGTTACAGAGTGAGTTTTTAGAAAATAAAATTGTAAAATATTTGTTATGCTCACACAGTCTAATTTTCTACGTAGGCAGCTAGTTTTGTACCATAGTTTTGTAAACATATATGTGTAAATCAGTAATGAACTCTACAATGTTCACAATGTTGTGTACTAGCTTAAAGTTAAATATTTTAAAATAAAAATTGTTTCGAAAATTTAAAAAGTGTCTCATTTCTCATACCCAGTACTTCATAGTAATATCATTACCCACAAATTAGGTAAGGTTTCAATCAATTAAAAAAATTTTCTTCAATTCAGGAGGTGTATTTAGTTTTTTTGTTCTGGTGGAGCTATAGTAGCTTGTAGTTCATTAATTGCTAAAAGAGTCAATTTAATATGCACTTTAACATCAACAGCCATTTTTCTAAAATGAGATATTTCTTTTTTTAATAAATTAATTCTAATATCAGAATATTTATCTGCTTCGTCACAGTCCATTTCAAGCATGTAACCTAATCCTATATCTATGTAGCTTTGTTCGAAATCAGTAATTTCTCCTTGTGCATAAATTCCTCTTCCAATGTCAACTTTCACTGCCATATCTCTATTTTTATCTTTAAAATTATTACGAATCACTTTCACTGTGTTTTTAACTTCTTCCCATTCTTTGTATTTTGATGATTTATCTTTAAGAATGATTTCAATGTCTTTCAAGTCATTTTTTAACTTATCTTCTACAAACGATTCGTATTCGTTTACTTTTTGTTGAATCTCCAGCAAATTCATTTTCAGACCCTACACAGATTTTTATGTTTTTAATAAACAAAAAAATTAATAGAATTCTAATAACTTAAGCATATAATTACATTATTAAAATAATATATTATATTAAACTACCACGATATACTTCGTATAACCTCCAAATAAATATACCCAAGTGTCAAGTTAAAATATGGATGTTGATCAGTATGAATAAAATATATCCTACCTCTCTTTCACAAGTTAGTTCTTTTTTCAGATTTAGATATATTATTTATGATAGATGTACCGGTGAGAACTAGGGTCTAGCTCCTCACTCGTCACCTTTTTTATGAAACATCCATATTTATTGATTGAATTCGATAGTTCACCAATATTTCTCTTTTATGGATTCCAATCATTATGGATAAAAACCTTTCATAATGACAGGAAAAGCCGCGAGTATGACGTTTCATGACGTAAAAGTTCGAGAAGTCAGATTTCACAACAAATGTGAATCATCCAGTGTCAAAGTGCTACATGATGTGATTATTTTTGGTGAACAAATCAAGGTATTCATCTCTATTTGCATGTTATACCAAATAATCGTTTTATCTTCGATATATATTCAGGAAAATATTATATATACGTTATAGACCGCGTTAAAAGTATCCATAAATCTTGCCACATTGGCATATGAAAGTGTCATCACCTGATTTTGACAACCCAAAGGTGATGATGTTAGCATAATGGTGATTTCAAATTTTAGAATGCCCATCCAGGCACCTCAGTGGACGGAATACCTTTCATGTCCAGTTTGCTGCAACTCATTTGATGAAAAACTTCGCAGTCCCATAAGTTTGGGCTGTGGCCACACAATATGCAGAGGCTGCCTTTCAAACCTTCACAGAAAACAGTGCCCCTTCGACCAAACCAACATAAGCATCGATATTGAAAACTTACCAATTAATACTGCTTTACTGCAACTTGTTGGACCAAACCTAAGAAATGATAATGATGAAATTGACTGTAAGATTGTTCCTAGGGAATACTTAGATTATTATTTAGAATGTAAAAGATACATTGAAGAATTGGCTTTGTATTTAAAGCCATATCCTAGTGGAAGTGTATGTGGTAGTGGAAGTATCTTATCACGACCTATGCAAAGAAAACTTGTAACTCTTATCAACTGTCAGTTAGTTGAAGATGAAGGGAGAACTAGGGCTATGAGAGCAGCAAGATCTCTTGGAGAAAGGACAGTTACTGAACTTATTCTACAGCATCAAAATCCTCAACAATTGTCTGCCAATTTGTGGGCAGCTGTTAGGGCCAGAGGATGTCAATTCCTAGGACCAGGTATGTAATCTTCAACAATAATAATTGCATAATATTTGAGGCCAGAAAGTCCACAAAGAATTATTTAAAACAAGTGAAATAAGAAACATATTACATAAATGTTGAAAATAAATAATTATTACGAAAGGTATGTTTCTAGTATTTATGTGATATAACTACTGTAAATAATCAAGCAGTTAAGCACATACCCCAGCCATTGTTTGCTCTTATTTGATTAATATGAATCCACTTTAGATGTAAATATATTGATAAGAATCAGTATGTATTTCATTCATACAGAAAATATGAATTAATTATAAAATCTGGGCCATTATAAATACAATTTTGTCTTTATCATTGAAACAATTATGTTTCCTGCTTTTTTGTAAGTCTAAAACTATTGTTATTAACTCAAAACTTTAATGTTTTTGCACATAATGATCCATGATGACTTTGCAGTTATAGGATTAACCAATACTTCAGATTTAAACTGTAAAAAAGCAGCTTTAATATTCAATTTAAAGCTATTTTCAAATATTGTTCCTGAGATGAGTCAAAGAATAAATTTGTTTGAAGACAAATTTTGCAGGCATCTATAATTCATTACTATAAGTACTAAGCTTATGACATTGACAACACTTCCATAGTTATTTTATCAAGGAGATCAGCATTGTGGATAATTAGTAGCAATATACAAAGTGCAAATTTGTTTTGTTTAATGATAAAACCTCAGATAAAACATTTAAATTAGACAAATGTTCAATGTCATATAAAATCAATTATTTCACCTCATTTTGGGAAAATTGTATACAATTAAGTCTTGTTATAATATAAATAACTAAAACAAGGTTAACTAAAAAGTGAAATAAATGTTTTATCTCTCTTGAGGTTTAAAAAATATACAATTAATGACTTCCTCGTGGACTTACTACCCTGCTTTCAACTTATATAATCATTTGTCACAGCAATGCAAGAAGAGGTACTGAAACTGGTTCTGTTAGCTCTTGAAGAGGGAGCGGCATTATCGAGAAAGGTTTTGGTAATGTTTGTGGTACAAAAACTAGAACCTCATTTTCCGCAAGCATCCAAAACTAGTATTGGACATGTTGTTCAGCTTTTGTATAGGGCTTCCTGTTTTAAGGTAAGATCTAACTTTTTTTTTACCTGTAAATTCTTCATGAACATTATTCCCATGTTTTCGTTAAATCTGTTTTTTTTTTAATATTTGATGGAAATACAAAAAAATGTATGGATTTAATTGTTGACCCTTCAAATCAGGTTTTTTTTATTCTGTTATTGTTACATCATCACTTAATAATACTAGTTTGTAATTTATTTTTGGAAATATATTCATTTTCTGTTTTGACAATAAAATTCATTATTTTTTATCGATCCTATACAATGTGTCCCCGAGTTCAAAGTTTTTATAACATTGTAGTAAAGTGCAAAATATTGATTGAAATTGTTGTTAAGTAACAAACAATTGTAGTTAGGGATTTTCCCAGATAAAAATTAAATATATTTCAATAAACACCTCAGCAATTATTGTTAGTCATCCTTATTAATTGAATTGCAATATATAATAAATGTAAACAGGGGCGAAACTAGAATTTTTCTGAGGGGAGATAGTTTTCCAAGAAATTTATATTTCATAGTGAATCATACTCATACAGGGTGTCGATTTGTCAAATGTAAGATACTTTTCACCCATTTGCATAAATATAATTTTTTTTGACACACTGTAATAAATTTTTCGTTTTTATTTATTGGAATTCCTAGACGAAAAGATAATTATTTTTTTTATTTATTCTAATTAAGCAAATTAACAGGTAACCTTCACGTTTTATTTCATTTTTTAAATTCTAAAATTTTTTTTATAAATACTCTAAACACAATCTTTAAGCTGGATTGTTGCTGGCGATTGCTAAAAAGGGTCGATTACATTTCGATCATTTCAGTCCTTCATATACGAGGATAATACGAAAAGATAATTTATAAATTACAGGTATCAAAAAGAGAAGGTGATTCATCTCTTATGCAACTAAAAGAAGAATTTCGCACGTACGACGCTTTACGTCGAGAACACGATGCTCAGATTGTGCAAATAGCAACCGAAGCAGGTCTTAGAATAGCTCCAGATCAATGGTCGGCTTTGCTCTATGGAGACACAGCTCACAAATCGCATATGCAAAGCATCATCGATAAGCTTCAAACGCCTCAAAGTTTCGCTCAATCTGTACAAGAGCTGGTAATAGCTTTACAAAGAACTGGAGATCCCGGAAAGTTGTCGGTATTAAGGAACTATCTAGATTTGTTAGCTGCTATAGATCCTAGTCCCGGTAAGTATTTTTAATTTAAAAAAAAATTATTTCCAAGACTAAACTTATTATTTATCAAAGTATTTTCTCGGTCTATGGTTTTACCTTGATAAATATTATATCATAACCGATAATTTCCTGTTAAATCAAATGACTTTCCTTTTAAATTCGTCATTAAAATTTTAAATAGCTTTTGTTTCAATGGGTATAAATAAATTCAATATAATATACCAGAATGGGACTGTGGTATACCAGGGGTCATATACTTTATTAAATACGACAATATTACAGGAAACTGTAATTAGCTTTACATATTTTTTTCTTTATCCTCCTTGGTTAATCTGTCACTACAATTTTAAGTACAAAATATTTGTTCTCTACAGATGTTTCAGATACAAATTTTCTTAGGCGTAAGGGATCTTTAGATGCATGTGAGTCTTATTCATCTTTCCACTTTCAATTATTTTTTTTTCTACTACAAACAAAGGAGGGTAGGAATTCTTTATTTTCAAATTAACCTAACTAAATTCTAATGTCTTTTTCTACTTGATATTTCAATTGTCAATATGGTAGGCCTATTAATAAATGGTGTAATGTCACCTTCACAGAAAGGATCATTTTTTAAATTACATCTTTATAGCTAATAAGGTGTTCTACAAAGCCCTATGCAAAACTGGAATATATACTATAGGTACACATAAGC
The DNA here is from genome assembly GCA_949126875.1 of Lochmaea capreae. Classification (NCBI taxonomy): domain Eukaryota; kingdom Metazoa; phylum Arthropoda; class Insecta; order Coleoptera; family Chrysomelidae; genus Lochmaea; species Lochmaea capreae. The sequence continues at coordinate 27,808,544 of OX421404.1, forward strand.
CATATTTTTGCGATCTAGCGCCTTTAAGCGGATTAACAGTGTAGCTTAAGCGTGACGTCATAATTGTGACGTCACGCTTAACCTCGCAAAAATGGAAATATCTAGCGATATTCTGACATATGATAATGAAATAAACAGGAAGACTGGTTGAAATTTATACAAAAGGTGTACGTACTAATAAGGATACTACACACAAAGGGAAAATCGCTTCGGTGCCGTCGAAGGGGTAGAAATGCTACCGTCAATATTTAAACCTAACCTAACAAAATACACAAAGCATTATATTTATAAACAAATATAACTAAAATTGTGGCTGGAGCTGCTCCTAGTAGATGAACGCTTGTCCTCCATGGTTGGAAGATATCACTAGCCAGTAGAAAATATAATCAATCGGTCAAAAAATCTACAACCGACGGAAAATATTCCCCACCGGCTTACAGGATGTTTTCTACCGGCTGCACCCTGCCAGAAGTTTGTCTTTACTGACAAAGTGCAGTAATAAAAATATACAATCAGGAACAAATACATTCTAAATCAACAATTATAAAAAATCGAATATCAACAAAATATTAACATCTATAAAATACATTTATTACAATATTTTAACCAAAAATATCAAACATAAATTACACAGCAAAAAGATATTTTAAAATTAACATCACCAACCCCCTACTACACTCAAGCTTGAGCATGCAAATATTAAACCCATGCAGTTAAGAAAATAAACATGCAAATAATACTTTACCAAACAATATAAAATGAATCAGAATAGAAATTTTGATTTATTAATAGTGCTGGAAAAAAAATCGGTAGCTCCAAATTGAAAAAGTCAAAAATAAGTATTAACTTTTGTAACCTAAAAAATCGTTTCCTGAAAAAAAATTCTGGAACAAAAAATTAAATTGATAAAAAAAAAATTATTAATTAACATTTTTATTATTTATGAGATAGGCCTATCAGCAAGTTAAAATATATCGATATATTCCAAATAAATTCTGAAGAGCATATCCATCGTCCCTGGTAAAATATCTAGAACAGAAAATCAAACAGAATTAAAAAATTCAACAAAAATTCGATGGAATCTTGAAGCCTGTAAGAGAGCGTTAGTGTGCTGAAAAGGAAGCGCTGAAAAAAAATTAAATTAATTTATATTAATGAATGAAAAATTATCTAAAATTTTTTGATTATTTCTGAGATAGGCCTATCCAGCAAGTATTCCAAATAAATTCTGAAGAGTGTATCCATCATCCCTGGTAAGATTTCTAGAACAGAAAATCAAACAAAATTAAAAAATTCAACAAAAATCCGATGGAATCTTGAAGCCTGTAAGAGAGTGTTAGTATGCTGAAAAGGAAGCGCTGAAAAAAATTGTTAGTAGTTAGTCAGAACCTTCCAAATAGCCATTTTGCATGTAACTGCTTTGGCTTCTACGATATTTTGATAGCCCATACTGGGCAACAATTTCCCCAACTTGTTCATCCATACCCATTCAACAAACGGAAAACACTTAAGCGCACTCGCCCCATCGGGATGACCGCCCGCTTTGCAAACGAGACTGACCGACAACCTAGTGAACGAGCACTTTCCCACAGTGTGGTACTGCGTGCATCCGTGAAGGAAAAAGTCAATCGTAAGCACACAAGCGGTTACATGTGGCGTCCTTGACAAGTAAAATAAAATGCTTAGCAATATCTGCTTAGAAAAGACCAACTTGTGAAAGAAAGGCAGGACAATATTTAGAAAAATAAGAAACGACATAGCTTACCTATGTGTTTTGAAAAAATAACCAGCTTGTAGAAGAAAGAGAGGACAATACTTAGGAATATGAGGAACGACATAGCTTACCTATGTGTTTTGAAAAAATAAGCAGCTTGTAGAAGAAAGGTAGTACAATATTTAAAAATATTTTTAAAAAACTGTCAAATAGCCATGTATCACCTTTGGCTTCTACGATATTTTGATAGCCCATACTGGACAACAATTTCCCCAACTTGTTCATCCATACCCATTCAACAAACGGAAAACACTCAAGCGCACTCGCCCCATCTGGATGACCGCCCGCTTTGCAAACGAGACTGACCGACATCCTAGGAACGAGCACTTTCCCACAGTGTGGTACTGCGTGCATCCGTGAAGGAAAAAGTCAATCGTAGGCAACCATGTGTTACATGTGGCGTCCTTGACAGGTAAAATAAAAAGCTTACCGATGTCTGTTAAAAAAAGAAAGGCATGACAATATTTAGGAAAATGAGGAACAACATAGCTTACCTATGTCTTTTGAAAAATAGCCAACTTGTGAAAGAAATGGGGGACAATATTTAGAAAACTGAGGTAAGACATCGATTACTTAGGTAGGTCTTTTGAAAAGTTAAGGAATTAAGGCTGAAAGTTACCTTGCGTAGATGGAAAATTGTCCCCCATGGCTGGAAGATGACCCCAGCCAGTAGAAAATATAATCAATCGGTCAAAAAATCTACAACCGACAGAAAATATTCCCCACCGGCTCAGGATGTTTTCTATCAGCTGCACCCTACCAGAAGTTTGTCTTTAATGGCAAAGTGTTTGAATTCATTTGTTCATGTTTGTACATTTTCATTCCAAGTCAGGAATTATAAAAACGGAATATCAAATAGACGCCAAAATAATAGTGTACTTAATACTATTAAAACGTTTTACAAATTAGAAAATTAATTTCCAAAGGATATAGCGTTCACCAGGAAGCAACATCTACTTCTCGGGCAATATGCCCCGCCAGACAATAATGAATTACACTTTCAAGATAAACGGGGTTGGTATATTATGAAAATATAGAACCAACCATTCTGGTTTATAAATTAGAAGGAATAATATCACTTGCGGCGTATTTGCGCCTCTCATCAGTACAAGGTGGATATTATTCGTCCAGAAGCTCTAAGAGCATAATCCTGGACTGAAGACAACGCTGAAATCAAATTAATATATTAAACCCAGTGAAGGGAATGCCAAGAATGTGATAATAGCGACATCTCCACAACTAAATATATAAACTAACATTCCGTCCACCCTGTATACAAAAAAGAAAATAATCAAAATTTAATAAAATACGAAGATATTGCATATATTACGAAACTAAATAAAATTTTTTCCTCCAACGTTCAACAAGCTACAGAGCGTTGATGATTTACCTACGATTTTCACCTAAACGTGTTCATAGCTTTTGAAGGACTTTGTATAACGTAGCAAAACCTTATATCAAAAGCTTCAAAAAATGTGAGCAATCCGAATTCGGTATAATAAACGGGGGTTCTCATTTAAAAAATCATGTTTGGTTTGTAACCGAGTTTGTAACGGAGTTATGCAGCACTCTGTATAGTTCGATATAATGTAAAAATATGGACCTTAAAGACATCTACTATTTTTGTTGATAACATTTTTTGAAATCTCTTACAATAACCCACATATTGAAGTTTGTTGTAAGATTGGTACACCCTGTATGTTAATAATCAGCAGTAGGCAATTATTTACATGCAGTATATAACTTACTCTATCGAAGAGTGTTCTAAACTATTGCAAAATCAAATAAGTACTCATATATCAGTTTGTTGATAAATTATAAATCGGTTAAACTTATTATATGAAAATTATTTGTAAAAGATCCATAATATTTTAAATACGGTGTATTTATTTATTGCTAGTAGTAGTGAGAAATAAAGAGAGGATAATATTTTTAGGAAACAACATCTTAAAAATATTTGGGAAATAAATCAATACAGAATGGATTTTATAAAATATGTAACCAACTGTACAATAACTGAAAAGATTTGAAAAGTATATAATTTACTGTATCAAAGAGTATTCTAAACTATTTCAAAATCAAATAAGAAAGTACTCAATAATTGGGAAAATATAGAAAACAATATAGAGCTTATACTCATGTCTTTTGAAAATTAAGTGTATAAACTGTTTTAATTTCTAATACATCATTTGTAAAAATATTCCAAGTTTATATATGTCAATAATTAGCAGTAAGCAATTATTTGCATGCAGTATATAATAATAAGTACTCAGATAAATTATGAATCGGTTAAACTATTTTTTTTAAATCCAAAATATATTGGAGGAACACTGTATTTATTTATTGCTAGTAGTTGTATAGTGGGAAATAAAGAGAGGATATTGTGAAAATATAGTTAAAAGCATAGCTACCCTATTTCTTTCGGGAAATAAATAAATACAGAAAATTTTTTATAATATCAATACCTGACGGAACAGTAACTACCTAAATAGATTTGAAAAGTATATAACTTATTCTATTGATGAATGTTTTTAACTATTTTAAAATGAAATAAGTACTTACTTACTAAATTTGTTGATAAATTTTTAATCGGTTAAACTTTTTGTATAAAAATTATTCGTAAAAGATCCAAAATATTTTAAATACAGTGTAGTTATTTATTGCTAGTACTAGTAGAAATGAAAAATAAAGAGAGGATAATATATTGGGAAAATATAAGAAACAACAAAAGCTATACCCTATAAGTTTTTGGAAAATAGATAAATAAAGAAAAAATTTTATGAAATATATGCTCAACTGTACAATAACTAAAATGATTCGAAAAGTATATAACTTACTCTATTGATATGAATAATGGTCTAAACTATTTCAAAAGTAATAGGTATTCAATTTGTTGATAAATTATGAATCGGTATAAAAATTATTCATAAAAGATCCAAAATATTATAAAAACTTGTTAAATAAACTGTTTTCATTTATTTTGCTACTAGAGAAAGGATAATATATTGGTAAAGTAAAGAAATCAACATAGTTTACCTATGTCTTATTTTGAAAAAAATATATTGAAAATGAAGAAATACAGTATTTATTTAGTGCTAGTATATAATAAGTAGGTACCATTTAATAAAATAAAGACTTACCTTATATATAGAATTATTATAATCCTTGGAAATCACCACCAAAAATTCGAACTATACACTTATAGGTACACTATCGAAAATTCCGAAGACACACACAGTTTCACTACCGAAAATAATTTCGAATAAAGGTACACTCCCGAAAATTCGAAAACACAGTTAAATTCCCGTAAATTACGAATATACACTCCCGACACGACCGTCCGATTCAACAATTAATTCGTTACTGAAAGCGAGCGATTTAAAATTTATTCATTAGTCACACCGTTCGTCATAAACAAGTGTTTGTCATCCAGAGATAATATACACATCTATGTGAATTCAATATACACTGTCCGCCCTATTTAAAAATATAAGTATAGATTATTTTAAGAAACGTTTTTCTATTCTTTTTGATATTTTCTGTACACAGGGAAAGTAGAAAAGCTCTAGAAAATATTCATAAATTCAATTTTTTAGGATATTCTAAGAATTTACAAGAAAATTGTTATTGTGAATTCTATTTTCAGTATCGTTTTGGCGAGCAGTGTATATATCGACACAATTAATATGTATTAGAAGGGATATTTTACCTTTATATATTTCTGCGATTCACGGAAAGAAGAAGAGACTTAGGAATATCTGTTAACTTCTTCTTTTTCTTTAACAGGGAATAATTTACCCGGCTTATACAGGAGAAATATTTTATTGTATATAGTACCTATTCATTTATGTGTTCGAGGATTGAAATTTCTCTCATGACACATATACTGTACTTGTTTATTTTTTTCTTTCTGAAATTCTTAATCTCTAATAAGCAAAATAATATTATACCGAAATAAAACTTTCCATCAACTATCAAATAAAATATTGGAGTTTAAGCAGTACTTCCTTTTTAATAATAAAAAGGTTTCCTGGTCTACTTCCAACATTATACCATTAAGGTCAACTTTATACATTCCTTCAGACAATCCAAAATCGTTCTTTGATACCTCGCAACGACCCCGCAGAGATATAAATGTTTGGAAAAAAAATTTCAAATAAAATTGTTTGTTATCTATGAGTTTGTTGATAAATTCATGATATTATTGCCAAACAAAAAATAGCTACACCATTGGTCCACTCTCTATCAATTTATTCTCTCAATGCTGTCAATTACCGCTTCAAAGTTTTCTGGCGCACTCCCGACCACACCAGTTTCCGCTTCAAGCGTTTTTAAGCGTGACGTCATTACTTATTCGCGAAAATGAATCGCTTTAATCCGCTTTAAGACGCTAGATCGCAAAAATATGGCTATAGTACGTCTGAACTGACTAATGACAAATGACATAACAGTGCTGCCAGATTGTATACGTAAAGTCAAATTTCTTTGAAAAAACACTCTGGAATTGTGATTTCGGAAAAATGCTGTTTAAAACAAGCGTATTTTAGATAAAAATATTTCATTTCCAATGCAATTATCTAAATTTCGTAATTAACAGGTTTTGAAGGTTAAACGCTACTTCTACTTAAAAATATTAATTGAAAAGTAAATGGATACATTTTTTTTTAAATTACGTTAATAAGAGATAATAACGGGCAATAATCCTTAATTTTTGTTTGCTTTGATAATATTTTGCGTATATTTGTCAATTTCGGTTAAAAGTAAGTTACTTGTTTTGTTCAACTTTATTGACCGCTGATAATGGAAAGACGCACGTATAAAGTAATCATTATTATTTTTTGACCTATAACCAATAAATATTGTAATTTTTATCGGTTTCCAGTACAGCGTTGCCAATCCTAGTGCTATTCCAAGTTTTGCAACTTTTTTGAAAGAAACAGGACCGTATTTACGGTCATTTTCATATTCTCGTCCATCTTCCGAGTTACCGCTTCGATACTATAATATATTCAATCATCATCTTGCATTTTGTTTACTTTGTGATAAAGCGGAAGTCTTAACTATCTTTGAAGAAATTTTGGAATACATGCATACTTACTACATCCTTCTAGTAGTGAATCTTCTCTTCACCCATTTCTTCCAATATTATATTGTTACTGATACCTCAGAAAGGTCCCTGTGTCCAAAAGGGTGCTTCCTTTATTAGTCTTTCATTACGATACTTTCTAGTACATTTTTTTTCTTAGCCTTAACATTTTTTATAACATAGAATCAGCTCCACCGGCATGGAAAGCTTGCTCGGAATGTTTAAAAGCAGTCGGTCAAGTCGTAGCTGGCCTAGTGGAGTTCATCCATCAACACGGCAGTAGAAAACTCCAAGATACTGCCCATTCACAGCACGCTAAATATAAGATTAGCATGTGTAGGGATCTGACGCTTAGAGGTAGTTGTCCTAGAGGTACCAACTGCACCTTCGCCCATTCGAATGAAGAACTGGAAAAATATAGAGCCAAGGTAAGAGTGGCGAACGAAGAATTGTTTCTCTGTTAATTTAATATTTTTTTTTAGAACCGCAAAACTATTTCAAGAAACAAAGAGCATCGTATCGAAAACCAATCACCAACGGAAAAACCTTTTAACCAATCGGATGATTATTATCCGATTTCCAATACGGCGACGGTGAGTCCTGTGCCTCTTCAGCCGGTAGTTCAAATACCCAGGATGGGATATGACGTACCTTATCATCCGAATCCCACTTATCCAGCTACTCAACCGGTTTATCCGCCTCCTACTACTTCTTATCCCGTACACGAAATGTACCCGCAGAATCATACGAATATCATGTTGGCCAACGGTGGACAGTTCTATCAAACACAACAAGGGGATTATTCGACTGTAAATGCGCAGCCGCAACAAGGAGTTGATATGAAACGGTCGTGGGATATCGTGGTAAGCGACCTGCCCCGCCAAGGCTTCGCTCGGCGATGCTCACTTTGCATTTTCTTTTGTTTTCAGATGTCGCAGATAGCGAAGAACCAAAATTTCTCTCAACCACAAAAATTTACGCGTAGCTCGACGAAAAGTCTAGCCGAACTTCGTCAGAGGAAACAAGAAGTTATTTCGCAGCTGGAGAAGGTCGTAGGAAAAATGGCCGCCGCTGAAATTTCCAGTCAAGCGAATACTCTGGCCAGACAGGAATCGCAGCACGATTTGGAAAGTCCGACGTCGCCGTATAACTTTTGGACGCCGCACATAACGTCCGGTCCGACTTTCGTTAGATCCGATTCCATTTTAGCTGCTGACGATGATTATGTTCCGTACGATTCTCCGGCTATCAGTAAATTCGGTCCTATTTCCAGGATGCACAAAGACAACGGAATGAATCAACCCGGCGGACAGTTCAGAGATAACCAAGCGATGGTAAGTAAAGCATTAATAACGGGACATCCTGTATACTTTTTTAAAATAATTCCTCCAAATATTGTTCAAATTTTCGTTTAACTAGGGTCGACGACCGGTTACAACGGCTAGTCCAGTTTCTCCTTGGTACTACAACAACAACAGTCATTACCATCAGGCGCCCATACCTACCGGTCATCACATGTTGGGACATCCTGGAAGCGAAGGATATGTAACTTACGGTGAGTTTTGTTAGATAATATTGTTCCTTCAAAAATTAACCTTATCTCTACAGCGCAGGAAGTGTAAGTCTATATCCGTTTCTTTTTGATTATCTACGTCTGTTTCTGTCTATCTTTTTTTTTGCGTAGGTCCATTCGTCCTTTTTTCGATTCCTCTTAGCATCTTTTTTACAACCTCTTTCGCACTTCTTCTCGTATGCGGTTTTATCCTCTTTGTGCAGTTACTTTTGTTGTTGCTGTAGTAGTTCCTGCTAGTGCCAAACTTTGCTTCTTTCAAGTGCCGAGAGTCTCACTGGTGGTGCCCCTGCCAAAACGCTCGCGGCATCTCTTAATATAGACCGCCATCTGTTTATTATATGGAGGATAAGTCTGTCCACGCAGACTGCCCTAGATGCCCACGTCGACGCCCCCATACAATTGGATTGAGTCTTCGACGATAGATAGCAACGTACTATTCTTTGTTCGAATTTGTTTATGTAGATTTGTCGGTCTGTCTTCATCTGTCAGGTTTGTCTATCTGCATCTGTCAAGTTTGTCTATCTGCATCTGTCAGATTTGTCTGTATGCATCTGTCAGGTTTGTCTATCTGCATCTGTCAGATTTGTCTGTATGCATCTGTCAGGTTTGTCTGTCTGCATATGTCAGGTTTTTCAGATTTGTCTATCTGCATCTCTCAGATTTTTCTATCTGCATCTGGCAGGTTTCTCTGTCTTCATCTGTCAGGTTTCTCTGTCTGCATCTGTCATATTTGTCTATCTGCATCTGTCAGGTTTGTCTGTCTGCATCTTGTCTATCCGCATCTGTCAGGTTTGTCTGTATGCATCTGTCAGGTTTGTCTATCTGCATCTGACAGATTTGTCTGTATGAATCTGTCAGGTTTCTCTATCTGCATCTGTTAGGTTTGTCGCTCTGCATCTATCAGATTTGTCTATCTGCATATCTCAGATTTTTCTATCTGCATCTGTCAGGTTTCTCTGTCTTCATCTGTCAGGTTTCTCTGTCTGCATCTGTCATATTTGTCTATCTGCATCTGTCAGGTTTGTCTGTCTGCATCTTGTCTATCCGCATCTGTCAGATTTGTCTATCTGCATCTGTCAGATTTGTCTATTTGCATCTGTCAGGTTTGTCTGTATGAATCTGTCAGGTTTCTCTATCTGCATCTGTTAGGTTTGTCGCTCTGCATCTATCAGATTTGTCTATCTGCATCTCTCAGATTTTTCTATCTGCATCTGTCAGGTTTCTCTGTCTTCATCTGTCAGGTTTCTCTGTCTGCATCTGTCATATTTGTCTATCTGCATCTGTCAGGTTTGTCTGTCTGCATCTTGTCTATCCGCATCTGTCAGATTTGTCTATCTGCATCTGTCAGATTTGTCTATTTGCATCTGTCAGGTTTGTCTGTATGCATCTGTCAGGTTTGTCTATCTGCATCTGACAGATTTGTCTGTATGAATCTGTCAGGTTTCTCTATCTGCATCTGTTAGGTTTCTCTATCTGCATCTGTTAGGTTTGTCGCTCTGCATCTATCAGATTTGTCTATCAGCATCTGTCAGATTTGTCTGTATGCATCTGTCAGATTTGCCTGTATGCATCTGTCAGATTTGTCTGTCTTCATCTGTCAGGTTTGTCTGTCTGCGTCTGTCAGATTTGTCTATCTGCATCAGTTGGGCTTGTTTGTCTGTTTGTCAAATACAACAATATTTCTAATTCGATTGTATTACAATTTCGGTTGAAAACTATGTAATGTATGTTTAGGGTCTCAGCTTTTGTTCCATCCGAGATTGCAAGATCCTTCAAAAGAATTGATAGCCGAATCGCAAAGAGTGAAACTACAATTAAGACATTTGGAAAAACAACTGAACGACTTGAAAATCGCTACGCAAGGTGTGACTAATTTGAGTGAGAGCGAAAGACTAACGCAAGAACTTCAGTTGATAGAACAAGGAATACAAGAAAAACAAAAAGAAGCGTGTCTGGTAAGTGACAAACGTCAAAAAATACCTAACCTTCAGATACTCGTACGCCTATTCGTTTTTGTCTTGTATTATTTTCTAATTAGTTGTTTCTATCGACACAGTCTAAGATTGTCCAATCCATAAGTCAAGCGATGGGTAATTACAATAATGGCAACCCGTCCGGTCCGTCGGATGAATCGATGTACGAGGCAGACATAGCGAACGACATGCGCGAACTTGAATTAAGGTTACAAGAAGAATTAGAAGATTGGAGCGGTGAAGATTCGCCGAAATAAATTTGTGTTAGCTAAATATTTACATTTCCTCTCGTCATATATATTTTTTCGTCTACGTGGGAGGAATAGTAAGGTATTTGTTATAATTTTTTATGCATTGTTTGCTTCCATCGTTTTTTTTTAGATTGTATGGAACGGTTGTCAATTTAACTGTCTAAATTGTTTATAGATGGTTCACCCTGTACGTTATTACGCGCACTTTAAATGAAAAATCGACTGGTTTTGGGAAAAATTATAATTTAATTTATTTTTGTTAATATTCAGTGTACAGTGCGAAACTACTTGCGGAACCAGCTTAGACCAGGGTCGATAATTTTTAAAACCAAAAAAAATAATAGTAGGATGAAACCCATTGGAAAATGAGGAGAATATTATAAAAATGAAAGGAAAAATAATTTTAGGGTGATCTGAGGTCGGGAAGGGGATGAGTTTTTAAGGGTGAAAAACGGTTTATCTCGATTTCCGGCAAAACTACAAGTCCTATGGAAAAAAGTCAAATGGCAAAGTTGTAGGTAATAAAAAGATCTACAACTTTTGTATTCACACTTTTTCACATAACCTTGAAATTTATGTGGAAATTCTAAAAAAAACCAAGTTTTTGGTTTTTTATTTTTATCTTTTACAAAAAAAAAATTTTATCCGCGATATTTGGTGAAAACTTACCTCTTTATGTCCCAAATACACTGTAATTTATTTGATTTGAAATATTTATTTTTTCCCCCTTATTTTGACTTAATATCGAAAAAGCACCCTAATTTTCAATCGAAAATTCACCCGTCAAAATATCAGCTTTTTTCAAAAAATTTGTGTGCTCTCTGTTCGTTGAAATCTCTACTTTCCGATAATATAAAAAAAATATATTACTATAGTAAATCTTCTCAGAAAATGCAAAAAATCAAAAAAAACTCGAATTCAAAAATGTTTTCAATGCCATTTTCATACAATTTTTTCTAAAAAATGTGACTGTGATTTTTTTCAATTAAAAATTTGGTTTATTAAATTTTAATTACATTTATAATAGAAAATCTCATAAAATATAAAAATAAATGTAAATCGCACTATTGAATTTAGATACTTTATTCTGATTACGTTATTCATTATATTTTTGCATTTTCTGAGAAGATTTACTATAGTAATATATTTTTTTTTACACCATCGGAAAGTAGAGATTTTAACGAACAGAAAGCACACCAATTTTTTGAAAAAAGCTGATATTTTGACGGGTGAATTTTCGATTGAAAATTAGGGTACTTTTTCGATATTAAATCAAAATAAGGTGAAAAAATAAATATTTCAAATCAAATAAATTACAGTGTATACGGGACATAAAAAGGTAAGTTTTCAATAAATTTCGTGAAAAAAAAAGTTTTTTTGTAAAAAATAAAAATAAAAAACCAAAAACATGGTTTTTTGAATTTTCCACATCAATTTTGAGGTTATGTGAAAAAAGTGTAGATACAAAAGTTGTAGATCTTTTTATTACCTACAACTCTGCCATTTGCCTTTTTTCCATAGGACTTGTAGTTTTGCTGGAAATCGAGATAAACCGTTTTTCACCCTTAAAAACTCACCCCCTTCCCCTTCCCGACTCTCAGATCGCCCGTAAATTATTTTTCCTTTCATTTCCATAATATTCTCCTCCTTTTCCAATAAATTTCATCCTACTTTTATTTTCTTTCACTTTTTAACATTTTCAGATACAGGCCTATAGATTTTTTTTCAATTAAAGTTACTTTACGTACTTTTAATAATTAAATATACAGGATGAGGCAACTGCAAATATATTTCAAATGCAAAATGATCCCTATCCATAAATCCAGTCGGTTCACTTTGTATATTTAATTATATCTTGAACAAACTAAAAAAAATCTATTCCGGAATATTGTTTGCATTTAATTTTGATGGTTAAATTGGCATCGACGTCCCTTGCAATCGAATAAGGTCGTCTGACGATCAGTTCTACAATTTGTGATATTTTTATATTTTTGTTAATTGACTAATTAAATTTTATCATTTTTTTTTTCGTATATTATCGTGTGTCAATTAATTTGCCGATTTATATAGGTCTAAAAAAAATCCATGATATTGTAAACAATTCCCATAATTTTCTTTTGATCATTATCCTGAAACGACGGTTGCTTTGTCGGGAAGAAAGAGTCCATTTTTGTCCTTTACTTGTGTTTGCCAACGCTTTCCTGGAGTATTTGAAGTTAACCTTGAGTTTTATTTTCACTCACATGTCTTTTTAGTGCCACAAAGATGCTTCAATTCATTATTTTCCATCCGCGGCTTTGAATGAACAAGTTTTCCCACTTTTACTCCTTTTTTGACAGTTATTGACGTCAAAAATTGTCACAATCGGTATTTCGAACTCTTCAGAGCTCTCTCACTACTTTTTCCACAATTAAGAACTACTTAAAGTTGATTCACTGTTGAAAATCCATAACGCACGACAAACACGTTCTTTGACAGTTATTGACGTCAAAAATTGTCCAACTTATTGTTTGTCGACAACCAACTAATTTCCGCACCAAATTCTCTCATTCTATAATTACAAACCATCTCAAAAGTCCCCACGTCATTGATATTCACTTCCTGAGTTTCCTTACAAAATTTTTAATGAAACTGGATGTTGACAGGTTGCTCAAAATCCATAATGCGCGCCGAACACGTTTCACTAACAAATCCATCCATAACGCACGACAAACACGTTTTTTGACAGTTATTAACATCAAAAATTCTCCCAACTATTGTTTGTCGACAACCAACTAATTTCCGCACCAAATTCTATAATTACAAACAATCTTAAAAGTCCCCACGTCATTGATATTCACTTCCTGAACTTCCTTACAAAATTTTTAATGAAACTGGATGTTGACAGGTTGCTCAAAATCCATAATGCGCGCCGAACACGTTTCACTAACAAATCCATCCATAACGCACGACAAACACGTTTTTTGACAGTTATTGACATCAAAAATTCTCCCAACTATTGTTTGTCGACAACAAAATTTTTAACGAAACTCTTCTTGATGCTGCTCAAAATCCATAATCCGCTGCGAACACGTTTCACTATCAACTCTATACTGATTATATCAATAATTATTTGGAAAATAAAATTGTAAATCAATATTATAAAGTACAAATTTTAAATATTGTTGATAATATCATGGAAGACCAAACGTATACTCTACAGAGAAACGAAAAAAAAAAAATTATAATATAGTTATAATGAAATATTCTTAAGAAATAACCAGGCTGTAAACTATTATATATATTGTATACTGAAAGTGATGTTAATATTTTGGTAAATTATGCAATCTTAAAAGAATGCTTCAACTATATTATATACAGCTGTACCTTCAAAAATTGATTTACAAATAATACTATTTACATCACCCGAAACTTGATAATAATTAAATTTTTTTGGTGTCCGGTTCAACCGGATTCAAATAATTTCAAAAGGTACAGCCTTAGAGTATTTTCACACTGCACGATACGATATTTCTGCCGGATAGTAACGAACCAACTTTCAATTTGTTTTTGTAATTATTGCCGAAATATTTGGGATCTTTAGCTAATTTTTAAACAACCCCACAATGACTAACTTTAATTTAATTTTTTGACGCTTGGGGAGCTGGGGAAAACGCTCCCCTACAATTTAATGGGTTGTCCTACTTATGGCACGGTTTTGGTTGTTGAGTTTATTCCTCACTGGATTTTTTAACGAGACTACAATGGTTAACCCCAAAATAATTTAATGTTTTTACACTTTGGGACCATTAGAATTTGAGGGACTGAGCAAAATGTCCTAGCTGTCTCCTTGGTGACGGGGGGTGTAATAAAGGGAATACTTTTTTATACTTGAGACGTAATAAGTTTAACGTGGGCGATTCGTTGCCGTCGGCGCACCGTACGGTAACGATACCGTGTCGTGCGGTGTGAAAAGGGTGTTAGTTTATTGTAAAAAAAAAATGAAAGAAGAAATGCATAAAATGCGCTCGTGTGCAATAAAACGAAGAGTTGATGGCGATTGAAAAAGCCATTAAAATGGAGATATATAAAAAGTTAACCTTGTCATTTCAAAAATGATTCGAAAGAAAAAATGTTCAACGGACATACTTATTCACGTTAAATACAAACGGTAATGATGCATTTCAAGTTAATTAAATAACAATAGCAGTTGTTCCAGTTTTAGTGGAAAAGCTGGGTTGGTAAACCTGTCCAAGAAAAAAAAAAACTAATAGGAAAAGTGAGGTTAGTATAACGTGGCTTTTTGCTAGTTTACAGGGTGTTTTATTTAAATTTTATTGCTATTTCACGTATTCCTGTCAATTTTGACGGAAAGTGTGTGCTACGCTTAATTATGTTGAATAAAAACGTACGGGAGGGGGAATGGGGTAGTAAATATGCCTTAAATACTACGCTACTGGAAAAATAGTTAGTTTTATTACATTTTCTGAGTATTTAAACTATTTTTATATACAGTATGACTATAAAGTAAGGAAAAATATTTTTTTTACCATTTGATTTGCACAATAACGTGCCAGGATCTATAAGGATGTCTCTTCCAGACTTTTGACCTTCAAAAAAGGAAAAATACACCAGCAAACCAGTATAACGCTTTTGGTGTGAAACTTCATTTTTCAAAGACACTCTGTATATAAAATGATGCATCTTTGTATGAATATATAAATTATTTGTTTGTTTAGTAAATGTAGGGAAAAAAGATACATTTTTTTGGATTGGTTTGCCGCCTAAGCAAAAAAAAAAGAGGTAGGCGAAATGTCATCTATTTTTAATCATACTGTGTGTGGTTGGTATATCAATGTTATGAGTTGATATAAATATATTTTATTTATGTGTGCATTTGTTTGAAAATGCAACAAAGACTAAAAAACCAAGAAATTAACCTGCTTGTGAAGTAAAACACTTTTTAGTCATTTATTTATTTTAAGCTTATTGAATATATATTAAAACTTATTTATGGAAATAGTTGAACGAAATTAAAATTTAAAGTCGATTCTGGTGTTTTTTCTTAGTTATTTTGGCTTTTCTACAAAATAACTTAAAAAATATAGTTGGGAGAAAATTTTAACTTTATTTCAATTTTCGTAGTAAAGAAACATTAACAAATTTTATTAGAACAATTCATGAAAGAAAAAAATAGATCATATACAGGGAGATTCGGGAAGTGTGTATTATAATATATTTTATAAAAATAAATTCCAAATATAGGTCACTTTATTATTATTTGCCTTTTTGGATTGAATTTACAATCCCCCTAAATATTTTAAATTTTTTTTGCATCTATTACCATATTAAAATCCGTTTTTTTTTTTATAAAAAATAATTTAAACACTGGCAACATTGTAATGATACATATTTTGGAACATATTTTGGAAGTTGACACATCCCTTGAATTTTTTTTGCTCTCATAGACGGCGCTAGCTCAAGGTTTCTACCGAGTAGATTTATTTGTACCCTAAAAAAATTATGCTTAAAACTACTGGGTATGTACCCTGTAAGTAGCGCCCTCTATGAGAGTCAAAACAAATTCATGAGATGTCTCAACTTCAAAAATATATTCATACAAAATTTCATTACAATGTAGTTTCGACATAAACGTAAAAAATGTGTATACATTTTTTTTCAACACTCTGTACCTTAAATATATATTTTTCTGTCTTCTAATTAACCTTTATAATCATTAAGAAAAATACCAAAACTATATACGTTATTTTATAGACGCCGTCCTGTATATTTCACTATTTTATTTCGTAGACATTTTGGCCGAAAAGGGGATTATTTTGTCGAAAATTTGTACTCACTACCAAAATATATACGGGGGTGCGTTGGGGTGTTACCCGTGCTACACTGTATATTATCGGGTTTTAAATTTTAATTTTTCGTTCAAGATTATCCGATTATACATAGAAACGATTGTATTATGAAATTGATTGTTACAAATATCTTAGATTGTTGTTAGCATCTCCGATTTTTGTAATCTTATATTTTGTATCAGCAAAAGTTATAGGGGACGATACATAACAAACATATTTTCTAAAAATGTTTCGAAAACGAATACAGTTGCCTTAAAAAAATATATTTACCAGTGATTAGTTGAAAATTGTTCAATTTCAGTCTAATAACAAAACTTGAAATAATATTAATATATTTATATTCACAGAGTAGCCCAAAAAAAAAATTACGACTGTATTCGATTTTCTAATAAATTTAATATGGGTTCAAAAACTTTGAAAAAAAAAACAGTTTGGAATTGTGAAATTTTGAAATATATATATTTACCAATTCACTTCATTTTGGCTTCCACTTTATATAAACACGAACCGTAATGCGGTGATTACACTTTCCGGTTTATATCCCGCTCCTAAAAATGGTTATTTTTGACTCAACATTTCTGCGTGGATCTTGAGCGGTTCAAAAATTTGTTTTCTTCTTCATTATCCAACATCTTCATTTTGTTATCAATATTTTAATTACCTCTTCTCTTCTCTTCTCTTCTCTTCTCTTCTCTTCTCTTCTCTTCTCTTCTCTTCTCTTCTCTTCTCTTCTCTTCTCTTCTCTTCTCTTCTCTTCTCTTCTCTTCTCTTCTCTTCTCTTCTCTTCTCTTCTCTTCTCTTCTCTTCTCTTCTCTTCTCTTCTCTTCTCTTCTCTTCTTTTCTCTTCTCTTCTCTTCTCTTCTTTTCTCTTCTTTTCTCTTCTCTTTGCTCTTCTCTTCTCAAACCTACATTCGAAAGGGACAGCGGGCTGAATTCATCAGCGTACCACTAAATACTTTCTATTTTCAATGTCAATGCTTTTGTCTTCGACTACATGTTTCCAGAGAAGGTAAAGTACTTACTGAAAATGTCGAAGAAAAAAATATGCAGCAAAAGGTGAAGAGTGTAGATTTGATGGAAAAATTACCAAAATATATAATTTTACAATCCCGAATTGATTATTTTTATATGAAAAACGTGAAAATATTAACAAAATAAACAAAAAATAAAGAAATCAGACCAATTGTTGTATAAACCTTTTTTTAAAAGAAAAAAAATTAATAAAAACTGTTAACATCAAATGTACCTCAAAATATATTAAACGCTTTTAAATTTAGTAGTTCCACTGTTCCAAATCAAACTAAAAGCTCTCTAGGATTTTTTTTTTTAATCTAGAAGAATGTTTTGGTCCAAAGGTGGTAACGTCATTGATAAGGATGGTTTATACAATAATTGATACTGTTCTAACATTCTCTTTCCTCGTGTCAAATTTACTGAACCTATATTATAAATAAATAAAAATATTAATTAACAAATTATAATATTTTAATGATAATTATGTGTCTTAGTCAGAATTTTGTTACTTAGTCAATATATTTTTTAATATTGTGC
Source organism: Lochmaea capreae (assembly GCA_949126875.1). Taxonomy (NCBI): domain Eukaryota; kingdom Metazoa; phylum Arthropoda; class Insecta; order Coleoptera; family Chrysomelidae; genus Lochmaea; species Lochmaea capreae. The sequence continues at coordinate 27,826,601 of OX421404.1, forward strand.
AAATATGATTGTTCAATGCACTACCGGGTGGATAAATAATAATGGGTGAGTCAAAATGTGTCAAAAAGAATCGTATACTTTAAAATAGAATTTTTTTAAGGAAACTGGACACAAACGTCGTAAATTTCCTTAACAGAGGCAGAAGCGTATTAAATCAATGTTTATAAATCTCGAATAGTTTTTAAAATTCCATTTTTTGGAATTTTTGATATATATTTATGCAAAAAAAAAACATAATCCTGAGCGATGTATAATTTATTATTTTTTGCACTAACTAACAAATCACATTATTTGATTAAATGCAGCGATGTACAGAATGGTGAATAAAAAACAAAATTGAACATACAGGATGATTGATTTGTGTCATAAAGTTCAGTAAGTCTGCCATAAAAGATATAAAAAAAGGTTAGGTATTTATAAAACTTAAAATTATTTTTGAACTCATCATACCAACCAAAAATTCTCGGGCTGCCCTTTTTAAAAAAATTTTAAACTCCTTATAGAAGGCTCCACACCCGGGGAAAAATTTGCTTAGCTAATTAATCACCCTGTATAAGTATTGAATAATAACCCAAAAATACTGTAGATAACATTTCGTAGAAATGATTAAAGATAAAAATGGTTCCTTTCAGTGACAGGTGTCATCTGTCTACACCATTATTAGAACATACATTTTGGCTCACCTTTTACGGGTTTTTATTACAAACTTAAATTAAATGAATTGTATTATCTTGTAAACACTCTTTTTATTGTTGTAAATATTTTTTTTTTTTTGTTATTTGAACTGTATTAAAAACCCATTTCTTTGCAAATAAAATTTTTATGCAATATTATGCAGATTACCTAAAGGCTGTGTTTTTTCTGAACCGTCTATAAATGGAAGAATATTTTTGAATATATTGGAATTTTAGTAAATTTAAAACAGAAACGATTGTGATATTATTTATTTTTCTTATCACGTTTTAGTGTAGGTATATGTTTGTTACTGGGAGGATGTATTATGCGAATAATAATGTTTTATGCTAAAATATTTAAAACGGTACTAACTTTATTTCCAAATCTGTCAAAACTTCTTGCTTTTTTATAAATTTCCGGTCTAAGAAACCCTTTTCAAGTGCTCTTGAGACATTTTTTTGCTAAAATCCTTAAAGTAATTACTAATTACCATGAAATCTTTCAATCATGAATTGTGAAACAACAGTTTGGTGTGACAGCTCTTCAGAGTAGGCAAAGCTAGGCATACCCCCGAAATTTTCAAGAAACAACCCTTTTTTCCATTCCCTTGTTCTTCTAATCTTTCAAAGTATCCAGCCCCTCCGTAGTACATTTTTAGGCCACACAATTAATTGATTGGTTCTTCACTACCAGTCAAGGGGCTTCGAGCCTTCGCCACCCCTTCTTTTATACTTTTTGTGCCGTTTATGTGAAGAGACTAGGCTCGAACAGTCTATTCACTAGGTCCTTCGAGAAGAAATCCTCCTACCTTGGGTACTCTAGTCCTAGGAGTCTATAGACAGTGATTCCTCCTCTTCAATGCACAACTGACAAATAGGTTCCTCACTATATATGCCAATTGTATGCACGTGCTTCATCAGGGTACAGTGACCAGTGAGTAACCCCATTATTTGCTTATCTGGCCCTTGAAGAGGTTAAACATTTCGTTGGTCAGCGACTCCGAGGTTTTTTTGACCAGATTCAGCTGCCGTTTCATTGTCTACAATATCTTTGTGTCCCAGAAGAGTTACTCTATTATGGTGTGCCTAAAATGTACCATTATGGCATTTTATCATCAAACTTTTTACTAAACCATTGGAGGTAAGCATTCCTATTCTCTTCGGTGATGGTTGGAATATCATTAACAATCTTCCATTTATAGTGTTTGGATAGTTAAATTTACTTGTCATTGTTATTTTTTTTTCTTTGTCTGTGTATGGTGAAACTTTCATATTTTTTGAACAACAAAACTATTGATTTTCCAAAAAAAAAACTTTAATAGTGAAATTATTAGAAAAATATAAAATGTTTTGCTTAGCGCAAGTCGAAATGTATTTATTTTATTACGGAATCGATTTCTGGCAATTGATAAGTCATGTTGCACATGTAAACCATTACTACTATTTATACTGATTACATTAATCACATATGTAATGTGCGAACAGTGGTACTTTCAGCGTTGATGGTACTTTGTTGAGAGTTTCTCTGCTTGCACTGTATTATATATCGGGTGGAAGTATATATTATATCTATAACGATAATAAAAATTTGCAGAACTAATTTTTCGTTTTATTTCAATCACTGTATATAGGTAATAATTGTCACAAAAAACACCGTATTACGAATTTTTAGCATTGTACATGTTTCAATATTCACTCATATCTATAAAATTTTCTCCTGAATCAATTGGTGGTCACTACAACTCTGCAAGTCTTCAATTATAGTCGAGTTATGAGTAACTTTATGTTTCGGAAAGTGGATTTTCGAATATTTTCACTATTTTTGCAGTTATTATTCACACACCTTCAACAATTCATACTCTTTTCAATTTCACTTCAAAATTCGACATTATTCATTATTGGGTAATATCCAATGTGGTCTGTGGTAATACCTATCCCAAAGGATAATTTGTCCAGCATAAACACAAGGAATATATTCTCGGTCTCATTAATTTATAATATTTCATCTATAAATCGATTAACGTAGTCTCTTACCAAAAAAACTGAATTTAATTCAACATTCTTTATATTGATTTGTCTCCATGGATATAAGTATTGTCGTAGAATCTTACTTATGAAGTATTTTCTACATAATATAGGAACCTCTACTTTCAATTAATTAAGTCAGTTTCTGAAAGGCAGGTGGCAATACTGTTTGTAATGGAATTCAATGTAGTGGTAAAAGTTCTTAAAAATCTTTCACTTCTTACTAGTCGCATTGCAGTGGTACAAAAATCTGTGATTTTTAATATAAAATATAGTTTTAAATGTCAGCTTAAAAGAAAGGATATATATTTAGTGAATTACCATGCAAAGCAGTAACCAAAAAGAATCTATTTCTAATATCTCCCTTCCTAACCTCAACGAGCTGCCTCAAGAAGATGAAGAAAGGCTGGGAAAACTATTTAATACTCTGGATAAGAATGGGAATGGTAGGATTGATATTCATGATCTTTGCCACGCTCTTACGAAGCACGGGGTGCATCATGCTTATGCAGAGGTAAACCAAATTTGTTAAACTAGGTCAAGTTTATGGTCAATTTAATTTAGCAATTTACATGTGGCCTCCTATTGTGAACTTCCTTGCCAATTTATATGTGTTGATTCACCGGTATAACATTCCTATTGTTGAAAGTAGTTAATTCTTAACTAGGACTAATAAACGTGGCATTTATTTCTAGTAATTTTTACCATAAGGCAGTAGTATACCTAACAAATCCCAGAAAAATTTGTGATCTTATTTATTTGTTTACATTTAAAATCTGCAATTCTTAAATATTCTTAACAATTTTTAAATTAAGTTTGTTATTGAACATAAGTATTTAGGAAATTGGATCATTACAAATTAGGTATAAAATTGGAAATTTATTGAATTGAATGCATTATTTTTTGACCGTATTTTGCAAGGAAATAATGTTCAAGTTAAAATACAATTCATGCAAGGTTATTCGTGTTATTAGGTACCATTGCATACCTGACATTTGAAAAACTAGAACTTAATTTTGTAATTAAGTTGTTTCCTAATGTATTTAGGTACTTTCAGTAAACTTGTCTTGTTTATTGAGAAAGAAAAATAAGATTCAATTATATAAGTGGACTTAACACTTTTTAGAATAAGATTTCTAAAGCACATTATAGCTAGGAACAACTGGATCTAATCCTAGACTGATTCAAAACCAAATTTATCTAGTTCTGTACATAAAATTTGAAATTATTTACCTTAATTGTGCTAGTTCGTTCCAGTATGATTTTATGCATATTTTTGTAATGACACTGCTTAATAATAGCCCTCGTAATAACCTCTCATATCTATGATAAGATTTCATTACTTTAAATCAGCATACTGCTACATAATTTCGAAACTAGAAATGCTATCTTCTCCCTTGACCTTCAGAGTATACTTTTTAATATTGTGGGATATATTTCATTATCTCATTTGACAATAAAGATTACATTAACAGTAAATTTGGGCTAAGCTTTGCTTTACTACTTTAAAAGATAAATTGAAAACCAATGCTGCAAAGTAAAATGTATCCAAGCAAATTCTAAATAAGATTTTGAATATTGAATGGACTAGCAAATGCTTAATAATATGATATTGTGATATAGCATTTCGGCAAAAGCTTCTACCACATTCTGTTGCTTTTATTGTGGTTAAAAACTGTTCAAATATTTGTGTAAACTACCAAATTTCAAGTTTTAAGAAGCAAGTTGTGGACAATCTAAGTGTGATGGAGACTTGTGAGAAGTAATATCTGACAACTAGCATAAATTTGGGTCTGTGAAGTACCCCTGAAGCATTGGATAGCAATTGACAGAACAGGTAATAAATAGGATCATATTAAATATAAAGAAGAGAAATCAGTTGAGCTGGGAATACTATTTTTAGATTTTTATGTTCACTTTCAGCTGTTTCTGTAGTTTGTGAATTAAGGAATTTTAAATAGGTTCAATGGAGAACACTGACAATAAATAGAAAATATGCTTTGAAAAAGACAGTGAACACTGCTCAGGTACATGAAAATGTTATAAACATTGATAAGTATAATTATTTTTCAAAAATTAATGCCAGTCATAATTATATATGGATAACTTAGTTCAAGGTTTCCCCTTTTTAAATTCAGTTGCATTTCTATGTAAATTCCGATGGCATGGTTCCAATGGATTTTTAATGGATGATGCAATTATAGTGTGTTTATACTTACCGGGGATATGCAAAAATTAGGTTTTAATATTGCATCCAACTTTCATGATAAAAATTACAAACTATGCAATAGGATTTGTCAAAATTTTCAAACTATAGATTTGTGTGTAAAAATGTGTTTTTTGTTTCAGAAATTTCTTAAGAGTTCCAAAAGTAGTGGTGGGGAACTTTTATTAGCAGATTTTATTTATTATGTGAGAGAGCACGAAAAAAATTTAAGGTTGCATTTTTCCCATCTCGACAACAACAAAGATGGTAAGTTTTGACTTCATTTAAGTATTCATACAATCCTTTATGTAATATTTATTATCCTACATATCCATGGGTATTAAATCCGGTGATATAGCATTCAATTTTGGGGATACAACTCATTGGAAACAATAATAGATACTCACAAAGCTGGACAAATGGGATAAAAGGTAACTTTTATCCCAATATTGGAAGAATTTGAAACGACAATTCTGTATAATGGAGATTAAATCATGTACAAATTAAATTGTGAAAGTTGGCTTCACTTTAAATGTTCCCAGTAGTTTTTATGTCTCGATATAAATATTTTCCTTGCCACTGTCACCAGTTTTGGCAACGTGCATTGTCGGTATTTTTATAAATAATCCAATTAAAAGTTTCCTCAAAGGTTTGATAAGGTTTCACACTCGAAACTGAAATATCTCATTTGTATTTTTATTTTTTTTAATAAAATCCATTTACATATATGTGAAATGATTTTTTCCTGTTTCATTTAAAAATTGTTTTAAGCATTTTGAGAGATGTCAAAAGCATACATGATACTGTGAAGCCCTTTTGGCTATAAAGAATAATTAAGAGAAATTCATTTATATTTAATAAATTAGGTACATCTTTTAAAATGAATGGATTTGTTATTGTATTTTTAATAAATATATTATTTACAAAAAGGTGATTTCTAAGGATGTGTTATTGAAAGCAGGTATATAACCTTTGTTAATATTCTTATTCTATAATCAAGTTGTAAGGACTTAATTTAGCTGAGATTTAATTAGTTAGTCATAGTACAATATGTTCAAGAAATAATTGTAATAAATTCAAGTGATTTTAAGGAGTTTCTTCCAAGAAGTCAGGTGTGTGTGTGTGTGTGTGAGGTTGTGATATTGACTTACGGTTCCATTGGTCTAACCAATAAGAAGTCAGGTGATCGATGCACTTTTTCTGGTGCATCCTAAAAATATCCAGATATTACAATGTCGATAAATTAATAGTACGGTCAGAATAGTACACATATTTTTTTTGTTACAGGTAAAATCGATTTGGAAGAGCTCATCAAAGCATTTAGTGATTTGGGTATACCCCTGGAAAGGACTGAGGCAAGAAAACTGTTGCAAAGGTAAATAAAAACTCATTGTGTAACCCAAGCTACTAGTTCCGTAGTGACTCAAAATAAACTAGTGTATATTTAATTTGTTAGTCGATAATTCTATTTACAATTTTATGACTTTTTTGTGTATGTGTAAATAATCCTAATAATCATTTGATTATCTAATCAAATGGTAAAAACTATTAATTAAATTGTGAATGTTGGATATTTCGAAGAGGGTGGAAATTGAAAAAAAAAATTTAGTGATAATAAAAAATTTGTTTCTGATCTAAACAAAAAAAAGAGCTGGTTTAAGGTATAATTTATTATACTGGATGTCCCAAAACAGAAGTTTCTGTTATAAAGTTTTATATAGGGTGTTTAAAATGTTGATTTTTTTAACAACACCCTATATATTTTTACACCATGTGAAAGTTGGTCTCTTTTAATTTCAGAAAATGTATAATTTGTTGATTAACATTTCTACAAGATAGAATGATCAAATACTTGAAATAATACTATTAATTATTAAAAATTGAAATAAATCAGAACCCTCTGTATGCGGGTATAAAAGTATCTTTAATATTTTACTTACAATAAAAAAATGATTCTAAATATAGGATGTATCATTTAAAAAAATATATAACTTTGATACGCTAGCTTTTTTTGGTACCCTGTATATTTCAATATAATTTTAAAATAGAAAAATGTCAAAAGTAATGAATTCTGATTATTTTTTTGGGGTATTTTCTGTATCTGGTACTGATTTTTGGCACTAGTTTAATAAAAAGAATTAATTATATTAAATAAAGAAATAAAAAAATATTAACGATTTGCTAGTAGAAAGAGGAATTTTCTATCCGTATCAAATAAAGCGGATTTCCTTTTAAGATTAAAAACAATAATAATAATTAAGGTACCTACTAAGTAAACATTTACGTTCAAACAAAAGGGTCCAACATTTACGTTTATTGAACAGTTGAAAGGTAAGTAATATGTTCCAAATTTATTTAAAAAAATTAGTTCCATATATTGAAATATCGTTATACAGTGATTTTTATTTCAATTTTCTTGTTGTTTAATTAATATCTCCAATCAGTTTACCTCAAAAAAGTTGTGTTCAAAACTACTTGATACGAATTGTGTACAGCGCCGTCTAATAGCGCCAAAAAAAGTCATGGTATGTTATCTGTGGTATGTGTCTGCTTCTAAAACATATGCACACAAAATTTCATTGCAATGTTGCCAATAGTTTCTATAAAAAAAAAATGTGAATACAATTTTTTTTCTTCTTTACTCTACATAATACGTTAACGACTTTGAATAAGTTTGTTGCACTTGAAATGAAGATTTATTTTGTTGAATATCGAACTCTTATGATGTTTATGAATGTCTTTTATATCCAAGGTTGTATTTAAGTAAACATTACAGCCACGCAATTAATACGTGTCGAGTCAATCTTCTTTGAGTGTATTTGACGCAAAGAAGCTTGAAAATATTATATTTCCCTTAAATTCTTTATTATATTATTATTTTCTTTGGTCAGTACAAGCTGGTCTTATTCGAATTCGAATTATAATCAATAAAATATCATATTTAATTTCAGTTTCCTCTAAAGCGTCTTTTAAAGTTATTGAAAAATATTTTTCAAAAATCAATGATCGTTCAACTAAGAAGAAACAACTACTTCTCGGGCTATACGCCCCGACAGACATTGAGCTACACTTCTAAGTTAAACCATTATCGTTTGCAATTAGAAGAGACATTTTATCACTTGTTTCGGCATATTTGCGCCTCGTCAGTACAAGGTAGATATTATCCGTCCAAGAGCTCCGAGATCGTAATCCTGGATCTACTGAATCTTATTATAGTCGATATTTTTGAAATTTATTATTACTTTTCTTTACAGGATGGATCAAGATGGTAGCCTCAATATTAGTTACGATGAATGGAGAGATTTTTTGTTGTTGGCGCCTAGTACTAATATTAGGGATCTTATAACTTATTGGAGGCATTCTACAGTGAGTTTTTATTTTTATTTTTGTATAAATTAAGTTGAATTTTATGTCCTTTCTATAATTATTGTGCCATGTGGGAAAAAGGACGATATATATTTTGATTATTTTTTGGTATTTTGATGAAGCAAATTTAAAAGTAACGTAAGTAATAATTTTGTATGTTTTGCGGGATAAAATATTTTTATTCGTATTATATTTTTTTTTCGAAATGGGAACTCGATAAAATCTTGTAAAAAATAATATTTGCGGACCTATAAATTGCGGGTAGTATTTTTATCCTTTGTTTTGACTATTACTAAAAATACTTATAGAAATTCGGAGATAAACTTTCTATAAATTTATTATAAAATTATTAGCTCAGCGTATAAAAAGCTTGAGAAAATAGTATATTATTAATCGAGCAATTTATGATAGCCATTATTCACGCAGGATGCCGAGCCGTAGGCGAGGGGCGCAAGTCACCCGGGAGAATAATGGCCATAAATTGCGAGTTGAATACTATAATCTGTCCACGATCCTTGATTTCTTCACTAAATAAGAGTTAATTAAATAATGCGAGTGTAGAACGGAAAGTAATAATTTGGTATTTGGTATTATTGACAATTCTAACGTCAAAATTAATAAATTTCTGGAGTACGTCAAATATTGTGACATATAGAGATGGACGATACTGTGTAAAGTATCGATACACCGTACCATTATAAATATATTGTTTTAAACCTATCAATATTAGAAAATATCGTTATGAAAAGTATCAATACTAAAAATTTCGATATTTTATCTATACGATATATTTCAGAAACAAATTTCCTAAACAAAAATACGCAGATTTAATACTTCATTTCATATTGTACCCCCACCTCTAGTCACCTAAGCCGGAATGTTGTGTTGTCATAGCAACATATGCTATTTAAATGCAAAAGCGTGAATCATGAACCATCTCTAACTTCACCACTTGCGCTCTCACCATCTCTAACTACACCACTTGCGCTCTCACCATCTCTAACTTAACCACTTGCGCTCTCACCATCTTTAACTTCACCACTTGCGCTCTCCCAATCTCTAACTTCACCACTTGCGCTCTCGCCATTTCTAACTTCACCTCTTGCGCTCTCACCATCTCTAACTTCACCACTTGCGCTCTCACCATCTCTAACTTCACCACTTGCGCTCCCACCATCTATAACTTCACCACTTGCGCTCTCACCATCTCTAACTTCACAAGTTGCGCTGTCACCAAATTAACTCTTGCCACTCCCACCATAAAGTAACTGCTTAAGCTCTCACTATCAATAAAATCTTGGAACTCTCACTACAACCTAACCGTTGCGCTCTTACCATAATTCAACCCCCTTGTAACTACTCTCACCATATTTTAACCCCTTGCACTTTCACTATAATTTTATCCTTGACACTACCACCATTAGTTAAATAAAATAAAGTATATCCTAATTATCCTGGTCAGGACATTCAGTCGATTTTTGTGATACTTTGCAGATTTTAATTTTTTTCAATATAATTTTGAGATGGGTTAGATAAAAATGCGGCGAGGAGGGTGGAAAATGATGGGGGTACAGGTACTTTTATTTGAAGTAGGTGGGAAAAATGTGATTAGAAATCTTGAATCAAGTGATTGACAATTTTTATTAGTAGATTAATAAAAAAAAATGTTATCTTCTGATAGTAAATATTTTTGTAATTCACACCAATATAATAGGTTTTATTTTGGTAAAAAAATGTGCGCAATTTACTTTGTTACGTAAAAAAAATATCAACCAGTTTTTGTCAAAACATAATATGAGTTCAAGGTTAAAAAACGGCATTAAATTAAAATTAAAATAAATATTTTTTATATTATTACCTGCAACTTTGAATAATTTAACGAAAACAAATAATTCAAATTTAAAATTTGTTACAGTTTGCAACAACAACTTTTAAATTAATTAAATATATTAATTATCGCAGATACCCAGTTGCTAACGTCCGTTTTGTATTTTGTTTTTACGACACAACCTTGCAAAACTGCCATTTTTTAATTGGCCAATCGCTATAAAACTTCACGTAAGACTGTCAACAATTATTCCGATATACGTTGTTATTTTAAGTTTGTTTATCAAAATTTTATCAGTTAAAATTAGAAAAGATATTTTGGCAATATTTCCCAAAAAATACTTAATTCCGTCAGAGTACATACAAAGCGATGATGCAATATAGAAATTTGTAAAAAACGTAACTTCTTCGGTCTAAATAATTTTGAATAAAATACGATTATATCCTACGTCCTTGCGCCAATGTATCCTTCGCATTTCCTCCACAATTTAACTCACGGGTGTAACCACAATAACTTGACACTTTCATTACAATTTTTCTCTTAACCCCGCCACAAGTAATCCATTTGCGCTCAGATAGATAAACCAGTATTTGCGCTTTTACCACAATTTAACCTCTTTTGCTCCCTACTTGATTTAGTCACTTGCGCACTAGTATAATCGGAAGTATTTGCGCTTTCGACATACTCCAGCCACTTGCGCTTCCATCATATCTCCACCATCTTTCGCCATAGCTTAACCCCCTTCGCTCCCTCCATCATTTAACCTCTTGCGCTTTCGCAATAACTCTACCACTTGCGATGTCGCCGCAATTTCGCCCCTTGCGCTTTCGCAATAACTCTACCACTTGCGATGTCGCTGCAATTTCATCCCTTGCGCTTTCACAATAACTCCACCACTTGCGATGTCGCCGCAATTTCACCCCTTTTTGCGATGTCGCAATAACTCCACCACTTTCGAAGTCGCCGCAATTTCACCCCTTTTTGCGATGTCGCCACAATTTCACACCTTGCGCTTTCGCAATAACTCCAACACTTGCGATGTCGCCGCAATTTCACCCCTTTTTGCGCTTTCGCAATAACTCCACCACTTGCGATGTCGCAGCAATTTCACCCCTTTTTGCGATTTCGCAATAACTCCACCACTTGCGATGTCGCCGCAATTTCACCCCTTGCGCTTTCGCAATAACTCCACCACTTTCGAAGTCGCCGCAATTTCACCCCTTTTTGCGATGTCGCAATAAACCCACCACTTGCGATGTCGCCACAATTTCACACCTTGCGCTTTCGCAATAACTCCAACACTTGCGATGTCGCCGCAATTTCACCCCTTTTTGCGATTTCGCAATAATTCCAAAACTTGCGATGTCGCCGCAATTTCACCCCTTGCGCTTTCGCAATAACTCCACCACTTTCGAAGTCGCCGCAATTTCATACCTTGCGCTTTTGCAATAACTTAACCACTTGAGATGTCGCCGCAATTTCATCCCTTGCGCCTTGCGCTTTCGCCAAATGAAATTTTCAGTATTGCTCCAATATTTTAAAAAAATCGTATTTGAGGGTTTAAAAAGAGTGAGTTTAGCATGCATTGGCATTCCGTGGTATTGATAATATTAAGTAGGGGACTGAAAATTAATCTAAAATAAACAAATTGAGACACAGCGTTGGTCCAAAATATTTACGGAGCTCCTAACATGCAACACCGCTTTATTTGGATCTGGCGACCTTGGTTAAAATATCAATATACATTTATGACGTCAATTTCATTACATATTACCAAATTAGCAAGTAACCTTTTAACTGTAATAATATTTTGCGAAACTTGATTCTTATGTACTTTGCACATAATAACAAATAATACGTTGGGACCCACGCCTATCGATGTAATTAGACGTTTTGTAATATTCAAAAAATATTGATTGTTGTCTGGTCTAGGTACAAAATATGAAACGTGCTACCTTATTCAAATTAGTTCGATTATAATCAATCGTCATCCTATCTCCTCCTTGCTGATCCCTTTCTATACTGCGGGGTCATAAAGGTCCCAAAAAAATACCGGGTGTCCCAGAAGTTTCTGACCCATTTTAAATGTAAAAATCTCGGAACTCAGAAACGATAGGGAGGTGCGGTTTTCGAGGAACAATTTCTTTTTATATAAAGTTTTTTGAGTATAAATGTTTAATTAGTGAAATCTTATATAGGGTGTTTTTAAAAAAATGGTATTTTTAATTGCAAATATCGTCTATTTTTTTAATGAAACACCCTATATATTTTTATTCTATCTGAAAGCTGAACTCTTTCCCTTTCTGAAAATGTATAATTTGTTGAAGTTTAGATGAAAAATTAGTAAGTTGGGGATAACCTACAAAAATATGATTTGTTTAGTCTCAGTTTACATCGAACACCTTACGGGGTTTCCCAGTGGTCATCTATCGTAGTACTAACTGCGCTCGACACTGCTTCACCGTAATTAGTGATGGGTCGACGTCCATATTTCATTTTTTTATGTCTATAAACAATTTTTGTTTTGGGAAAAATATTTTTCAGAATTTTTGTACAAATAAAATCCCATTTAGTTTGTTTTTCATAATCCTTGACACCCAAATCGACAAAAACTATATCCGTATAGGCAGTATCATAATATAACAGGGGTTAAGTCAAAAAAACTGATATCTACTACAATAAAAACATCATTTTATCATTCTACAGTGATTTCCAATTTGCAAGTCACATTGCTCTAGTTGAATTATCAAAGCCCCTCTTAATCGGTTATCACCAGATAAATCCCAAACTTAATATAAACGCCAACTGCGTATACGACGACCAGTAGTGTGTCTGAGATTTTGGCGTGTGGTGAACTTGCTTCGCTTTCCCCCCTTCCATTGCAGCGAGCATGTGGTGATGGCATCTCGACTCATTACTCCATTCACTGTCGACGCTCGAAGTTTGTGATTTTTTTTTTTTTTTTAAATTTACGTAACCGAAAAAAAAGTGCGAGCTATTAATATCGTTGTTCGAAGTGAATTATATTCTGTGATAACAAATTCAGCCGAGATGAATTTCGAAGAAACGCAAGGATCTGTTCCCGATATCGTGGAGGATTTTTTGTTAATTTTCAGAGAATTATGCAAGGTAAATTGATATAAAAGATTTTTTATTATACCTTTACTGAAAACATGCCTATTTAAGTCATAGCGTAGTCAAAGTACACAAAATATCCGTAAAATGCCGCAAAAAACACAAAAAACTTGAAAATTCAAAATTGAGTTTTTAAAACGGTTGTGATTAACATGAGAAAAACTTTACGATGCTAGGCATGCGATTTTCCTGAAAATAGTCGAGTAAAAATTTTTGTTTTTGTTTTTTTCACTCTAATTGTTTAAATAATGAAAACACAGAAAAATGTTCAAATCAAAAATTGTAGCTAATACATTTATCTACAAAATTTGTCTGAACATTTTTTTTGTATCTGTATTAGTTTTTAAAATATATACGAAATTTCCATAGTAGTATTTTTGAACATCATCAATTTTCATATTTTTAATTTTACGATAGTAAATAAACAATGACATTTAGAAAAAAAACTATTATATGAAATGTGTTCGAAAATGAGGTATCTACAAATACATTGAAAAAATTATTTTTTTTTTTAAATTTTTTCACCTTTATTTGTGCTCCCTTCTCTTTCTTACCTGAGCCATAGGTGTGTTCTTTTGTATCGCGATCGCTTCTAAACAGGTTCATTATAAAGTTCTCAAATTTTTAGATAATATCATAAACAGTATAAAAAGTTATAGAAGGTTTGCTGACAGACCTCTGATTTAAGTATTTATTTTAAATAATGGTCTATTATTTAAAAAAATTGATATTTATAGAAAAACTGTATAGTAGTTTCGAAAGTAGATGCTTCAAAGTGTTAAGTAGTGAAGTTTCATTGAATTATATTAATTTCGAAAAAAGATATAATTGAATGAAGTCTAAAAAAACAGGTAAAATTAAGCATGCCAAAAAAAACAGATTTTTAAGAAGCATTCGTTTAAAATTCTAAATATTGATGGCTTTGCTTTTATAATAATAATGTTTTATGCTCATTTGCAATGCTAAATCCAAAAGGAATTTTTGCTGGGATAAGTATTAATTAAATAGGAATTATAATAAACTGATATTACAGTCAGAAAATCTACTTTTTCAAATTTGAAAGTATTTCTATCTAAAAGTTGAGATCTTTCTTTACATTTTACATGAGTTTATTTATTTTTTCAGAATGTTATAAGCCTAAAATTATTAACTTTTTAGTCGAGCGGTTAATAAATTTGGCTCACGAATTGAATACCACTAAACTTAATTTTATCTCGTAAACTTTTCAATTCACAAAAAAACTATTTAGACAAAATTTGTAGATAAATGCATCAGCTACAAATTTTGATTTGGAAGTTTTTCTGTATATTAATTATTTAAACAATTAGAGCGAAAAAACAAAAATGTTCACTCGACTATTTTCCGGAAAATTGCATGCCTAACATCGTAAACTTTTTCTCATGTTAAACAACGATTGTATTATGACAGCAGATGTCAGTGTTTTCAATTATTATTGTTCTACATTATTAAAATGATTTCTCCTGAAGAACAATTATCGCATATCTGAGAGATATGAGAAGGAATTTGAACTATTTTGATTGAAATTTCCCTTTTTATCATCCAATAGTACAAAGCTCAAAGTCAACACCCGAAAACATTGTGGTTCACGAGGATAATGTCCTATCCATCCCAACAACAATTTTACAAATTGTAGTATAGATATTTCCTTCGATAAAAATTGAAAATTAAATAAGCTAAGGCTAATATTTGTTTATAATTGTTGGAAAATAAAAGTTTTCGGTAAATACTTACTTGTTTTTGTTTTCAGAAAAGTATAATTAAAAGTATCGTTAATTACTCATCCATAAATGCTTTTTCTGGAATGAAATATACTCTATTTCTAGCTATTTCGTCCTATATTTTCAATAAAACACAGTTTAAATGTCACACATATTGATATTTTTAAAACAATATATTTATAACGATACGGTGTATCGATACTTTACACAGTATCGCCCATCTCTATATGTCACATTTGACGTACTCCTGAAATTGATTAATTTTGACGTTAGAATTGTCAATAATACCAAATTATTACTTTCTGTTCTACTCTCGCCTTATTTAATAAAGAAATCAAGGGTCGTGGACAAAGTATAGTATTCTACTCGCAATTTATGTCCACTATTCACTCGGCTGACTTGCGCCCCTATTTTTTGTTAATCAGTGACATCAATTAATGTTTGTCAAGTGTCAGAAAGCTGTAAGTAGAGGTGGGATCATTCAGTTCCCTGAAGTATCAAGATTTTAAACTTCCCAAAGTTGATATTATAAGGATTTAATTTTATACTGTTCATAGCAAAGTAATAAAACTATCAGGGTTTTAATTCTTTAACCTTTATGTACTGTTAGACATTTTCAAATTCGAATATTAATGGGGGGGGTCGGTTTATTCACATTTCAAGCTATTTCAAAAATAAATTTAAATAATCTCGGGGGGGGGGCATTTTTACAAAGTTTTGATTGATATTTTAAACTGTTTCAAAAAAAAATTTAAGTGGTATCGAGGGCTTTTTCTTGTATGTTAGTAATTCACGATTGAACAGGTCTTACAAACCCCCCGCACATTTTTTATCCCGATAATCCTGGTTAGAACATTATGTCAAAAATTAAAAACAAAATAATACACACAGGTATTGAAATTTTAATAATGAAGATGAAAGCTTGGTTTATAAAATCCAAGTACTTACAAAATTATCTAAAATACCTACATATTTATATATTATTAATGATTTTGGTTGTTCGATAATCTCGTCACTGACATTAATTCGTAATTTGGGTATCTATTGTTGAATTACTTCGTCTCAGTATTGATATTACGAGTTCCAAATCCAAATTTAACATTCAACTTGGCAGTCCTACAAAAATATATCAAGAAATTTGGATCATACATCCAACAATAATTGCCAAATAGTTTAATAATTATTAAACTTTCAATTAGACGGAGTTAAATGTCTGTGTACTTTGCAAATTAATACAGTTAACTTCGATTGACTACCGGGTGTTGTTTAGTAACATTGACTTTGACTTTGAAGTCTTGAATTAAGTACAAAGTTAAGTGGATATACAAACAAATAATGGATATATTACAGTACATAGATGACGAGTTTTAATTTTCAATGGTGCCGTAATTTTTATTGATTTTGAAGTATTCCTTCCCCCATCATAACGTTCAATAAAAGGATCTAGAAAGAGAATTATCTTAAGCCTTAGATTGCCGCTATAGCAGCCAGGCTCTATCAGTAATCCAACAACTAGGTCTAGACTGGTAAAAAACTGTAAAGAATCTCTCAACTGGCTGGCAAGAGACAACAAAGTAGACAACATGGGAAATGGTACAAAAATTCACTTCAACTGCCTGGGCAGCTGAGCACAACCCAATCGAATAAATGAATGAATGAAACGTTGAATAAATAGTTGCGCTTAAATAGAACCTCCTCGTATTATCGATAAATCGAACTTTGACCTCAATTTTTTCTAAAGCAAAATCGATAATTAATATTTATCTTATTCCATTTACTTTGTTCTAAGATTCAAAAAAATATTAATTACGGCGCAATTTCTAATAATTATTTCGTAAGAGGGATTCCGATTAATTTTTAAGTAGTATTAATTTTGCGATAACCACTAGACAATGAAATTAATTAAATTAAAACGTTTTTTGTGAAAGGAAAAAGTTTCTATTGGCCTTAATTTGCAAGGATAAAGATTGGCAAACAAAAAGAATTTAATTCGTAATATATAAACAAAAATCGTAATTTGTTAGAACTTTTGGAGCTATGAGGATGTATTGATATCTAGTTAGCCTAGACCAGTTCCATAGCAAGGAAGTGTCAGTGTGAAGTTTGACGTCAAAAAAGTAAACCAGAGTTACGCAATAAATTAAAAGAAAAAAGATGTCCACCGAAATTGTGAAAATCGAAAAATTGGAGTATCGAGCCATCATCAAGTACCTGTATTTAAAAGGGTTAAGAGGTAAGCAGATTTACGAAGATTGTTTAATACCCTTGGTGATCAATGTCCTTCGTATGCGACCGTGAAAACTTGGACTGCAAGCTTCAAAAGAGGTAAATTTTCCTTTGAAGATGATGACCGATCGGGAAGGCCAGTTTCTGTGTCAGTCCCCGAAAATATCGATGCAGTTCATGACATGATTTTATCAGAACGTCGAATTGGGCTAAAACGGATATCTGAAGCACTGAATATTTCATACGAACGCGTTCATCATATAGTTCACGTCAATTTGGACATTAGAAAAATTGCTGCAAAATGGATCCCCAAATGTTTGAATGTTGACCAAAAGCGTGCAAGGGTAGAAGCATCGCGTTCGATCTGTGCTCGATTTGAAAACGATGTAGACTTCTTAAACCGAATTGTTACTATGGATGAGGCTTGGGTACATTTCTACGATCCAGAAACAAAGCAACAATCAATGGAATGGCGACACTCTGGTTCTCCAAGACCTAAGTTTCGTGTCCAAAAATCTGCTGGAAAAGTTCTTGCTTCAGTTTTTTGGGATTGCCATGGAGTAATCTTGATTGATTTTTTGGATAAGGGTAGAACAATAACTGGAGATTACTATTCGACATTACTGACCACTCTACGGGAAAAAATTAAAGAGAAAAGACGCGGAAAGCTATCCAAAGGTGTTTTGTTTTTGCAGGACAACGCCCCTGCACACAAATCTCATGTTGCCATGCAAAAAATTCGTGATTTAGGGTTTGAATTACTAGAACAACCCCTTTATTCACCAGATTTGGCTCCGTCCGACTATCATCTCTTTCCTCAACTGAAAAAAAGTTTAAAAGGTCGTAAATTTTCTGCCAACGACGAGGTAATAAGAGCTGTGGAGGTCTGGTTTGCAGAGCAAGAAGAAACGTTTTTTTTTGAAAGGTCTAGAGACGTTGCAGGTTCGCTGTAATAAATGTATCCAATTAAGAGGAGAATATGTTGGGTAATAAAGTATTTTGACATTGAAATTTTGTTTAGTTCTGCAATAATGAAAAATGTGTCTGAATCCAGTTCTGCTTCTTCTTACAGATTTCTTTATCTAACCTAACCTAACGGTGCAAATCAACTTTACTCACAACTATACGTTAATTTTTGTACACACTATATGTTTATCTATAATTCGTGTTAACCAATAATATAATTAAAGGCTGATGGTGCATATTACAAAAAAAAAATATGAATAAATCAATTTAAATTGCCTAAAAGGTATTCGATGGTGAATCGTGACTCTTGGCACCGCTGACGGACAAACAGTTCTATTCTAACTTTCGAACCCGGTAGCAGAAAATGTCGATGTCGTGCTGCAATTCATACACAGACATTTTTGAAGTTGTTTAATCTGAAAAGATAATAAATAATAACAACTATGTAGTGCAAACACGTTATAATTTCGGTTGGGTTTTAATAAATAGTGTGTTTATTTTGGCCTTTGAAACGGAACCTATTTTGAATTTTAAGTTGGAAATTGCGGATATAGCGTAGTCAAAGTACACAAAATATCCGTAAAATGCCGCAAAAAACACAAAAAACTTGAAAATCCAAAATTGAGTATTTAAAATGGTTGTGATTAACATGAAAAAAACTTTACGATGCTAGGCATGCGATCTATCTAAAAGTTGAGATCTTTCTTTACATTTTACATGAGTTTATTTATTTTTTCAGAATATTATAATCCCAAAATTATTAAGTTTTAAGTCGAGCAGTTAATAAATTCGGCTCACGGGCCGTTCGCGCGTAACCACGAATTGAAAACCACTGAAATTAATTTTATCTCGTAAACTTTTTAATTTACAGAAAAACTTTTTAGACAAAATTTGTAGATAAATGCATCAGCTACAAATTTTGATTTGGAAGTTTTTCTGTATATTTATTATTGAAACAATTAGAGCGAAAAAACAAAAACAAAAATTTTCCACCACCCTTTTAAATACCCAATTTTGAATTTTTTAAGTTTTTTGTATTTTTTGTGAGGTTTTATGTGTACTTTGATTAGGCTAATATGTTTCTAATCTCGGTAACCTGTGACATTTCAGTATATCTGAATAATATCCTAGCATTTTGTGATCGTTTAACCTACTTTGTTGGTAGCGTGCTTGTTGACACTCAAATTCCGTAGTCAGTTTTACAAAATTAGATAAGATACGCCCTTAATACAGGGTACTTTAATATTGTGTTGTTTCGTTTTCATTTGAAGGGTTGAAAAAAAAATAGTCCTTAATAGTCTGGTTCACATGTACCATTTTTCATAAAATTTTTGTACAGTCAAAGAAAATTCAAATCAAATCAAACTGTCATTCGATTCGAAAAATCATCTAGAAAGTTTAAGGAAAGATCCCAAAAAGAGCCAATGAAAATTGAAAAAGTTATAAACGATTTATTAAAGAAAGTAGGGGTTCGGTTTTTTTCGAATATCTCGAAAACTATCGAAGATATTCGAAATAAAAAAAAGATCTGAAAAACGAGACAGTGAATTTTTGTGCCAGCTTGATACGATGGAACCTATTATAGAATGGTTAGAGGAAGAGATCTTGATTTGAAGTTCGTAAATATTCCAGTAAAAAGCGATGAGAATGCTCAAATTCAGCTTGCGTTCTCAAACCATTTTATAAACATTAAGGTTACATCGAGAGCGTTACAAATTGAATGTTGAAATATTTTGGCAGGTCAAGCGGTTAAATAATTAGATTAAAGCTGAATGATCAGTCAAAAAAGCTGCCTTTGTTCCTAAGTAAATTATTATTATCATGAATTAGTAACTTCTAAGGGTGCTAAGTTTGGCAAATGACATGTTTTTTGTCGAGGATGGAGTTACTTATATATGTATTTTGATATTTTTCATTATTAAATATTCAAGATAAGCTTTTGTTATTATCAGTGAATATATACAGGGTGGTGTATGTTGACTATATTTAAAAAAATAATGTTTTCACTTTTGTCCAATATACTAAACACTTAGATAATTTTTTTTATAAAATTTAAACGTTTCAAAGCCCAATATTTAAAAAATGCTACATCAACTACGCCTAATGGCTTAAAAAAATAACAAAGATGGATGCCATCGGAGTCGAAATAACGGTGGATATAATCCTGAAGTTAAGTAACCATTATTTAAATGACAAAATTGGATGAACAAATTCCTGTTATAATTACGTCAGCTTGCATCTGATTCACGAAATTCCGCGTAGTGACAGCGAGTACAGCGACGTCACGAAACCTTGGTAATTTCAATTTCACCGACGCGCTAGGAGAGTCAATGTCTTACGTCACGCGATGTTGCCAGATTTATAAAAAGTTGCTATATCGGCTTATTTTTTTAGAATGTATACGATTTTTTTTATTATCAGTACTGTGTTGGATTACTAAGTTAGGAAAAAACTTTCCGGGTTATATAAAATGTACGTAATGTTGTGTGTACATCAAAATATAAATATTGAATACACAGTATAAAATCAGTGGTTCTCAAAGTGGTCTATGACAGCGAAAACAGAAGTAGCTGGGTCCATATTAAATGAAAACGGGGAAAATATGTTTATATCGCTTATTACATTAGTAAATTTGAATCTTTTAAATCGTATAATAGCACTATTAGCCTCAAAATACAAAAAACTTGAAAATTCAAAAGTTAGGCATGCGATTTTCCGGAAAACTGTAGTGAAAATTTTTGTTTTTGTTTTTTCGCTCTAATTGTTTAAATAATAAATATTCAGAAAAACTTCCAAATCAAAATTTGTAGCTGATGCATTTATCTACAAATTTTGTCTAAAAAGTTTTTCTGTAAATTAAAAAGTTTACGAGATAAAATTAATTTCAGTGGTATTCAATTCGTGGTCACGCGAAAACGGCAAGTGAGCAAAATTTATTAACCGCTCGACTTGAAAGTTGATAATTTTGGGCTTATAATATTCTGAAAAAATAAATAAACTCATGTAAAATGTAAAAAAAGATCTCAACTTTTATATAGAAATACTTTCAAATTTGAAAAACTAGATTTTCTGACTGTAATATCAGTTTATTATAATTCCTATTTAATTAATACTAATCCCAGCGAAAATTCTTTTTGGATTTAGCATTGCAAATGAGCTTGAAATATTATTATTATAAAAGCAAAGCCATCAATATTTAGAATTTTAAACGAATTCTTCTTAAAAATCTGTTTTTTTTGCATGCTTAATTTTACTTGTTTTTTTTAGACTTCATTCAATTATATCTTTTTTCGAAATTAATATAATTCAATGTAACTTTACTACTAAATACTTTAAAGCATCTACTATCGAAACTACTATACAGTTTTTCTATAAATATCAATTTTTTTAAATAATAGACAATTATTTAAAATAAATACTTAAATCAGAGCTCTGTCAGCAAACCTTCTATAACTGTTTATACCGTTTATGATATTATCTAAAAATTTGTGAACTTTATTATGAACCTATTAAGAAGTGATCGCGATACAAAAGAACACACCTATGGCTCAGGTAAGAAAGAGAAGGGAGCGCAAATAAAGGTGAAAAGGCAGGTGAGAGAGCGTGAAAAATCGATGATAATACATTAAAAAAATTTTTTTTCGGTGTATTTGTAGATACCCCATTTTAGAATACATTTCATATGAAACTGTTTTTTTCTAAATGTCATTGTCTATTAAAAACATGAAAATTGATGATGTTCAAAAATACTACTATGGAAATTTCGTATATATTTTAAAAACTAATGCAGAAACAAAAAAAATGTTCAGACAAATTTTGTAGATAAATGTATTAGCTTTCTGTGATATCATTATTTAAACAATTAGAGCGAAAAAACAAAAACAAAAATTTTCACTCGACGATTTTCCTAGCATCGTAAATTTTCTCTCATGTTAATCACAACCCTTTTAAATACTCAATTTTGAATTTTCAAGTTTTTTGTGTTTTTTGCGGCATTTTAAGGATTATTTCGTGTACTTTGACTACGCTATTTACGTGCTGTAAAAAATATATTTGTAGTTGTAGAATTTGCAAAAAATCAATATTTGGTAATAAGGTAGTGCACCCAAGAACCAAAAAAACAAAGCAAGTGGTACACGAGATGAAAAAGTTTGGGCACCTCTGGTATAAATGCATTTATATTAGCATTTACACAATCTATCAAATTTGAGGTTGAATAAATTCCTTATGGGATAATATTTTGAATTTTTTTTTAATTTGTTGATGTTTATATACAAAATAAATATTTTTATGTTTTTCACACATAAACAAACAATAAAACAGAATAAGCGGGAGGAACGGAACGGAATGTTATTAGGACTCATCGTTGTTTGGCGGCCTATTTTTTGTAAAATTTGTTGAAAAATTTATACAAAAAAATGTTTATTAATTTTACCCGTTGTCCTTCCCACGTTGGACGTTTGTGACGGATATGAAGAATTATTAGGTACATTGAATGTAATGTTTTTTGTTTAATCCAAAAGTAACCGGTTAAGATCTGATAATAAACAAGGACTTCCTGCAGGACTAATATTTTTAAACTACGATTTGATATTCTCATTTTTCGATTAATAAAAATAATTTATTGTTAACCAACCAAACCCAATAAAGTTTTTATCAGCAGACGTAGACACAAATAACAAGCGGAGTGATAAAAACACTCTTTCGCCTCGTGTTTAATACAGAATTTGATTTATGGACGAAATTTTATATCGAAAAATGAAAAGTAGATTTTAATTTAGTTAGTTTAAGTGAAAAATATAGTAGAATGTAAGTTTTCTGTTTTTTTTTCAAAGATATAGTACGGGGGATTGTCAGGTTAAAGACGAATTAAAAAAAATCGTGTCTCTAGCTAGGCTTTGTTCCTATAAAATGGTTAAAAAAAAGAACCATATCGGACTAATTACTTGGTAACCTCGAGTATAATCGATATTTAAATATACATTAAGGTTAGTGATCCCATCAGATCTAGGTATTTCAAAATAAGTTAATACCATATTAAAATAAAATAATTTTTATCAATTTTAAAGAATATTTAAACGAGAAATTTAAATTACCAACCTATATCAATAAGGTCATTGACCTTTTGACCTTGTCTTGTTCGGCTATATTTCAATTTACGGATGTCCCTTGCTGGGAAATTTTTGGGATCTGCTCAGCAAAGGGAAGAAAGATTGTTCTCCCTGTAAGATAGATTATTCTTTAAAAAAATAAATGTCATAAAATGAACTACTTAACGTGAAAGTAGATCAAATGTATCAAGTTGTTAAGATGAAATAAAATTTGACATGTGGCAAAAGTAAAGATGTCAAAAACATGGAAAAATATAATTCGAAAGATTGCGGATATATGAAAAATGATTTGGTATCTTTATTAAATTTATTTGAAAGAATGGTGCAGAAAAAACAAACTTTTGTGTTCACCCACGAGGCGGAGAAATATTTTCAAAGCATGGGTAATAAGTGGAATGTTTCTGTGAGTATTGTTTTCTACCGTATTTTTTGGATTTTGACTGTGTTATTTCGATACCAAGGATTTTTCGTAATTTTTTCTGTAACCTAAAAAATAAAGAGCTAATTTTAATATTTTTTTCAAAATTTTATACCCTTTAGTTTTGAAGATAAAAGGGGGAATGTAAATTTCATCTAATTTGTTAAATATCTTCTTTCAAAATTTAAAAAATTATACATATTTACGTCTGGGTTTTAACTGCATATTATTTTGTGTGATGGTAAACATTTTTTTAAATAACAAAAACAGCCAAACATTTTTTTTTCTAAAAATATAAAAATGATTTTTTAGAGTCGAGTTTACAATTTATTTACGTCACTGAATTTTAACGAGCTTTTTATTTTTTTTTGAGTCTGTATTCAAAATATTGCTTACATAAATTTGATTTTAAGCAAAATTGATGAACAAATTTAATTAAATTCGAATTAAATAATAAAAATATTTAAATTTTTCATTAAATTACTTACGTAAATTGTATCATACATTTTTGCCTTTATCCTAAAAAAAACAAAGGTTTATGTTGTTATAATGATCAGACGATTTATTTACAACATATAATAATATACAACTCTCTAATCTTTTAAAAAACGTCAATGCTTCTGTCTGTTCAAAAATTTGAGACATGAAGAAGATATATTACCTACATGTATTATTGTTTTATCGGAGGTAACATAACCTCATTTATGAACGAATACATTTTTCGATTTTCCCGCAAATAGTTTTCCCGGAAAACATTACGAGTTAAAATCTGATTTATATTCTGAATAAAAACCAAAAGCTTTAGCGAGTGGGTATACGAGGATATATTGAAAAATTCTTAGCCTATTATAGAACCAAACAAAATTTCAATGTCAAAATATTTTATTACCCAACATATTCTTCTCTTAATTGTATACATTTATTACAGCGAACATGCAATGTCTCTAGACCTTTCAAATAAAATGTTTCTTCTTGCTCTGCAAACCAGACCTCCACAGCTTTTATTACCTCCTCTTTGGAAGAATATTTACCACCTTTTAAACTTTTTTTCAGTTGAGGAAAGAGATGATAGTCGGACGGAGCCAAATCTGGTGAATAAGGGGGGTGTTCTAGTAATTCAAACCCTAAATTACGAATTTTTTGCATGGCAACATGAGATTTGTGTGTAGGGGCGTGGACCTGCAAAAACAAAACACCTTTGGATAGCTTTCCGCGTATTTTCTCTTCCAATTTTTTCCCGTAGAGTGGTCAGTAATGTCGAATAGTAATCTCCAGTTATTGTTCTACCCTTATCCAAAAAATCAATCATGATTACTCCATGACAATTCCAAACAAACTGAAGCAAGAACTTTTCCAGCAGATTTTTGGACACGAAACTTCTTAGGTCTTGGAGAACCAGAGTGTCGCCATTCCATCGATAGTTGCTTTGTTTCTGGATCGTAGAAATGTACCCAAGTCTCATCCATAGTAACAATTCGGTTCAAGAAGTCCACATCGTTTTCAAATCGAGCACAGATCGAACGCGATGCTTCTACCCTTGCACGCTTTTGGTAAACATTCAAACATTCGGGAATCCATTTTGCAGCAATTTGTCTCATGTCCAAATTGACGTGAACTATATGATGAACGCGTTCGTATGAAATATTCAGTGCTTCAGACATCCGTTTTAGCCCAATTCGACGGTCTGATAAAATCATGTCATGAACTGCATCGATATTTTCGGGGACTGACACAGAAACTGGCCTTCCCAATTGTTTATCATCTTCAATGAAAAATTTACCTCTTTTGAAGCTTGCTGCCCAATTTTTCACGGTCGCATACGAAGGACATTGATCACCAAGGGTATTAAGCATATCTTTGTAAATCTGCTTACCTTTTAACCCTTTTAAATACAGCTACTTGATGATGGCTCGATTCTCCAATTTTTCGATTTTCACAAGTTGCGGTGGACATCTTTTTTCTTTTAATTTATTGCGTAACTCTGGTTTACTTTTTTCACGTCAAACTTCACACTGACACTTCTAATAAGTTATTGTTCGTTGCTATGGTAACGCAATATTTTGTTTATGCATGGTCTAGGCTAACTAGATATCAATACATCCTCGTAACTATTTTAAATATTTTGAAAATACAAACTACTGTGATTGGGTTACTTTAGGTCTTCTTTTATCAGCCTAGTTGTCATGCTGATATTCATATCATATCATATTTTCAAAAATTTTCAATATCCAATTTTCTTTTACAGTATCTGGACATTGGGGAGGATATGAATGTTCCTGATGACTTCACTCAGAAGGAAATGCAAACCGGTATGTGGTGGAGGCATTTAGCTGCTGGTGGTGTCGCAGGAGCAGTATCCAGAACGTGTACAGCGCCCTTGGATCGATTAAAAGTATTTCTACAAGTAAGTTCCTTCCAAAATAAAAAACTTCTTTTTTTCTATAAAAATGCTTGTTTCAGGTGAATCCTAGCAGACAGAAAATTGCAGATTGCATGCAGAATATGTTAAAAGAAGGTGGTGTTCGGGGTTTGTGGAGAGGCAATGGTATAAACGTATTAAAAATCGCCCCGGAAACAGCTCTCAAGTTTGCGGCTTACGAGCAATTAAAAAGACTGATTAAAGGGGATTCTCAGCATGTTTTAAGCATTTATGAGAGGTAAGTTTCTAATTTTTAAAAATCTATTACACAAAATTTGACTTTAATATTTGTTTTTAGATTCGTTGCTGGAGCTTTAGCGGGCGGTTTCAGTCAGTCGGCCATTTATCCATTAGAAGTACTCAAAACAAGGTTAGCATTAAGAAAAACCGGACAGTATAAAAGTATAGCCGATGCTGCCTACAAGATATACGTTACAGAAGGTCTTCGGAGCTTCTATAAAGGCTACATTCCAAATATATTAGGTATGTATCAATTATTAACCACAATTTTTACCGATACCGGCATATTTATTCAGTGTAGCCGCACAAATGGTTGGCCACACAATCAACCAACCCTATTTTTAAGTATATTTTTGTTTGTTTCAGGTATAATTCCATACGCAGGTATAGATCTTGCAGTTTATGAAACTTTAAAAAAGAAATATTTCAAGACTCATTCTAGTAACGAACAGCCAAGTTTCTGGACGCTTTTAGCTTGCGGAAGCGCGAGTAGTACTTTGGGTCAAATGTGCTCTTATCCATTAGCTCTTGTAAGGACGAGGCTGCAGGCTCATGGTGAGTATTCTATAACCAACAGTAGTTCTAGTAACAACAACAACTTTCAACGATTCCACAATCTATAGTTTGACAAATCTTTCTAAAGCTACGCGGTGTTGGTAAGGGGTGAGGAAACGAGGCCGACAATCAATATCAGTCAATAGTCAAAGTGAGAAGGAAGAACACACGGACGAGCTTTCCAATAGCAAGTCAGGTGGTTGCATAGCAACCGACTAATATCCACCAATTGTGTTCGTTCGGCGTACGCGGTAATATGATTTTGTCTCGGCGTTGTTGGATTGAAAGAAACCCACAACATATTTGGAAAAATGTTTACCTGTTAACATAAAAAATCCAATGAAGCAAGCACTAACGTATAATCATTTTCAAATAATTACTACTACATACTCAGCACTTTAGCTTTTTCGTAGTTAAACATGGCAACATCGAATGTTTTCGTTCGCATTTATTTCATAGCTTCAGATAACTTTGCCAAATTATAACTAACTTTAAATAATGCCTGGAGCACAAATTCTGACCAATTCAAGCTTTGTTAATATTCATTATACAATGTTAAACATCTGCCGAACCAGTTTAGAAAGTTATCGATTTGCGCCATCATTGCCAAAAACCTTCAATAACAACTGATTTAAAGCTGGGGTCATACAATGTAAAACTACCTGAGGAACCGGTTTAGTCTATGTAAATGTCAAAAAAAGACTATAAACACTATAAATAACGACTACCATTAAGAGTATTAGAATATATTGTCATTGACGTTCTACCATATTCAGCTAAAGTGGGATGGGTTGGAAGTATGCAGTCAGGAAGGAACGTTGGTGTGATACACAGACGGATCTAAGACTCACATTGGAACAGGAGCTGGAGTCCATGGTACTATACCCAGGTGCAACATCCACGCATCGTTGTGGAATCTTGCATCTGTATTCCAGGCAGAAATCTTTGCTATCGATATGTGTTTGCAATTGAATATCGAAAGGAGGTGTAGAGGCCAAAAGATCCTTATACTCTCTGATAGTCAGGCAGCGCTAAAATCTTTAGCATGTCCCCAGATCAGATCTAGACTGGTCTACAAAAACTATTAACCCTGGCTAACCATAATAGAGTTACCCCCGGGGCACAAGGGCATTGTAGGAAATGAAAAGGCAGACATCCTAGCAAAGCTAGGGTCTGAGACTGCATTCACTGATCCTGGACCAGTATTTGGGATATATAAAACTGCTGCACGTGGTTGTACATCTCGGTGGACTCAAACTAAACATCAGTCGTACTTGAGACATGTGCCAAAACAGGAACACAGCAAACTCCTGGTCAAAAAAGCCTAGGAAATACTAAACCTTAGTAGAGGCAAGATAAGGATAGTGACGGGTTTACTCACCGGTCACTGTACCCTAAGGTAGCACATGCATACAATCGGTATATATAGGGAGGAACCTATCTGTCGGTTGTGCAAGGAAGAGGAGGGAACAGCCTCTCACATTATCTCATTGGAGATATAGACTCCTAGGACTAGAACAACCAAGGGAGGATTTCTCCAAGAAGGACCTAGTCAAAAGACTGTTGAGCCTGATAAGAGCCACAGGCTGAGGTGACGAGGACTCTAAACCTCTGATTGGTGGTGCCCAATCAATCATGGGTAGCTTTATAAATTTTGTGCTATACTTAAACTCATAGCTGGATTAAGACATTTGAGCGCCCTAGGCTGACATAATTTAAACTAGGAAAGTAAAAATATAGTTACATGTAAAATAAAACGTGTTTTGCAAAAAATATACGTATTTTTGAAAATGAAAAAATCGATTTTCTACAGATGTATTTTACGACACTTAATACTTTTTGATTTTTGTATGATATCTTCAAAATTCCTTTCCTTTAGCGCCTCTGATACATAATATCAGCAGTTTTATCGTCTGTTGAAGAACTTCTTAAGTAATTTTTTACTCGTTTTATCACCTTTCACCCGTACAGTTCGTCACCGGTAAACACAGATAATATTCTTAAAATAATGTTCATTTTGGGAAATTTATAAATTGAATTTTTGCTGCGGAGTCTTTGCAACCATGACATAGTTTTTGTTGTTATTTTCTCAGAATCGGGTTAGTCCAAAGTTTGAATAAAATATTTGAATTGTATACATTCATTTTCAAAATTACTATTCAAATCTTTAGTATAAATTCCTCGAAGATGATTTTCTTTTATTATTATTATTGTCTTTAGTGTTTTCAAAGTTTGTAAGAAAACCAAAACACCCACTGATTTCATCATACGAATTTTTTCGCGTCTCGAGTTCTTATAATAAACAATACTGTCTACAACCACGTAGAACATATTTACTTCCATATCTGTCCTACCATCAAAAGTAGTTTCTCCTGGCAAACAGTTCCTTTTTTTCTTCCTTATAATTATACTACATCTTTACCGCTTTCTTCGTAGTTGTTATAAGTTTGTCTCATTTCCATAACAAAGTTAATTAATGATTTAGAGAGTTGAACGGCTGTCCCTATATCCATACAAGTCTCCAAGCAACATTTTCTGAAATATACCTTTTCCTCGGCCTTTGCTTTAGGTGCTCACAATAAAATTCAAACCTTCTTTAAAAGCATCGAAACTGTCATCGACTCTAGCTGACCATCTAGTAGCTGAAAGTTTTTTAGGCACATGTAGTTCTGACCCACTCACAGTTCTGTTACGTGTTAAACACTCTTTCATTATTATTTTTTCTTATTTTCTTGGGAATCAAACCACAATATGTTTTTTTATTTTTTTATTTCAACGTTTCGGTAGCGTTCCAGCTACCGTTGTCAAGATTAACTAATAATGAAAGTCCGAATAAATGAACATAAAAAGTATATCAAAGATAGGGAGTTCTTTTAGTCGGGTATTTGCAAACATGCTTGGGAAGAGGGGCATAAAGTTCAATGGGATTCGACAAAAATAATATTGAAAGAGCCCAATAATAAAAGACGAAAAATCAAAGAAAGTGCTTTAATACAACTAAATTCAGATAAATGTGTAGCTAGTATTTCAGCCGAATGTAGTCAAATTTGGTTACCAATGTTAGAAAGAGAAATTTCCAATAATCAATTACCTGCGTTATCAGGATAGCATCATAAGTTTTTATCCAGGTTTTCTTATGATTTATGTTTGGAATAGTTGTTAATCGATACACACTTCAATACACAAAATCACCAAACTGAGTTATACATATTTTGAAAACAAAATAATCATACACAAAAAAGTAACAACAAACGCGTTTATATTAACAAAATTTCCAAAATAAGCAAGAAAAAAGCGCTATCCCAATAAAAACCGTTCCTGGAACGTGCACTTCACTGGATTCCATTTCTAGTGGACTACATATCGTTAGAATGTCATGAAATAAAATATTTTATTTCTCATTTTACCAGAGGTGTGATCTACTATGAATGGACCTTAATAAAATTTGACAACAAAGTTTTGTAGTCTTAAACTTCAAAATATTATTGATTGTCTAGTTGTCAAATTTTTTTTTCGTTGTGTCAGATAGGGACCAAAAAATTTTTCATTAATTCATTATTAGTTAATCTTGACAACGGTAGCTGGAACGCTACCGAAACGTTGAAATAAAAAAATAAAAAAACATATTGTGGTTTGATTCCCAAGAAAATAAGAAAAAATAACAAGTAATGCCACAAGGAACTTATAGAAGATACTCTTTCATTATTTCCCACCTATAGGTTATACCTACTCTAATTCTTGGATCTCCACAAAAAAAATACATCAAATATTATTATGATTTGCACGATTTGTTAGTAGTCAGTCAGCGCCTTTTCCTTTCACGGCGCCGTAGGCTATAGTCAGCCTATTGCCTATTGGATAATATGGCACTGCTTAAACTATTTTCAAATATTCAATGATTTTATGGATATTCAACCCGAACAGTAGTTGTTTTCTTTTCAAATAGTTGATTTTATTATTGCTTATTAATAGTTTTTTAACGGTTTTTTGTTTGTTACAGTTTCGAGTACCACGGACCCATCATCGGGGACGATGACCGGCGTCTTCCGTAAAATCATAGAACGCGAAGGTTTCATGGGTTTATACAGAGGCATTACGCCGAATTTCATCAAAGTCATGCCTGCCGTTAGTATCAGTTATGTCGTATATGAATACTCGAGTCGATTATTGGGCGTCAATATGACGTGATGACGTTCAGGCGATTTAGAAAGGAATTTATTTATTTTCAAGCGGCGCCGCCCGACGAGTCGGTTGGGCGGAATAGAGACGGCATACCGAATGCAAAAACGATTTTGTATCGGTGGTTGGTAAACACGAAAATCATTCCAAACACTTTCTTGAATGTTTCTGTTTTTAACTTTTGACTTTTAAAACGTAATTCAGGATGTACGTGTAGAAACACCCGGTATAAAAGTAAAGACAGCTGAAAATTCAAGATTCTACTTTTTTCTTGGGATCTAAGGATTTAAAAGTGAATTGGCAACAGTGTACAATTTTTCAAAATAGTCCAAATCGATTCAGTATTTCATTATCTCTGTGTATATTGAAATATTTTGTGGTTTTCTTGTAATTACATCATTTTATGCATTAATTTTCAAAGGGAGTATATAAAACGCTCCTAAAATAAACAAAGGACGTAACCAAATTAATTATCATACAGTGTGTACCAAAAATATTCATCAAAATCAGAAATTTGAAAATTTATGGGGAAAAATTTTGACGTTGAAAAATAATGTAAATATGAGTAGTCCAGGAAAAAATGTTGAAACACGCGGTATATAAGTAAGGAAAGCTAAAACTTTCGAGATTCTATGTTTTAAATAGAAAAAAACACATTTTTCCTGGGATCTAAAGATAAATAAATAAATTGGCAACATTGTTATTTTTTCCAAAATATTCCAACTCGATTCTGTTAAAACCGTAATTTAAATATCTCGTTACAAATATCACACTGTATATTGAAATTTCTGGTTTTTCTTGTGCGCTAAAAATATTCATACAAACGACAAATAATTTGAAAATTGCGTGTCAGATTTGTAAAGTAATGGTTTTTTTTTTTGGACACACTGTAAATGTGATCCTGTTTTATTCGAAATGACGTTTCTAATTTTCTGGAAAAGTGTTTGGAATAATTTTGTTGAAATAATTTATTTGGGCAATTTCCTGCCGAGTAGTTTAATTTATTTATTTTTTTATTAATGTTAAATATCGATAGGCTTCAACTATTGATGGCTGTACGGCCATTATTTTTCTAATAACGTTGTTAATTATTATCCGTAGGCGTAAATTAAAGTGTATTTTTTTCAAAATTACCATTCAAATTTCCTGTCTAGTTTACATGAAAAAAATATACTTTAGAATGTTCTACAGACTTGTTCATTCGACACAAAAATATGCACGAAAATTATACGGTTCTTTTTGCTCTTGATCGATATGTTTGTGTCAAATGCACTCGCTGGTTTTTACTAAAAAGAAAAAATATTTAACGAATCCATTCTGAAACTTTTTAAAAATAATGCTTCAAATAAGAGTAGTTTTTTGAAAAAAAAAAAGATAAAAACCTTCTTGGCTGTTTTTGATGTTACTGTTTTCAGTCGACCTTTTTTCCGTGGAATTTTCGCTATGAAATTTGGCATATGAATGTATTACGTACACAAGAAAATTATATTTATGAATATATTATTAAATTCCAGATTTAAAAATAAAGGAATATGTGATGTACTTAATATTTTATTACAGTGAAATTATGGTATTATACTGTAGAACGTATTTGTACAAAAAAAATAATAAAATGTTATTCCTTATCACTGTAATTTTATTTTCGCCTCCACAAATATAAATCAGCAAAAGAACGATCAGAGACAATCCCGACAGTAAGATAGTCAAGTATCTTCAACGGTTCCAGAATTCTCAGCTTGGTAAATAAATGAAAGGTTAAAAGATAAAAATTAATAATTAATAAACAACAATTGTAGAAAGTTTTATTATAATCTTATTTCCAAAAAAAAATAAAAATCTTATTTAATATGAACTCCTGCATCCTTATCTACAATCCAATAAACATTTCCAGACTTTGGTTGTACTCTGGCAGCCGGAAGATCTTCCTTATCCACCAAAACTCTCTAAAAATTCAAATTTCCAAAAAAAATGGCGATTCTACAAGCTTATAACTATGAACTAACCTTGATCATATCAGCTTTTTCTTTACCACAAGATGCGAACACACAAACTCCAGCATTATTCACTACAGGAAATGTCATAGTTACTCTGCTTGGAGGAGGTTTAGGAGAATCAGTGATGGAAACAATCCATTTATCAGTTACAGTCAATAATTTATGACCTGGAAATAGCGAGCAAGTATGTCCATCAGGTCCCATGCCCAAAAGGAGCATATCGAACTTAGGTAAATCAGATGTAGGAAAGAATTGTTTTACTTTATTGGTATAATCAATGGCTGCTTCATCGGCTATAAAAATGGAAAGTTTATTTTCAGGTTAAGGATTGGTAAATCATATACCTACCTGATACACCTTGTTTGATTTGAATAAATTGGTCCTCTTTTAAAGGTACTGCACCAGAATCAATGAATGCTTTCTTGTAAACCCCAAAAGTTGATTCGGGATCACTTACTGGAACAACTCTTTCATCGCAAAAGAATATTCTCCACTTTGGAAACTCTGTGTTGATTTTTGGTAATCCAGTGGTGAGGAAGCTAACCAGTGATCCACCTAAGTAGTATACAGAAGAGTATAATGTACATGTACCTGAAGGCAATCTAATGTTACATGATTGTTATATAAACTACTCTTATCAGAATTACATAGTGTAGATATATAATTTACATGTGTCATTTGAAGGAGTTTTCATAACAAGGTAGTTTTAAATACTTCAAACTGAAACTTACCAGAAAATCCAATTAAAAATATTCCATTTTTTTCAATGCTTTCCTTGGCTGTTTTCTCAATAAGTTGGTTAAGTTTTTCTATAACTTTTTCCTTATTTTCCACTACTATCACAGGCATTTTTAATATAACAATTTTACACAACCACTTGTTGATTATATTGATAATTATTTTGACAAATCATTGTTCAAATAACTTCAAATATATCCCATCCACATGGTACAGCTTAACGACTTATTAAGTAGGTGGCGACACCTACTATTTTTATATGTTTCGTCCTGAATTAAAAGGTATAATTTGAACTGACCCAAATTTCATGAAAATATTTTAATATAAACGTATTTGTTATTTGTTTGTAAATTGTAAGGTTCAAAATAA
Source organism: Lochmaea capreae (assembly GCA_949126875.1). Lineage (NCBI taxonomy): Eukaryota > Metazoa > Arthropoda > Insecta > Coleoptera > Chrysomelidae > Lochmaea > Lochmaea capreae. The sequence continues at coordinate 27,860,789 of OX421404.1, forward strand.
TAATATGGTTATCTTTGTGATAGTTGTATGTCATAGTTACTTCAAAGATTTGTCGGTAGATGACGCTGGTTTATTTAATTTGACGGATATTTGAAAATCTGGAAATTATTATTCACAATTAAAGTAAAATTGATATTTTATAGTTAGAATAATATTAGTTTTCCATACAAAGAATAGTTTTCTTAATATTTTGCCTAAAAGAAAAAAACTGAGGCATAAAATATGTTATATTCACCTACCTACACACATAATATTTACTTTTTCTTCCACTGCATATTTCCTATTATTCCAATTAAAAATCGTAGGATTCAAGTATAACACTTTATTATTTATGGTATAATATTTTTAATACTAACGTACCTCCAATCGTATTGTTAGACAGAATTATATCAATTATTGTTTAAAAGTTTAAGAAGTAGGCTTTGGTTTAGGTGGAAGGTTTCTGATCGCCATTTTAGCTTTTGGTGAATTGACCTCTGCGTAGGTATATCGTTTCGTTTAAGACTAATAATATTTGAAAAGTGTAATATTTCATTCGTGAAATATGTTTTTTTTATTCAAAATGTTCGGCTGTAAAATAACTATAAAATGTGTATGTGTGAGGTGTGGATTACTGACCAGAATACCAATATAAAATTGCAGGCACATGGGATTTTATTAAGGTAAAATTAATATTAATATATATATATTTTTATAAATCATAGAGTTTTAAATAATTCAAATGAACTCTCAAAACTATAAACATAAATCGTTGAATACTTAGAAACATTTCTTCGATTTTATTATAAATTATATTTTTGTAATGATAGAATGACCTCTAACTAATCTACTTTGAGAAATTATAACGAATGTTAACGTAAAATTTTATTGGACATGGGATTAACACTTGTAACGTATTGGGCAGTTAAATAAGATGTATAGTTCAATTCATTTTCGGCAAGTATCTATAAATTTTGTCCAAATACCCTTGGATCTTCGAAATGTCCTACGACTGAAAGTATAATATCTATTGGGAATTTGCAGCTAGAGATGTCAAATGTCAAACTGTGATTGATTTAGTGCTGTTCATTCGAATAGAAGGCTTAGTGGTGTTTACTGGAGTAGATTATCTATCGATTATTCACATTCAGGTGGATTTTTGCTTTTAATACCACTAGACGTGAAATTATATCCGAAAATTTGGCCATATTCCACAAAAATTGAAAGAAATTTGTTAAAATTATTATTGTCTAGAGACAAATTATTTACTTTTTTACAATTTTTGAAAGGTTCATACACGTTTTTTTCATTTTTTTCAGTTTGCAGGTTGAAAAACGTATTATAATTCTTGCAGTATTCATAGTTCCTTAAAATATGGTCTATTTCTAATACAGGGTTTTTCAGAACGACCGGCTATTACTTAACCATTTTTCAAAGATTACATACGATAGAATTATGAAATTATGTATTTAAGGGGATGTTTTAGGAAGAGCACTTTTACCAAAAATAACTGTTTGTTGATATAACCATTAATAATTTAGTTTCCTTCATGGTGCATACTTTGATAATTACATTGTATACTTTTCTGCTATATTCATGTCTTTTTCGAAATTGTTTGAAGTCACAAGGATCTAGATTTCAGAATATTTTAACTTAAGTAACCTTACAAGAGCGGGTTGAACTTTTGCGAAACAAAATCCATCTCATTTACTTTGAAATTTATTCTATGAACTAACAAAGTTAGAATACTTAGCGGAACAGCTAAGATTAGTATATAAACTCGTTAATTTTGAAGTTTAGATCCAGCCAAGTTGACAATGTTGCATTAAATTTTTCAACTGGTTTAGGTTCAATAATATAACGATTGGTGTCATTAGGAGACCATTCAGTTGGGCCAAAATACCTGCTATAATCCGTTGCTGGAAATGGGTCAATATAATCCTATAGGTAGGTCTGCTGATCCAATTTCTGAACATGTAAAAAATAATACAAATCAACTAAATAGTAATTTATTCCAAAGGAGTAGGTATAAATATTTTTCGACAAACAGAAAAGAAAAATAACAAATACAGGGTGTCCAGAAACTCTCCTGTTATCTCGTTTAATGCTTGGAAATATCGTCTCAAAATTCATATCTAGATCCTGAATCGAATGGTGGACGCTAGAACGTTCTATCTCTCCAATTAGTCGAGTTTTGAATACGTGGATTTTCGAGTTTTTTCAAAACTTTCTCATTTTCTCTTAATGCTTGGAAATATCGACTCAAAATTCATATCTATATGTAAAATGTTCCCCCAAATCCAATGGAGGAGACTAGAACATTCTGTCATCTCAATTAGTCGAGTTATAAATACATGAAGTTTCAGAAAGTGGATTTTCGAATATTTTCACTACTTTATCATTTATTATTGACAAGACGGAAACGCTTCAAGTTATGCCTTTGAAATTTTTTTTCCCAATTTTTAATTCTTTCGCAAATACTCTCCTGGAATTTCAGTTCAGTATTCATAGTTTTGTGGAATTTACAAGACTTTTTATGTTGAAAATGCGTTTTTTTTGTAAATTTCATGACACCATCTGAATGCGAAAGAATGATTTTATCTAAAAACTGACTGTGGCATTTGTTTTCCCGTATAAAAAAACTCCCGGTAGCGAATTTTAAGCCAATTCCATGTCGCAAAATTTTTTTTTTGTAGAAAATTTGGAAGCAAGGGGTAGGTATGGAAATATTTCGCGATTTAAATTGCTTTTTGTTATCTCCCTTAATGCTTGGAAATATCAACTTAAAATTCATATCTATATGTAAAATGTTCCCCTGAATCCAATGGAGGAGACTAGAACGTTCTATCTCTCCAATTAGTCGAGTTTTGAATACGTGAAATTTCAGAAAGTGGATTTTCGAGTTTTTTCAAAACTTTCTCATTTTCTCTTAATGCTTGGAAATATCGACTCAAAATTCATATCTATATGTAAAATATTCCCCCAAATCCAATGGAGGAGACTAGAACATTCTATCATCTCAATTAGTCGAGTTATAAATACATGAAGTTTCAGAAAGTGGATTTTCGAATATTTTCACTACTTTATCATTTATTATTGACAAGACGGAAACGCTTCAAGTAATGCTTTTGAAAATTTTTTTCCCAATTTTTAATTCTTTCGCAAATACTCTCCTGGAATTTCAGTTCAGTATTCATAGTTTTGTGGAATTTACAAGACTTTTTATGTTGAAAATGCGTTTTTTGTAAATTTCATTACACCATCTGAATGCGAAAGAATGATTTTATCTAAAAACTGACTGTGGCATTTGTTTTCCCATATCAAAAAACCCCCGATAGCGAATTTGAAGCCAATTCCATGTAGCAAAATTTTTTTTTGTAGAAAATTTGGAAGCAAGGGGTAGGTATGGAAATATTTCGCGATTTAAATTGCTTTCTGTTATCTCCCTTAATGCTTGGAAATATCAACTTAAAATTCATATCTATATGTAAAATGTTCCCCTGAATCCAATGGAGGAGACTAGAACGTTCTATCTCCTCAATTAGTCGAGTTATGAATACATGAAATTTCAGAAAGTGAATTTTCGAATATTTTCACTACTTTATCAATTATTATTCACAAGACGGAAACGCTTCAAGTTATGCCTTTGAAAATTTTTTTCCCAATTTTTAATTCTTCCGCAAATACTCTTCTGGAATTTCAGTTCCGTATTCATAGTTTCGTGGTGTATACAATACTTTTTATGTTTAATATGTTTTTTCCGAAAATTTCATTTTACAATTTGAATGCTTGACATGTTTCCATTATTTCGTTTATAACTTTAAAACCAGACTTCGTATTATATTTTAGTCAACACCATTCGATTCAGCATCAAATCTTCTATAATAACTGGTATTTCCAGTTTTCCAGTGGATTTCATTACTGGAACAAATATTTTTTTATTCATTTAATCATCACTTTATTTTAATTATATATAAATATATACAATACCGAAAATAGTTGATTTATTCCATTTGAACTTCCCACAAGTGGACTAAGTATTTTTATTTGTCAGAACATTCAAAAAACAATATCTCTGTTAGTGACAAATCAATACGAGTTATTGACCTCGTTCGAAAACAGTACAACGTATTCGTTTAATAAAAACATGTCCTGAAACTTCTACCTGTTGATAGTACGCTTTTAGTTAAATTATTTTCTTTTAAAACGGATGGAGAAATATCCGGAAGAACTTTTCTCATCTTCCATATATTATGCATGAATGTATGTAGTTTCTACGTATAATGGTGTGACATTCACTGAGACGTAAAAGATCTATTGTTCCCGTAGTAAGGACGTAAATAAAAAAAATTTAGTCGGCAGCTTTATATCTTTCCATCACATACAGAGTGGAAAGTCTAACTGGAACAACTTGATAATTAAAGGTTTATCGCAAAATTACAGAAACAGGTCAATTTTTATTTTCAATGGGGCATATTACATATTATAGATTTGTTTATTTTTTTAATTATCTGAGGGGTCGCCCCCCCAACTTTTTTTTAAATGGAAGGGTTGGTTGATTAATTTTTCATTTGAAAGCTTTTTAAATTGCTCAAAATGCACGAACCTTTCTTAACGAAGTGTTTCTAAATAGGTGGATTGGAAGAAGGCCCAATTGAGTGGCCAGCAAGATTACCCGATCTTGTATGTATGTATGTATGTATGTATTTTGGGGTAACATTCACTGAGACCTAAAAGATCTATTGTGCCCCCTTACTTCTACTTAGTTTCTGAGGAGAGTCTCAGATACTAGTAGCTCCTTTAGTCCTATTTCCCGGAGGAATTTTAGGATATCTGCAGGCCTCAACTTAGGTAACTGTCCCTCTTCTATCCAGTAGTCTCCCAGGTACTGTGCCCTAGGATTCTGAAATACTGTGCAGTTCGCAAGTATGTGGATGGAGGTTTCTTCTTCCATTCCACAAAATCTACAATCTTCTTCCTCCACTATTTTGAGCTTTTTAAGGTGTCCATTCAGGCGACAATGTCCCGTTAAGATTCCTGTTAAAACTCTTAGTGCAGTTTTGCTTTGACTTATGCATTCATTTGATCTCAACAGGTTGTAGTCACCCAGAAGAATCTTTGATTGCCTAAGCCCTACTAGATCTTTCCAATTGTCAGATCTTCTCTTTTCTTCGGCTTTACCTATTTCTTCCAATATTATATTGGAGCTGATTCCGCAAAAGGGTTCCGGCCCCCAAAAGGGTATTTCAGTCCCCCTCTTCGCTAGTTCATCTGCTATTTCGTTTCCTTCTATTCCAGTGTGTCCTGGAATCCACAGTAAGGTGACTATATTGTTCTCGCCTAGTTCATTAAGTTTGCCTAGGCATTCCCACACCATTTTGGAACTGATTACACAAGAACTCAGCGCTTTAATGGCTGCTTGACTATCAGACATTATGATAATCCTTTGCCTTCTATATCCTTTGTCAATATTGAACTGGGCACACTTTCTTATTGCGTGAATTTCCGCTTGAAAGATACTTGGGGTTTTTCCCAAGCTTTCAGAGTGTTTGGTTCCTGGCCCGTACACTCCTATCCCAGTTCCTTCTATTGCTTTTGAGCCGTCTGTGTACCATTGAATGGCATTCTTTCCAAGTCTGGAAATGGTATTTGGATCCCATTCCTTCTTGTTGCTTAATTCCTTGTTGCTTAATTCCGATCTTACTACATTAGATTTTTTTACGGGAATATCTATAGAGCAAGGTTTATGCCACTGAACATAACGACATCGCCGATCTTCAATAAATAAAATGGAATTGTATTTGCAATTGAAAAAATTAATCGACCTACCCTTAAATTAATAAAAAAGTTGGGGGTGCCTGCAGCCCCCCATACAATTAAAACAAATCTCTTTGTAATATGCCCCAAAGAAAATAAAAATAAAAAATCTTTATTTATCAAGTTACAGAATTTGTTCCAGTTAGACTTTCCACTCTGTATAAAGCAAATAAATATTTAAAAAAAATTTATTGAGGTTTCGGCACGTTCGCGATTTCGTGGTTGAAATACCTCAGGGGTAGGATAATATATTAACCATGAAATGACTTTAACTGGAACAAGAACGTTATCGATCCTTTCTACATCGACAGGATCGCTATGAAAGCGAAAATATTATGAAGAAAGACTGAATTAGTGAATGAAATATTGGACGTTAAACAGCCGAAATTAAGCCTGCTAAAATTACTTTTTGATTTATAAGAATAAGACGGAACCTTTTTATAGAAAAACACGTTTACGTACCTTATTAAGTTAGTGTATAATAAATTTTTGATTTGAGTGTCAAAAAACTCCAATCGCAGGAAAAATATACAGGGTGATTCATCACTAATTGGAAATAATTTAATAGTAGAATCCTGACTTCAAATTATGAAGATTTAACCTAAAAAAATGTAGCTTCTTACTTAGGTACAGGGTGTTTTGTTTAAAAATTTAAAAACCATTTGTGCCCACTACTTTAAAACTGTTTTACATGTTCATTTAATATTTGGCAGAAAGTGTAGACACTGTACACAAACAAACAAACGTTTCTGATTACTACCAATTCACTGGTCCAAAACATCGATATGGTTACTACACATCAAAATTGTGCAGCTTCATGTTTAACATCTCGGGAAATATTGACTTTATCGTTATGAGAAAAAACACTTTATTTACGTAATAAGTATTGAAGAATCGAAAAATTGTGCTAAAATTTCTATTCCGCCAGTGGCGTAGAATTTGGGAATGATTAACCTGTCACTTGCTCCTGTCGTACGCTTCTGGTAGTAGCAGAAACGTTTGCTTAACATAATTTAGTAGGGTGTAGTGTCTACATTTTCTGCCAAATATGAAATGAATATTTAAAACAGTTGTAAAGTACAAATAGTTTTTAAATTTGTAAACAAAACACCCTGTAACTAATTAAGCAGCTACATTTTATTTAGGTGTTTTAGGTTAAATCTTCATAATTTGAAGTCAGGATTCTACTGTTAAATTATTTCCAATTAGTAATGAATCACCCTGTATACAGTATTGTCATGTAAAAATTCATTTATCTTCGTGGAGAAAAAAAGGATTCCTATTACCAAATTTAACTTAAAAAAATGGAAAATGTGACAGTTACTTATATGGGTACTTCTTGAAATCATTTTTCAAATTATGTCACTCTTTTATTGATAATAGTGACTGAGAGAAGGGGAGGGATGTACGTTAACTGAAAATATGATCGAAATATGTCCCCCTTGGAATAAATGAATTTGGAATACAATTTTCTGCGTTTGGTGCACATTAAACATAAAATGGGACAGCCTTTACAAAAAAATGTTTTTATTTAAAACCAATCAAAAGCGTCTAACTTATTTCCATTCAAAGCTAAATTTCTCGAAAAATATTTACCTTCGATATCCCAAATTGGTCCTACATAAACAACTTTCTTCTTCCACGTAAATTTCCTCGTGGCATGAGGTCCGTTTGGATGATATCGTGAGGTCATTTTCCATTTTGGAGTTGCGCTCGACGAACTAAAGCCACGCGGTCTGCTGCCGGCTTAACGTCGGGAAGCTTCCGCCGTTTCGGCCACCGAACTCCAATGCCGACTTGACGTCGGGACGCACATTATCTTCGCGACGTGTTTTTCAATTGTCTAATCTGCACGCAACGCCGGTTACGGGGATTCGGAGTGTGGAAGTGATAAAGTGACGTATTTGGTGATAGTGGAGTTATACTGTTACCAAGACAAGGGTACGTAGGATTTTTTTGAAAATTTATACTTCCCCAGTTTAAAGAAAAGTGTAGTAACACAAATTTTTAGCACTCCTCTATCAAATTAATTGTTTCAACACATTATATTATATCGATAAGTTTCATATAATTAAATGTTGATTACATCTTCTTGCAGCTATTCATTATGTTTGTCCACTGTATGGGAAGTTCTTAATATCAAAATTGGAAACAGAAAAATGTTTTATGATGAAGATGCTAAAAATAATAATAGTAAAATTTGGGCTTTACTCTCTTCAGTAACGGGCTAAAGTAAAAATTGGTAATCTCCCGTAGGTATGGCACGACTGAAAGGTTAGCAAACCCTCTTTTAAAAATCCCCCTTCGCTTCCAATAAGGACGATTATAAGTCTTTTCCCTTTACCTGAGAAGGCACCTTAATACCCGTGGACAGGCCTCCCTGTAACAAACAATACTATTTCAAGACCTACGCCTATGGCCGACACCGAAATTGAGCCGAACTGTACGGAATTCCCCATTTCATTACTCTATACCTTTCCGAAATAGACTAAAAAATTTTAATCCTTGAAAATTTAGGAAATCTCGTCTACGCTAGCATACACCCTTACCCTGATGTTTTCCTGAGTACTCTTAGTCTGTATCTAGAAACTCCTTATTTAAAAAAAATCTGTTTGAAAGGAAATTATTGAATATTATAACGAGTGGGTGTCGGGAAAGCGGAAAAAATTTGGTAATTGAATCAGCCAACAAAGAGAAAAGATAAATAAGTATAATTGAATAAATGTCTATTGACATTCTTCCTACGTATTTTGCTTCGAGATATTTAAAAGTAAAATTTGTATATTCACTCGTTAATCAATATTTCCACCCTACATCCACTGGGAGATAGCGAGCTTTCTCCAAAAAATGTATTTTATAACAAAACAATTTTAACATAAAGAAACAATTTTGAAAATTATTTTTGTCTACTTTACTGAACTCCCCATCTAAATAATTAAAGGCTGCAAGTTTGTAAAATATTTCTGATGTCTGTCGGGAGTGCTAGCTTGAGTAGTAGTTGTTTCGAATTAAAAAAAAACCGTTTATAAGTATATTTTTCTGAAAAGTATTCCAAAATCGTTGTGAAGACATGAGAAAAAAACCAAGGTTGTCAGATATACTTTCTAAAACTGCTAGGTTCACTATACAAATGTTTTCCTTACTTCAGCCGGCAAAATGGCTGCTAAAACAAAAGAAGAACGAAAGCGACCCACTGTATCGTGAAAATGATTTACAGCCTTAGTTATTCCCATCAGTAGCGCCGTGACTTGTGTGATTTGTAGAGCAGTATTTTATTTCAACTAGGTTTCTCCGTTGGGCGCCGTTTGCTATCAATGAGATTGAAAATATCTTTCTTTGTATTGACTGCAGAAAGAATTTGCCTTTGTGACTTTTACACGTAATATTTACATGAACTTGACCTGGGATATACATTCTCTCAGTGAACAGTACAGTTTTATTCAAGTTATAAGTGCTCTATCAGGACTTGGAAGTCCACCTGTTAAAGTGGACTTCCCAACATCACAATAAAAATAAAGATAATAGAAGGAGATATTTTTTCTATTTGCTTATGACGTTAGACGTTCCAGATCCCAAAAACAAAAGTCGAACTTGTCACTCTTTGCTTATATTATCAGAATACGTAAAACTAAGTAGCATTTCTTAGAGAAAACTTGACGTATAACCTTGCTCGTTATCGAAATCACATGCTGAAAACATTTCATACCCTTTAGAGTGGAAAAAATGCGAGATGGATTATTAATGTAGGGCCCTTATGGCGTAATAGGTATGTAGGAGAAGTATTAATTTTATTGTGCTTTTGAAAGAGAACTTTAAGAGAACTAGCGTTGGCGAAGCTAGAAAACAAAGATAACTTTCAAACACTATTGCTTTTCAAAGTATTCTCCATGAAAAGAAATGCAATGTTGAATCCTTTGGAACCAATTCTGGAAGCCCCGCTTTTGAGATAAATGTCGCTGCCATCTTTTTGGAAACATTTCGAAAACCGATAAATTTCTTCAGTTCTGGTTCATCTTGGAACACCCAAACTGCCAACTGTCGTTAATTCTCGGGATCCTAAGAGTAAATCCAGGATTCATCTTCACTGACAATAATGTATAGGTATATTTTGTGGCTCATACCAGTTCAGGTTTCACCAAACAAATTCGGCTTCTTAACAAATATTAGTTTAATTGGGGAATGATATTTCAGGTCCGAGGGCAAGAGAGAGACCCTACCAAACATCAGATACCTGATTCCAGCCGCAGCGGAGCAGGCACAAATTATATTCTCGGCTGTTTCATCATTTTCTAGACAAAGACCCAAGTCTCAGCATATGATGATTCAGATGACAGTGGCCTGTTAAAAGGCCTGTTAGACCCCTGCCACAACCTAACATTTGTTTGGAGACATTCTTCAAAGGATGTATAAAAGCCTTTGAACCAACCAATCCTGGGATATTATGGAAGAAGTCGAAGGCTCTTTTTGATGCCCAGGTATATGAGCTGTTTCCAAACATGTTTGGTCCGTAAATTACGGACACAGTGTATAGAATAGTTGAAGTAATACACTGGGGAGAACAAAGTTTCTCAAAGCACGAGTTGGTTTAGATAAAGTGTGGAACAATCTATCAGAAGTAATTTTGACTCATCATGACAACTGCTGAGCTATTTGAGAACATTCTTAAGACCGTTTAAAAAAAGTCAACAGTTATGTCAACTTCCCAGGTCTATTCTATTTTCTAATGTTCGATAACAACTGGAAAATTAAACTTCACGTGAAGATTATCGATCGATTCTATAAATAAAACGAATTTGTAGTAAAAAGTACATTTTATGAATGAATTATTCGAAGAAAAGGGTTGATTGAACGTTCTATACCTACCACGTCAGCATGTTTGTGATCTGGAAAGTGTATTTAAATGAAAATTCCACTCCTGTAATTTTGAACCAATCAAAACTTGTTTTTTTGATAGATCACCATGGCAACGGATGATTTGTTTACATGATAATTTTGATACATTTCAATTACAAAGCTGCAAAGATGTTTTCTATATTCTTTGGACCCCTCCTTTCTTCTTAATAGCGAAAATATCTAACGTGGCGAGGAGGAGGCAGTTGTTTGTCTGGTGGATTTTATTCAAGTCGAAGAAAATAACGAGGATTTTCCAACACATTGTATTCAATACCATCCGGTGTTCAGTAAAACGTACCAAAGTGTACAAGTAGTAAATGGTTGGTGGAAGACAAAACTGCCCTGTACGTCTTTTTCATAAACTGATATCAAAGTGAGGCGAGAATATTGCTTCACCACGACTGTTCTTAAAACCAAATCGTCATTGGAGAAATGAAACTGACAGTTGACACGATAATGCACCTGTTGGAAGAAATACAATAAATGGATGGACTAAGTCTGCCGTTGCGTTGAGGCAATTGGCTTTAATGTAAAGGAAAAAAAGACAACAAATCACTCGAATAGATCAACTACTGTTGTTGAAAATTAGTGGTCAAGGCAATCAAAATTTTATAAAACCATACGACTCACAGGATTGATCCGTTTTAGACGTGCGTCACCTTAAAATGTTCGTCTTGAGTTTGCCTATCGTCCCTTGTTCCGGGATTTTTGATTTCGATTTTATTTTTCTGTAATTTGTGTCGAAAAATTTACTTTCATGGAAAAATGGCGATTTTGGGTGCAAAAGTCATCCTAGCGAACGCAACATTGAGTTTTTACAAAACTTTTTTGAAGGAAACTCTTCCTCTTGACAACCCCTACAACCCGTAACGCGTTCGTATGAAATATTGAGTGCTTCAGATATCCGTTTTAGCCCAATTCAACGGTCTGATAAAATCATGCCATATGAACTGCATCGATATTTTCGGGGACTGACACAAAAACTGGCCTTCCCGATCGGTCATCATCTTCAATGGAAAATTTACCATTTTTGAAGCATGCAGTCCAAATTTTCACAGTCGCATACGAAAGACATTGATCACCAAGGGTATTAAGCATATCTTCGTAAATCTGCTTACCTCTTACCTCTTACCCCTTTTAAATACAGGTACTTGATGATGGCTCGATACTCCAATTTTTCGAGTTTCACAATTTCGGTGGACATCTTTTTTCTTTATATATTGCGTAACTCTGGTTTACTTTTTTGACGTCAAACTTCACACTGACACTTCTAATGAGTTATTGTTCGTTGCTATGGTAAAGCAATATTTTGTTTATGCATGGAACTGGTCTAGGCTAACTAAATATAAATACATCCTTGTACATTTTATGCAGTAATTTTTCTCAGACAAAGCCGGTTAGATTATTTAGTGAATAATATTTGATTTATTATTATAACCCAAATAAAATTTCATGCTATACAAATTCAAATGATCGAGTGGTTTCGAAATGAAGTTATAAATCTTTGAAGCTTCGTAATTTACCTAACCAATACGTTCTAAGTAACTGCATTTCATTTATTTATCTCATCGTTACAAATTCAATAAACCTCCAACGTTTCGTCTGCATTTAAGCAATAAAATTTTCTCAAGGCTGTAATAAGACTGCTCGTTTATGTATTATATAGAGCATGTGATGCTAGTGCCGTAAAATACTCCACATTTCAAATAAGATTTAATATCTTTAATCATTTAGCCATAAAATTGTGCTAAAACATGAATTATTTCTCGCAAATTGCACCTGAGTGTAGGTAACCCCTTTTAAAAATTGTATCGAGCGCTCATGGAAAATGAAACTTTGAACATGATATTGAAATATTTAGTAATAAATAAACCCCTTTTGAAAATTTCATAGTACGTCCGTAGAAAATGGAAAATTATTCAAAAAGATGTACCCCTTTTAAACAGTTTATCCTACGCACAAGGTATATGGAAACTTTTAAATTTAAATGAACCCCTTTTGAAAATTTTATGGTACGCATATGGAAAATGGAAATTTTTAAAAATAAATCAATTCCATCTGAACAATTTATTATATTGAGATTCTTACAAATACACTAATCCTTCTTAAAAATGTTAACGTACGCACCCGAATTTTTTCTCAAAAATATTCTCTTTTAAGCATTTGATCGTACGCCCATGGGAACTGGAAATTTTTACAAATAAATGAACCTTTTTTATAAATTTTATCATTGAAAATGGAAATATTCAGAAATAAATCAACCCCCTTTGAATATTTTATCGTACGCCCAAGGTAGATAGAAATTTTCCCCAATAAATCAACCTCCTTTAAACGTATGATCGCACGCCCATGATATATATTTTTTTTTGACGAATGATGAATCCCTTAAAAAACATTCACTTGTTACAATAAATTGACTTTAGCATGTCGGTAACGCTGGTGACGCGAACCCATGACTTTTCACTTCAAAACTTGGTATAAGAGAAATAAGTATCTTGAATCACCCTGTTGATAAATAACCGTGTACGCTTTCCACATAATTATTTTGTTATTTTCAACTGCGGCCGTATAACTTTTTTTGTAATCGATAAATTTTAATTGCAGGATTGCCCTTCGGGGCCTAAACATCCTGGAGGACGAACCCTCCGAGGAAGAGGGGAGTATGGCACTCTTGGCTAAAGAGAACAAGGAAAAGGATATGGAAACCGTGACTCCGCTTCCTCTACCTCCGAGATACCGATTCCGAGACCTGATATTGGGTGACTGGGCCTTTAACGACGACGGAGAAAGGTAAAAATAGTATTTTTTTCATGGTTTTTATAAACTGAATTTTAAAATTTACGTTAATAATTTGTATTTTAAAACCTGTATGTTTTTTACAAGCGATTTGGTGGCTGGAAGTGGATAAAATATCATTAGAAATACGGGGTTGGGATAAAGTATGGAACTAAGTGAATATCTTTTAAACGAAAAGAACTATATTTTTGAAAATTTGCAGGTAAGCGCAATGGAACAAAATGGATCTGATGTACATTTTTTTGTTAATAATATACTTCCAGTTTAACCGGAAATGCAATTAACTTCTTTAATTTAAATGGGACACCCTATATATTTTCACAGATTTTGAAAGAGCTTTTATTTTGAATTCATACATACTGAGTTTAGTGTTAAAAAATTTGTAAAAACGAGGTTGTTAGTTGTACAATAGGTGTACATTTCATTATTTTAGAATAATGAGAAACAAAATTACTTCAAATGTTCAAAATGCTCGCCGTTTACTTGCTGACAATATGCCATTCTATTAACAAATTCTTGATTCACTCTTTCCCAGACTTCTCCACGTATTAGTTCACATTCATCAATAATTTTTTGTCTCAATTCCTGTAAGTGTGTTGGTCGTCTAACGTAAACAGGTGATTTTAGATAACCCCAAAGAAAAAAATCTAACTGGCTAAGATCCGGATAACGAGCATGCCACTCTATGAATCCTCTACGTCCAATCCATCGATTTGGAAAATTCGCATCCAGAAAATCCCTAACCCGTCTATCATAGTGGGGAGGTGGTCCATCTTGTTGAAACCAAACATTTTCTGGTAATTGCCCATTCTGTTGAAGTGCAGGAATAATTTCGTTATTTAGTAGATCCAAATACTCCGTCGATAAAAAATGGGCCTATTTTCGACAAGTTCCATCCAAACATTTAACTTCTGTGGATGCTGGGTGTGTGCTTCATGGATCCAATGAGGATTCTCATTTGACCAATACCTTGAATTATGGCGATTAACTGCTCCATTTAAACAAAAAGTTGTCTCATCGGAAAAAACTATGTTAGAAGCAAAATTGTCGTCGACATTATAGATGTCCATTAGCTGTTCGTAAAATTCCAGCCGTCGGTCAAAATCATCGTCTGACAATTCTTGAACCAACTGTACCTTATACGGATGATACTTTTCACTTTTTAATATCTTTCCTACAAAACGTCGACTGATACCATGGTTTAGTGCCAAATTTGTGATGGAAATTTGAGGTGATTCTTCTAAATCGATTGCAATATTTTGTTTAACAGTTTCGTTCGTTGCAGTCCGTGGTCTTCCAGGTTTTAGCAAATTTTTTATCATCCTAGTTATATTAAAACGTTGTAATGTTTTAGTTACTGTTGAGCGTGATATAGGATTCCTCTCCGGATGCAAATTATTAAAAATATGACAAACTTCTTCATGAGTTCTAACACGATCACCATAACCGATCATCATTAAAATTTCAATACGCTCTTTTTCACTTAATTGAACCATTCTAAATTGTAAAATTTATTTCCGTCAATTAGAATTTGACACTTGGAGAACAAAAGACGTACTATACAGTACTCGTTTATTTATTACTATGCATACAAACAACATCAGTTAGTTTATCTAAATAGTTTTTTGCTATAATGCAAAAAACTCAAAGGAGGTTGATTAAAGTGCTATATTCCTCGTTTTTACCAATTTTTTTACACTAAACCCAGTATGTATGAATTCAAAATAACAAGCTCTTTCAAAATCTGTAAAAATATATAGTGTGTTCCATTTAAATTAAAGAAGTTGATGGCATTTTCGGTTAAACCGGAAGTATATTATTAACAAAAAAATGTACATCCGATTCATTTGCAAACTTTCATAAATATCGTTCTTTTCGTTTAAAATATATTTACTTGGTTCCATACTTTATCTCAACCCTGTATATATTTTATTTCTGTCGTATTGCACTGTACATAAAATACAATCACGAAACTGATCCCCATGGAAATATTATATAATAGCTTCCAGCATATTGGTTTAAAAGTACTTATCGCATTATATCATTAACTTGTTGATTTTTGCGGTTTGTGGCTCTTAAATTTTTGATTGAAACTTAAGTGCTCTAATTGGTCGGATAATCCATGCTGCTGATGGATTCTAAATTCAATGATCGGGAAAATAATGTTACAGATTGACAAAATACACAGTAATTTGTAACTAAAATTTAAAAGAACAACTTTATGGAGTTTATACGTATCTTTTTCCAGGTGAACAACCCAAATCCAAAAAAAAATTGACATTAGATTTTATCAAAAAACAGATATTTGCAAAACCTGATCTCCAAGTATTATTTTCAAAATTTCAAGATAAAAACTTCAAAAAGTTCAAAAGTTTAAGTGCTTTAATTCGTGCCTCAATAAAATTAATCGTCACCAATTAACCCAAAATCTTAATAACTTTTTTGTCAAATAAAAAATTCTTGATGAAAGTAAAATAATTCAACATGAAACAGTTAATTTTGAACTTCAAGCTGGTTGCTTTGAATTTCTGTTAAAACCGTCCTGGTGTAAATAATCCCTCTCTTAAAGCAATTAGAGAAAGCTTAAAACACAGTAATTTTTTAATTCCACGATTTCGTTTTTGTTTCTAGCGAAAGGATTTTCCTGAAAATTCTTTTAAATACTTTCTCGTGGTAATAGTAGCTGTCGGGAAAAAACGCGATTAATGCTAATATTTTAAAGATGTTATGTAAATGCCATTAGCTTATAATTGCTTTTCATGTCCTTTTTAAACCCAAAACAAACGATAATACAGTAATCGCCAGCTAATTTGATGTCCCAGAAATTACTAACTAAGAGAGACAGAGTGGTATTGGTGGTAAAATTTTGTCAAACACCAATTGCATCGAACCTTATTAGGTGTTAAGATTTTCAGTAGCGTAGCGTCACACAGTTATTGTTTCTGCTTTGTACAATAAAGTGTTTGTAAAAAATGTCAGCTGTTAATGAAGAAAATCGTAAATATACTGAAGGACAAACTCGTCAAGTGATATATAGAGTGTTTAATTATCTTAAGACATTAAAAAGTGATGAAGATACCTTAATAAACGTGAACATTTAAACATCCCAGGCTGTTGTAAGCAAATATTTCTAGGTAATAGCATTCTTAAAGGGGAAAATGATGGTTATAGTCCCAAAAAATCAAAAACTCATACATTTGAACCAACTCAGAAGTTTATAAATGAGGCGCCAGATGAAACATACTTGATGGTAAAAGTTGCTACTATTTTCGGAATATACAGATTGCGAAAGTGTGTTTCGAACCGTTCGATTTACACAAGCACGACAAGGAAAATATGAGAAGAACAGCTTGAAAGAGAGAGAAAGAACAACTGTGCGTGGCCAGCGAGGGCGTGTATTTAGTTCCAGAGGCCGGTCGAATGTCCACTGCCCCCCCATTTCAACCGCTGTTGCCAGTAGCGCAGACTAATTTGTACAAATAATATTTTTGTCACCTCATCGTTGACTCCTTTTCGAGCTCATGCACTATTAGGCAAAACCAAACACCTCCATCCGGCAACAGTGTCATTTTCAAATACAATGGGATGCGCTTCCAACTTGATTAACGTTTGTAGCGAAAAGACCTAGGAATAGCAATTTAAATGTGAATTCTCTCTGTAAAGGTAACAGCGGTTGAAATGGGAGGGGGGGCAGTGGACATTCGGCCGGCCTCTGGAACTAAATATATGCCAACGCTGGCCACGCACAGTTGTTCTTTCTCTCTCTTTCAAGCTGTTTTTCTCATATTTACCTTGTCGTGCTTGTGTAACTCGTCGCCCTTTCGCAATCTGTATGGAGCCTGCCGACGTGAAGAGTTGTGCCATATGTTAATAGATGATATTAAATTAATAAATAAATCGTTGATTGTTCAAATTCTAAATACTAAAACGAAAATAAGTCGTTCTTTTTGCATTACTGGAAAATATAATATCAAATAAGCTGCATTTTCTGAAATACTCAAATTATAAATACCCTGTTAACCCAGTTGGTATAAATACTTTTGAGAAATGCCCTCATTGGTTGCTGAGTTTTTGAACCTACCGGAGCCAAATAATCACTGTTATAGAAGGTCTTCTGCTTCTTTACTGGCAGACTCAGAAGCAAATATAACGTAGATAAAAAGCACAAATTGAATCATCATATCTCGTTTACTTCTAATTAAATTTTTTTCTTCATTTAATAAGAACAGTGGAACACTCTGTATATTATTTGAAATATACTAGGTGTAGTGGAATACATATTCAGTATAATTTGTACGAAATCAGTTGGAACAGCCACACCATTTCTTTTCAGTGCAGTTTAAAGTATAGTTGACGTAAAAGATATAGTGCCAGCTATCTAATCCTATATCCCCTTGCAAGTTATTTTGCGGAGCTAAACTCTGAAAGGTATTTATATTATTTTCGTCTACTTACCAAACTATATTGTATTTGTATTTTGACCCATCAGTCCATCCTTTCTTAACCGTATCGTGTGTATCATACCGAGTTTCGTCCAACTAGATAATTGCTAATAAATATATGTATACTTACTTACAAATTCCACACAAAAAAACACACTTTTTTGATGTCAGACCACCGACTAAAAGGAACACCTGCAACAATATCTCAAAAATAGTTATAGTTCAGTCAAACTATTAAAGGCACTCACTCGCTATCATTCGTTCGCGCTTTAAAGAGTTTGGTTTATTAATCGCCTTCATTAACAAACTAGTTTATTAAATAACTATTAACGGTTATTAGTTGAAATTGTAAGCTAAGTAAGCATTTTAAATAATTATAGAGTCAAACAAAAAGCCGGCAACCTTAATTTCGCACTATACCTTTTACGTCAACTATACATCGAGGCTGTATTTTTCATCAAAGCACTCAATTTTGAATCTATCTTATTGGAGTAGTACAGGGGGCTACGTTTTTCACCTCATTTTCTTTAACTGAAAAAGCTTATTTAAATGTTTTTGAACAGAAATCTATTAATTTATCCAATTAATACTTTTCAACATTCAAGATTCAGATTTACATTTGTCGTTTTCGTATTCTGGAGAAATATGAAATAATTAACTACCAGCTACTATTTAGAATTTCAAATATAGTGTACCTGACAAGCATTCAAATATGTATTTGTATGATTTCTAATTTTACAAAGTTACTTAATTCACCTACATACATATACAGCGTGTCCACGTATGGGGTATCCTATATAGGTGGAAAATGTTAACATTCTTGTCAAATATTTATTAAACAATGACAATTTGAAAATTATTTGGAAAAGTTGACAGTTACTTGGTACATCGTAAACGACACTCACTAGATTAATATATTATTTTCGAACTTGGTGCAAAAATTCATACAGTTTTGAAAAACTTGAATTTTATTTCATTTTATAGGGTTTCAGAACAAGCAGAACTTTTTATCAAGACTGACACTAAAACTAATATTTAAACATTTTTCACCTATAGGATACCTCATCCGTAGACACGCTGTATACAGGGTGTTACGTTTAAAATAACAACTTGTCCTCCTTCCACGCCAATTTTTATAGAAATCGTGTGAGTAGTCACCAAAATATTATAGATGTGTAAGCTCGTCGTGAAACATCCTGTACATGTTAAGGTTCAGTTTCTATATCTCACCAAGGATTAATATTTATATTATTGAGTAGTACGATTAATGAAAATGTTTTTGTTACACCCTGTATACAGGGTGATTGATTAGTGTGATAAAGTTCAGTGCCTCCTTTGTCCTTTGAGATATCAATTTGAAAATTTGAGGGTTTATAGCCATCATCAGTCTCCACGTTTTAAAATTATTTACAAACTTACAGGGTGTTCCAGAATGCTGTACCATATCAAAGTTACATTTTTTTAAATGAAACATCCTATATTTTATCGCATATTTGGAATCAGCTTGACCTCCCCATTACAATAAAATGTTTTGCATAGAAAAATCAAAATATCTCAAGAACTAACAATTTAAGGTATAGGGAATGCTCTATAAAAAAAGAAGTATGTTGATAGTACTTTTCGATACTCTCATAAAATAAAGAGTGATCCATTTGAAAAACGGAGAAAATAATGTATTCGTATTTTGATTCACCCTGTATTAGATTCAATGAATATTAACGAAATAAATAATTTTCCAGAATTTTTCCTACTATTCGAACACTTTGGCCGGAACAGATTTTCATTCTTGAATTTCTCTTACAATGTACAGGGTATTGAACTTGTTACGATTTTTATGGAAAATTGATTATAACTTTTTAAATACCCCGTAGAACACATCACAACCCTATATTATTGTGATGGGGAGGTCAAGCTGATTCCAAATATGCGATAAAATATAGGGTGTTTCATTTAAAAAAATGTAACTTTGATATGGCGCAGCGTTCTGGAACACCCTTTAAGATTGTAAATAATTTAAAAATGTGAAGACTGATGATGGCCATAAACCCTCAAATTTACAAATTGATATCTCAAAGAATAAAGGAGGCACTGAACTTTATCACACTAATCAATCACCCTGTATATATTCCCTTCGAATTAAGAACATTTTCATTTTTTCCTCAAAAAAAAATATGAAACGCTGTAATTTGTCTGTAATAATGGCATTTCAAATTATATCAGAACAAAAGCTACTAGCCTGCTAAATGCCTTTCTTCATTATTATACTTTGTATAATCGTTGAAAGCGAGATTGTCTGCTTTTGCATAAAGAACTTAAGCTCCTGTCAAATGTACCTTCATAAATATACGAGAAATATCCAACCAGTTTACTTCATATAAAATAAGGTGTTCAGTGGTGTACCAAATTTATAAAATTGGAAATTTGACCCCAAAAAAATGAGATTAAAGGGTGGAGATAGATTTGGACAATACATAAGCTTATTTTTGATGTATATTTTTGTTGATGAATTTGAATAAAGTGCTACCGACTAACAGTGACAGTATATCTACAGTTATGGCGCCCAACGTGGGTTTAATTTAAATTTTTATAAAATAAAATTCAAATCATATCTAAACTTCATCCTTTAAGTTCTGAAGAAAATAATACAGAATAAACCACTTTTCATCTGTACGAATCTTTTTTGCGGGTCCTTTGAAGTTCTCTAATAGTAAAAATGGGAAAAAGCGGGCGAGATAAGTGGTTAATGCCATTTTAAAAGCATATAGAAGTTGACAGATTAAGGAAGGATTCTAGAGAAATGCCGGTTTGAATATTCATTTCACTTTAATTTAGTTAGAAGGATTTTTATCTTTTAGTTTTTTTTTTATATTTGCTGTATCCAAGGAAAAAAGGATTTTCACTGTAACGATCTGGGAAATGGTGACTGATAAATTGAAAAAAAACTTCATTTAGCATAGAGTGAATTCTCTATTGCACATTTTATAGAGAATTATTGGCTGGAAACATAAAAGTTCCCGAGTTCTCTCATGTAAAACTAGTGACAGCTCGAACAGTGTAGCACTTTGCAATTGATATGCGAACAATCTGAATAATGCACTGAATTGTTAGTGAAATGAAACAGTATTCAGTTGGCTCATTAAAATGCACACACCATTGAATTTTTTTCGTTAAAATTTTGCCGTTATTTTCATCCAAAAATGTGTATGGAATAAAATAATTCGTGTTACGGTTAGTAACGCTTCAAAAAATAAACAAGGGATGCCATTTCGAACAATTTTATTTTTAAAATGTTGCGAATCATTCAAAAAGTTTGAACAATAACAAGTAGACAAACAATTTTGTCTTGTTTTTGAAGTGAAAACTTCTTTAGCACTTTTTGGGTTAAGATTTTTTGTCATCGTCACGCTTTTATGCAACACACAATACTTTTGGTTATTCGTCGCGCTTTTATGCAACACAACTAACAATGAAGCATATATTTATAGTATTGCGTTAATTTGCAAAAATTCCTATCTACCTTATGATAGTCGACGTTCTGTAGGAAAGATATTAAAAAGTGAAAAGTATTATCCGTATAAGGTACAGTTGGTTCAAGAATTGTCAGACGATGATTTTGACCGACGGCTGGAATTTTGCGAACGGCTAATGGACATCTGTAATGTCGACGACAATTTTGCTTCTAACATAGTTTTTTCCGATGAGGCAACTTTTTGTTTAAATGGAACAGTTAATCACCATAACTCAAGGTATTGGTCAAATGAGAATCCTCATTGGATTCATGAAGCACATACCCAGCATCCACAGAAAAGTTAAATGTTTGGATGGGAATTGTCGAAAATAGGCTTATAGGCCAATTTTTTATCGACGGAAACTTGAATGGTGACAAGTATTTGGATCTACTAAATAACGAAATTATTCCTGCACTTCAACATAATGGGCAATTACCACAAAATGTTTGGTTTCAACAAGATGGAGCACCTCCCAACTATGATCGACGGGTTAGGAATTTTCTGGATGCGAATTTTCCAAATCGATGACTTGAACGTAGAGGATTCATAGAGTGGCCTGCTCGGTTTCCGGATCTTAGGCCGTTAGATTTTTGTCTTTGGGGTTATTTAAAATCACGTGTTTACGTTAGACGACCAACAAACTTACAGGAATTGAGACAAAGAATTATTGATGAATGTGAACTAATACGTGGAGAAGTCTTGGAAAGAGTGAATCAAGAATTTGTTAATAGAATGGCATATTGTCAGCAAGTAAACGGCGAGTATTTTGAACATTTGAAGTAATTTTGTTTCTCATTATTCTAAAATAATGAAATGTACACCTATTGTACAACTAACAGTGAGTTATTCCTCGTTTTTACAAAAAAAATTTTACACTAAACTCAGTATGTATGAATTCAAAATAACAAGCTCTTTCAAAATCTGTAAAAATATATAGGGTGTCCCATTTAAATTAAAGAAGTTGATGGCATTTCCGGTTAACCCGGAAGTATATTATTAACAAAAATTGTACATCAGATGCATTTTGTTTCATTGCACTTACCTGAAAATTTTCATAAATATCGTTCTTTTCGTTTAAAAGATATTTACTTGGTTCCATACTTTATCCCAACCCCGTATGTACAACTGTTGGCTGTTTCGTAGTGAAGATCGCTCTGGCTCAAGCTAAATCTTTGAAACCCGACCATATTTATAAGGCAAAAATTGACAATGCTCTCAACAGTCTCAACTCATTCTAGAAAATGTTTCAAATGACTACAACCACAATTATTATGAAAAGCAACAGCATTGCATAATGTTTCTGTATCTCAGAAACTATTTAACTTATTGTTTAGAGAAAATAATTTGTATTACTCGCTTTAGCGGTGAAGTATGCGATTTTGTAATACAGATTTTTTTTCTCCAAACCGTACGACAAATAATTTCTGAGCCCCGGTTTAACCAAGAATTCTACATAAAAAGAAATTTCTGTCTAGTTCTTCGTTAAATTGAAACTTAATACCTGTGAAAGAATAGAAGTTCTCAATTCGTTGTAAACGGCTGAAATTGCGACGTTTTATTCTAGGAAAAGCCATAAAACTTTTATCGACAAAATAAAATATGTGCAATTGTATGTGAGGGTATTAAAGATGTCACTTTGGTCTGGTTTAGTGACAAAAGAAGAGCTGCTGGAGAAAAAGAGAGAACTTTTACAACTCGAGATTTAAATTAGACTAATGACGGATGGAAAGCAGATTAGTTAGATATTAGATTGCATTTAGTCCAGTAAATAAAGACCGAGAAACCCCCCAACCTGTTCATCTTATTACTGTCGGACTTTTTTTTTGCAGCTCGTAGGTGTTCACTCTCTGAAAATATGTCCTCCGCGAAATTTGCGGAAGGTGCTGAAAAATGGCCAATAATCCCAAAAATTGAGTTTTCCGCCAATATCTCCGGAAATATGACACTTAGAGAAGTGGGGTTTTGCTAGGAATGGAGAGCAGTGTATTATCTGCAAAAACGATCCCTATTATTTTTGTCAAAAGTTAAATCGTTTTCGAGATAAACGGGCCCAAGCGTACCTTGGATTTCGAGTTGCTGCGCGGCGTCTCCGGGAGCACGCTCCGTGAATGTAGGCATGGGAGGGCGGGCAAATTGGCCCATAACTTGAGTAAAAATGAATCTTTTTTCATGATTCAAAGTGCATATGAAAGGAGGGACCTGTACCTATAACATCGTGTAACTTTTTCGTTTTTTTTATTTTCCAGGAATATTGAAAAAACTGGCCAAACTTTATTTTTCCTGAATATTTGACCGCCCTTATCAATCCGTTCATATTTTCTAAATTCAGCGTAGTTTTACCGAAACCTTTTGGATAATGGGACTTTGATAGGTAGTGAATGTATTCCAAAAGAATGAATAAATAATTTTTGTGTATTTTTATAAACAACTGGTTTTTTTTTTAATTTCCGGAGTTTTCTGAAAATTCTCGGGTCTACCGCAAATTGATAAACAATGATTGGCAATATCGGTCTTTAATGCACACCATTGGAAAGCTGAAAATGTCCTTTTTTCGATGGTTTTTAAAATTTCTGGCTAAGTTTTTTAGTTTTCCGGAAAATTTTTGCAAGCCTTTTTTTGCAAGAAATATTAATCCAGGGACAAAAATGATGTGGATCATTTTTGTAGGTAATAAACTGTACTTAATTTCTAACAAAACTCCACTTCTCTAAGTAGCATATTTCGGGAGATATCGGCCAAAAACTGAATTTTCGGAGGACATATTTTCAGAGAGTAATCTACACATGAATACCTACAAGTTGCAAAAAAAAAGTCGGACAATAATGAGATGAACAGGTTGGTGCGTTTATTTACTGGACTAATTGAAGCTACTCAATTCGATTCGTTGGATAATTGTAGATACGAGTGGTCCAATTGATAGATTTTTTTCATAAAAAACTGATATTATTTAAAAATAATTGCAGTACTACAAATAAAATTTTCCCCTTACGTCCTTCGTTAACGAACTGTGAAAAAGAAAATTAGAAAAAAACGTTTATTCAAAATACGCGTATTCGAAATTTCTAGTTTTTATTGGATTTAAGCAGATTTTGAATTAAATATTGATGGTAACCTATAACTTTTTGATCCTTTTTTAATTTTTATATTCATAAATTTGGATTTGGCTCTAAAGTTATGAATAAAAATCATCCCCCATAATTTTGGTACGTACCATGTATAAAATAGTTTTAGTGGTGAATGCTGAAATTAAATATTTTAATATGTGGAGACCAAACAAAAGATTATCGATAATTCAAACCGTTACATTTCTCTTTGTTCTATTTTTTTTTCCTTTTTAGGTTAGTCTAATACGGCTGAAAAACAGCTGTTTTAATAAGTGATAAATTAAGGGTTTATTTGTATGTACAGGCTGTTACAGCATATCGTGTACAACCTTCAAATGGAATAGTATATCGTGGTCGTGACGTAAAAGGACGCTTTTTAGAGTTTTTTTTTCACGTCATATTAAACAATTTATTCATTGCCTTTAGGGGTTTGATGAAATATTTATGGAATTATTACAGTATATACTACATTTTTATCTGAAAATGTAACAATAGCGTAGTCAAAGTACACAAAATATCCGTAAAATGCCGCAAAAAACACAAAAAACTTGAAAACTCTAAATTGAGTATTTAAAATGGTTGTGATTAACATGAGAAAAACTTTACAATGCTAGGCATGCGATTTTCCTGAAAGTAGTCGAGTGAAAATTTATGTTTTTGTTTTTAGCTCTAATTGTTTAAATAATGAAAACACAGAAAAATGTTCAAATCAAAAATTGTAGCTAATACATTCATCTACAAAATTTGTCTGAATATTTTTTGTATCTGCATTAGTTTTTAAAATATATGCGAAATTTCCCTAGTAGTATTTTTGAACATCATCAATTTTCATGTTTTCAATTTTATGATAGTAAATAAACAATGACATTTAGAAAACAATTTTTCATATCAAATGTGTTCTAAAATGGGGTATCTACAAATACATTGAAAAATTTTTTAATGTATTATCATCGATTTTCCACGCTCTCTCACCTGCTTCTTCATCTTTATTTGTGCTCCTTTCTCTTTCTTACCTGAGCCATAGGTGTGTTCTTTTGTATCGCGATCACTTCTTAATAGGTCCATTATAAAGTTCACAAATTTTTAGATAATATCATAAACGGTATAAAAAGTTATAGAAGGTTTGCTGACATAATTGTCTATTATTTAAAAAATTTGATATTTATAGAAAAACTGTATAGTAGTTTCGAAAGTAGATGCTTCAAAGTGTTTAATAGTAAAGTTTCATTGAATTATATTAATTTCGAAAAAAGATATAATTGAATGAAGTAAAATTAAGCATGCAAAAAAAACAGATTTTTAAGAAGCATTCGTTTAAAATTCTAAATATTGATGGCTTTGCTTTTATAATAATAATGTTTTATGCTCATTTGCAATGCTAAATCCAAAAGGAATTTTCGCTGGGATAAGTATTAATTAAGTAGGAATTATAATAAACTGATATTACAGTCAGAAAATGTACTTTTTCCAATTTGAAAGTATTTCTATCTAAAAGTTGAGATCTTTCTTCACATTTTA